>ULGX01000001.1:896662-1065645 GCA_900519075.1 Yarrowia bubula | reverse complement strand
GGGGGGGGGGATGGGGGTGTATTGTTTATGATTCTGCGGTGAGAAAGGGTATCACGCTTGCCTTTTGTGTTCCTGGACTAATGTCTCGTTTTCCCATAACTAGTCATAATTAGACCCGTGAAGATCATGGGTCTACAAATGCATCTGAGAACCCTTAGTCGTCGGAGCTGTCAAAAAATGACCCGGAACATGTATAACGCCGCGTCCCGTCTCCACCCTCTAGTATCTGGCGTCTTACCTCCTCCTCTCTCTCAAGCAGCTCTTTCATGTTCGAGACATGCTCCCTGCTGGGTTTGCTGGGTTTGTTGTCCAAGTAAAGGGAGGAGCGGGAATCTTGACAGTTGGCGACATTTTTGCTACGTGGCACTTGAGTAGCTCGTCTAAAATGATCTTTAGATCAATATTGCGCGCTAGAGCCCCAACAAGCGCTACGGACAAGTGCAAATTGAACTAATGCCATATTTAGCGTCTTTGTGAGATGCAAGGAAAACAGTTTCGGGTATACTTGAACAAATAGAGAAATGGTTCCAACTGGACAAAGAGTAGAGAGATGACATGCACAAGGGACTTGAGAATCAAAAGAAAACAAAGCCTCGAGTCTTGTGGGTCGCGTATCTCCAACTTGTCGCTGAAACGGCTGCCTGGCAGCTTTGCTTGGCCAAATTGACTGAGCTTGACGAGCTCAATCTTGGATGAGAGCTTCCAGGACGCACGGTTAGGTTCACAAAATTAGACAGAGTTTGTTTAGCGACAAAAAGTTTGAGAGCGTGAACAACTCATACAGTTGCATGCAGAAAGCCAAAGACAGAGTGAGTGAGCAGAGAGTGAAAGGGCCCAAAGGAGACATAACACACTGGTATTAACTTAGACGGTACTTGTAGAAGATACAAGTACTTGTACTCTGCGTTTAGACTTTTTTGTGAGTTTGAATCTTTCTACTGTACCTGCTGGTACACTGTAACTAGCTATTGATAAATAACCGCTATAAGAGAGGAAACTCGGTATCTACCGTTGCAAGCAGCTGAAGTGCGGCATGTGGAAAAGGTGGGTACTGGTAGGCCACCAAACAACGTACAGTAAACACTGAGCCTAACCCTGTCTAAAGTACAGTTGAAAATATGTCAACGTTCATCAGTTCAGATACGCCGGGCTTGCTTTGAAAGATAGATGGGAACATCGAGATTGAGAGATGGCGTGCATCTCAAAAAAACGCTACAAAGAATTGGGTGGTGATAAGTGATGATAATGAGTAAGCTGTAGCGCAGTGAAGCAGATTCTCATCCCTCTTCCTGGAGCTTGTATGGGCTGTAGGTGCCATAAAAACATGCTTTTGCTGAAACAGAAGCTTCAACAAGCACACTGCAGTCTTCCATTTACATCTCAACAAAATCTGTCCGCATCTGGTTTATAGGCAAATACCACCGCGATATCACAGCCCTGGAAGAGTCGTACAAAAACTATATGAGTGAAACGACCAATACAGGGGTTGACCTCTCTATACGCTGTTTCCCGGGTGTACATTTACATGAGTGCATGCCCCACATCGTATAGCTATACGCGCCGTTTTTTCTATCATACAAATAACATGAATAAAAGAGTTGTTATGCTATTATAATCGCCGGGGTTGGTTAACTATAAGAGGGAGGCAACGCCACATGACTAGTGGAATACGCGATCTGACAAATCAGCCACTATGATTTTGTCAAACACAGCCCCGATGCTGTACTCGCAATTTGCTCTGTTGTAAGTATCCAAAGAAGCCAAAAAAGGAGAGATCTTCTATCTCCGTGGTCATGCAATGCACCCTGCTTCACTTTCATTTTCAGAACTTGCAGCTCATCATTCGGAGATGAGTCTACAAGCGATATTAACGAATATTCTGGTATATTAAATGCAAGAGGTGAGATTTATGGATATATAGAGCACATTAGTCAACTCTGGATATGTATTTAATCATAGCTCTGGTCTCTGAAGGGACTGGTTGTGAACTATACATTAGTAAGCCTTCTAACAGAACCGAAATTTGATATTGAGAGTCCACTAATCAAGTGTTCATCTTAAGCACATTCATTATATTTCTCGATATTTCTGAAAAAAAATGAATATGGCTTTTCAGTGCCTGAAATATAGCCTGGCTTAGAAGTCAACTAATTAGACGAACTACAATAACTATATATACTTAACTCTACTCAATGTTAAATACAGCCTATCGAGCAATTGAAACCCAATCATAGTATAATTTATCCAGTCACGTGACAAATAATACCCACCCTTCTGTATTTATACCCTCATTCATTAGCTTGGCTCTCTAACACAACATGGAATATGGTGTGTCATCCTTACAGCAGTGATATTTTGTATCATGTTTGACTTTTCAAATCTGCGTCCTGGAAAACGTTCTGATCAATCACAGGTCGCAAACAGCCTTTAATTAAATATCTTTGCTCACTTGCTTTCAAAAGGATCCAGACCTGCCAGTTGAAGGTCTCGGGTTTGTCATCATCGCACCACAACAGCACGTTTAGAGACAAGCAGGGTAAGCTGGCATCATAGAGACGCCATAATTTAAGCCGAGTATAATAAAGGGTGGATATTTCACCCAAACCACCTCACAGTGTTTCCTACTACTCGCGTGGGCCTAGTATTAACTCGTACCCATAAAGGACTCGAACACACAACCAAACCCCGATGCACTGGATCATGCATACAATTTTCAAACCATGTTTTTTTTTGAGCCTTCCTCGAGATTTCGACCTGACCCACCATCAACAGGGCACAGAACCGATTGGGGAACCGCGGAAGATATTTCTAACTCGCCAATCATGACGGCCGATGACACAGACACGCTGTCGTCGCAAATGCCCTTGGCATATGTGGTGCTTGCTGGAGGAATCGGAGGAGCCACTGGTGACTCGGTCATGCATTCTCTCGACACGGTCAAAACCCGCCAGCAAGGAGCTCCCCATGCTCTCAAGTACAGAAACATGCTGAGGGCGTATTCCACTCTGTACATGGAGGAGGGGTTCTTTCGAGGATTGTACTCTGGGTTCACTCCAGCTCTACTGGGCTCTTTTCCAGCAACTTGCATGTTTTTCGGCACTTATGAAACCACAAAACGAATTGGAGCACACTACAAGGCTCCCGACACACTGGTGCATCTGCTTGGAGGACTTATGGGTGACCTAGTCTCTTCAGTGTGGTATGTGCCCTCCGAGGTGCTCAAGACCCGACTGCAGCTCCAAGGAAGACACAACAACCCGCACTTTTACTCGGGCTACAACTACAAGAACTTTAGCGACGCGTTCAAGACGATTTATAGAAAGGAAGGCGTCGGAGCGCTCTTTTTCGGCTACAAGGCCACTCTGGCAAGAGACCTGCCGTTTTCAGGGTTGCAGTTTGCCTTTTACGAAAAGTTCCACCAGTGGGCCCAAGACTCTGTGGGCCATGGTAAGGACATGGGTGTTGGCCTGGAGCTGCTGACCGGTGCAGCTGGAGGAGGTCTTGCAGGTATTATCACCACTCCTCTGGACGTGGTCAAGACCCGTCTGCAGACCCAGATTACTAAGCCTTCTTCAGTTGGAGGACCGGTCGACACTCGGGTGATTCTGTCAGATTCCGTGCTGCGGTCGCTGGCGACGATATGGCGAACCGAGCGTTTTGCAGGCCTGTTTTCCGGTGTGTGGCCCAGATTTGTCTGGACTTCGACGCAGAGCAGTATCATGCTGCTCCTTTATCAGACGGCCCTCAAGGCGTTTGATGTGTACGACCCTTTCAGTTTGGAGGACCACGGACAAAAATTGCAATAGAACAAGTGCAATCAAGCATGGAGGATGGCGAGGGAAGAACCCCGAAACGATAACGATGGCCCGAAACGACAAATGATGAGGGAAGAACCGGACAATGTAAATATTATAGATAGATAGAGCATGGAATTGAATTAATTTGACGACTTACAGAAACCAAAACCCGTATCTGTCCAATCAAAGGCCTGGTGGTATCTTCAGGTATGGTTGGTGCAGTGAAATACACCAAGACCCGTAATCTTTCCCTTTAACAAAGAGTGCCAATTTACCCATTTAAATTTTATTTGACAGATACCAGTATACACAGCGTAATTTTGTCCTGGCTGCCTTTGCATCTGACGTATTCTGTGCTGATCTTGATAGCTGAGCAAAGATCGTCCTTTTTCAAGTGGCGGGGATAATATTGAAATTATTGAAGAGGGAGATTGCCCACGAGGGACTTTGAGAGCAACAAAAAAAACCCCAGTAAAATTATTCTCACTGTAAAGTCAGTACTGGTAGTTCGTCTTGGACGGACTCCGTTCCATCAACATCTCGGGAGCTTAAAAACGACTAATTAAACGAGCGAGCACAAAATATACACCCTTTAAGACGTAATATAACAACGTATTGACAGATATCAACTAATAAACGACTCTAGATGACTTTGGCACTACCCCAACGAGCTCTACTTTTTACCTTCCTAGCTCATCGCTGTCCAATTGACGCATGTCCGGACGCACTCATGCACTCCACCCATGAGTAATAGAGATGCCCACCAATACCGTGAACCGAAAACGACGACTTTTCGCGAGCAAACTTTGATTCCCCAGTCAAAGTCGTTAAACGAACTAAATTGACGTCGGAGATTGAGGTTGTGAGAAAAACAGTATAAAGCTCGAGACACAAAGACTGAGACACCATGTGGTTAGTGCAGGTACAAGTCGCTATGCCAAGCTTAATGGATACATCAAGGCTGAGAGAATTGGTAGTCACAGCCACTGCTGTATGTTCTTTTTTCACCAGTAGGGTACATGATCTCTTGAGCCCGCTTCCCGAAAAAAGAAATCAACGTACACGGAACTTAGAGTCGAAAGACCCTTCGATTTTCTTCGCTTGCAACCCAAAGTTGTTTGTTCTTATCGTGTGATGCATCCCTCACATGCAGTGATGTGCGTCAGTCACTTTCCACTATATCCACCCCAGAGTGAGATAAGCGTCATGGACCAATGAGCGCTTTCTTTTTTGATCCCAAGTCAGGGGTAAAGCTAATAATTGTTCGTTAGGGCTTCTATATCTCGTGCAAGATGCATATCCGTCGCAGCCAAGCGTTTTAGCCGATATGACAATGGAACGGTGAGACAAGCTAGCATGAGAAAAATAGGTCGATAATGAATACCATGACAGTAGCTGTTTAGACAGCGGCTTGAAAACGGCAATTTTCAACTTCTCTTCTCAACTGCACCCAATTTCGTCTAGATCGAGTCCACTATCCCCACCAACTCTCACCCATGCATTTTCCCTGCCTAACCTTTCAATATACCCACCAAATGCACGAGATAACGCTTTCATGGAGATAGGAAATGACGAGATGCATCCACCCTGATACCAGATTACCCACCCTGAGACTGAGTCCTGAACCATTTATAAACCCCTCGACCAACCCTCGTTTCTCAGTATCAACAGCCTCCAAAGCATCCAACAACCACTACAACCACCTCTTCTCTTCTTCAACTTTTACAAACTCCACTTTACAATGGTTTCTATCAAGTTCATTGCCGCTACTGCCTTTGCCTCTCTGGCTCTGGCTGCTCCTGCCCCTGCTCCTGCTACCAACGAGCTTGCTGCTCGACAGCTCTGGAACGCCATTGAGGATGTCGATGCCGATGTCGAGACTGTTCTATCTCTTGTCAACGGCACTGTTGACGTTCTCATCAAGCCTCCTGGAGACCGACCCACCGAGATCCAGGTTCTCACCACCACTCTTGACACTCTGAACACCGGAGTTGACAAGCTTCTGGCCGATCTCAGCAAGATTCCTCTTGTTGGAGCTGTTGTCAGCCTTGTTGCCAAGATTGTTTCCAACCCTGTCATCCACGGTCTTCTGCTTGTTGTTGAGAAGCTCGTTACTCTTCTGGTCGGTGGCCTTGTCGACTACCTCGTTGTTCCTCTTGTTCAGGCCATTGATGGACTGCTCAAGAACGTGTCTCTTCTGCTGCAGATGATTGGAACTCTTCCTGGTATCGAGGCTCTCTCCTCTTCTCTTGGAATCGAGACTGCCTCCCTCAAGAGCGTTCTTTCTGCTCACCCTGTTTCTGCCTAAACAGGTCTTCTTATCTTCTTCGGCTGTGCCACCTTTAACCCTTATTTCTTAATATTATCTTCTATTCTTTACTCGAAGCATTTAAAGCCACCCTCTAGCTAAAGCAAAAATAAGCATAGGAACACTATAGAACCATACAACCCTCTAACAAGAACCAGATAACCCCCTGGAAAAGAAATTATTTGTAGAATCCAGCCTGCTCACGTGACGACGCAACTATATTTAGGGTTTGCGCATCGACCAAATTAGGTTCTAAAGTCGTTAACTCCACAAAGTCAAGTTATGTAATCCACATGCAGCTACAGCATATAATCTAGCTTTGCTCCGTTTCATATCAGATCAGCAAATGTCGCGAAAACTAGGACCCCACGAAACGTACGCCGCTACACGAAGCCGTATCGGCAGCTACTCCAACGTGTTTGTCAGCGCACGTCTGTTAAAGGCTGCTTCAACCCAGGCTGTCAAGCATGCCGTGGCTCGATTGATCCACAATGAACCCATTTTGGGAGTCACCATTTCTGGAGAAAAGCCCGGAGAATTTGAAATGCACAAGCTGAACGGTGCCGATTACGATATCAAGGACTTTCTGGATACCACCACTTATATTGATAAACAGGTCAGTGAAGCTCAGTCCGATCTGCATTATGTCCGGTTTGATCTAGCCAAGACCCACTGGAAGGTGTACGTGCTGGATCATGGACGTGAGATTTTGTTTTTGTACGACCATACGCTGCTGGATGGAATGTCCGGCTCATTTGCTTGCCGTCAAGTGGTTAAGAGCATTGAGGACTACAAGGGTAAGGGAGATGAAGATATCAAGGTCCAAGTGTCACAGAAAGAGCTGCCACCTTGTGTCGAGAATCAAATCACTGTTTCAGCACCAGTGTCACGTCTGGTGAAGGAATTGGCAAAGGAGTATGTGTTCTCAAAGCCAACAACTACCTTGCCTCCTCAGGTTCTTCCTTGGACAGGATACTACGGAGTCATTGATATGTCGACAGAGCAAACCAAGGCTTTCCTAAAAATGTGCAAAGCCCACGGTATCAGTGGAGGTGCAGGCTTGTATGCTCTTCTGGTATGTTCATCTTCTAGAGTGCTTCATGATAAGTATCCCGATTCCGTCAAACAAGACGTGGGAGGCTCTGTTCCTTGGAATGCACGAAACTTCACACCCGACAGAGACCCGAGTCGGCTCGGAATGATTGTGGGAGAGTCCTTGTTTGATAACCCTGTTCCTAAACCCGAGGATGTTGAGTTTGGAGGCAAGTCTGCACCTCCTGGGTTCCTGGAGGTTGCCAAGGTGTACCAGGAGGTTATCAAGCGAGATGGAGTTTCTACCTGGTTCTCAGGATACCCCTTTATGCATATTATCGGACTTATTCCGTATGTTAACCTGGATGACTACTTTGCCACACACACCAATAACTACGAAAGACATGGCATGTACTCATTGAGCAACCTGACTGCTCTGGAAACCTCTCCTTCCATTGAACGACTTCGTTTCTCCCAGTGCACAGGAGCTACCTGTCCGTTTATTCAGTTTTCAACTGTTGGCATCAAGGGCGGACCCATCAGTATTTCTATTGCCGTTGCTGAAGATGACCGCATTGTGGCTGAGGTTGAAAAGTATGTCCAAGAGTTTTTGGCTCAACTGTAAGCTACACCCCATCACTTAATTAATGGAGCTTTAGTTGAATTGTGGACTTGAATACGTCACTTGCAACCCTGCTTTTAGCCTGGGCTTTTTTTACTTGTAGTCTGTAAAATGCGCTTAACGCCGTCTTGCAGCTGATTGCATGGCTTGGGCTGGATGCTATTTCGGAAAAGCCATACAAGCCTGCATAAGTTGATGAGAGGCTCTTGGCAGATGCCCCTGTCACACGTCCTGTCAGGAACCGCTCGAGCTACCTTGCTCGTATTCATAATTCTTAAATTTTTATATTTAGCAAACTGTCAAGAGTGATGCTCATCTCATCTGATGCTGGGGTATCCGCATGCAACACACTTCCGGGGTACCGTCTTTAGCCCCTCTAAAGCAGTCCATGTATTGTACCAAGAGCAGCAGCGACTATAGGCTAAGGCGACATTGCCGATTAGTGATCATCTAAGCCGGATCTAGCACGTGGCCTATGATTTTCAATCAACAGAGAGGAATTGTGGGCCGTGGTTTAGGTTGTCACTAGATTATAAGCTTGGGTGCGGTGAAGGGATAAACATGGGGCAACATGACGTTGAAACCTTGAGGGAGAACTTTCGCGTAACTTGCATGTTCTTGGCAACCGGAGCCAGGGTTTCTTTCGTGGCTGCTCAAAGAAAAAAGGCAGGGCGTCAAAGGAAACAACGTTTACTGCTCATGCTATTTTTAGTAAACTTTGAGGGTCTGCATGGATTGTACATGTTACTATCTTTAGAAGCAACCCTCCTCCCAACGCGACGCATTTTGAACCGTGGCGGTTATCAGGAATTTACGACTTGCCAGGCCGTATAGATGACGTAGAGGTCAGTAGATACGTGGTAATCAGCACACACGTCTATCTACCACCTGTAGACCCACCCATAGACTCACAGCTCTACGGAGAGCACATACACTAATGCAGATAGGAGTAATGCACGGTCGGGGCAAACCAGGGGTGCTCTAGAATTACTCCGTGTATGTACAGCGCGTACCAGGCCATTAATTAGGGCCAGCCAAGAAGTATCGACACGACCTTGTGACGTTTGCGTTCAGCATAGTTTTTGCTGCGGATAAGTTGCATCCCCTTCAGTGGAGATAACTACTGTTCACACAGGTCTGTAGGCAGAAAATATGTTTCATGAATTATATCCTCGTGGTATGAGACTCGTGGAGCCAACATCCACTTGCTCAGTAATAGCCTGGGGCTGGTGGTCGCTAAACTACAGGTTTTAATTTTTTAACCTTCCAATATCCTGTGAGAGCCGTGCATGGAAAACGTACAGTGACGTTGGGAGTCCGGGTGGATTCAGGGTTTTCAGTTTGCAGCTGCCTTGCTATTAATAGCACTTCATTCTGACATATTTACGTGCGAAACCACGAAACGACTCGGAGAGAAACGCTCGACAAACACACTCTATACCAGCATACCCAAGCCTTCCACTTGAACACACATCACCATGGGACGTCGCAAGATTGTTATTCAACCGCTCGAGGACGAACGGAACCGTTCAGTGTGAGTATCAGCTAATTTTGAAAAATATGAGGCAGACGAGACGAGTGGGTCCAAAAGGGCGGAGTTGCAGGATTGTGAGCAGCCCAGCAGCTTCTACAGTGTCTCATGTACTCAGCCCGGGCCGTGGGCTCTTGCCTCATGGTACTCTTGCCTCCTTACACCGCTTCGCCACCTTGCGGAAAGTGCAAGTTTCATCTCTTGTCAGGGCGCCATGAAACCCCTCACCCCAGACTACAACTAACGCAGAACCTTTCTCAAGCGTCGAGCAGGACTGTTCAAGAAGGCACACGAGCTGTCCGTTCTGTGCCAGGTAGATATTGCCGTAATTGTGTTTGGCGCCAATCAGAAGCTCTACGAGTTTTCCTCCACCGACACCAACCAGCTCATTCAAAGATACCAAAAGTCCATTCCCTATGAGAAGAAGACGCCCGAGGACTACAACGGGAAGAAACGAGCCGGAGGCCACCGAGCCACTGGTAGTGTTTCTAGCATCAAGAGCGAGCCTACAGATGACGACGTTGACTTTGAAGACGACGACGATTCCAAGAATGTTTCCCAAAACGCTACTCCCCAGATGCCATCTAATGTGACTCCCCAAATGGCTCAGAGTGTGACGCCCCAGATGCCTCAAAATGTGACTCCACAGCAGATGCCTCCGCAGCAGCAGTTGACTCCCCAGCAACAGCAGCAGCAGCAGATGCCCCACCCGCACCATCCTGAGCAGCAGCGATACTATGACTACATGAGCATGGGCCAGATGGGCCAGCATCCTCACCAGCAGCAGATTATGCAGCAGCAAATGATGCAGCAGCAGCAACACCACCATCAGATGCAGCAGCAGGCTCAGCACCAGCACCACCAGCAACAGCAACAGCAGCAACAACAGCATCAGAACCAGCATCACAAGAGCCAATTCACACCCATTTCGCAGGAAATGAGCTCACTGGCCGGTCATCTGTTGGACATTCGAAGGGGTACCAATGACATTCCTCCTTCGTCCATTCCTGCTACTGCTGGATCAATGGGCCAGGGTGTAGCTGGAGCTGGAAGCGGGTACATTCCCGGGTCTGAAGGATCGTCACGTGTCTCTTCTCGCCAAAACTCTGTGACGAGACCGAAACTCAAGGTCCAGATTCCAGGGGAAAAACGCGGAAGCACAGGCGGCAATGCTGGACCTGGTGGAGGAGGTGGACAAGCAGGAAACTCGAGGTCGACTTCAGGAGAGGGAACTCCGGTGGATGCAAAGGAGGAAAACACTTCACATGCTGCGCTTTTGCTGCCTCCTCCTTCTCCATCATCGTACATTAATAATTCTGGAGTTGGACCTGGAAACCCCTTCGCGAAACCCACTCTACTGAACGGTGAGCAAACACCGTTGTCGGCAGCATTGCCGTCGCGATACATCAACGACTTGCTACCTAGTCCTTCCAATTTCTATGGCACAGAATGGAACTTCAACCCAGGGTCTGCAGGAGGGTCTTCCTTCTCAGCAGGAGGCTCACTCATTCCAACCAGTGCCTGCAAAGATAAGAAGCGGGTAGATAACAGCGACGATAAGCTTGGCGTCAAAAAGCAGAGGCTTGGTTGACGATAAGAGAGACACTAGATGATGATGATGATGATGATGATGAGAGACGATATGATTTTAACTTGTTACCACGGACACGACCGGGTATTTTGGTATATAATACACCCTTTCTGGGTACTAACACTCCTTGTACAATACACTTAATAGTTTTTTACTTGTTCGCTTGTAGGCTTGTACCAGTAATTAGCATTTAATTTGTTGTGCTTGAATAATGTCATTTTGTTAGGCCTTTGGATATCGCCTTATCGGCGCACTTTATGCAACGCACTTTACCCCTGCTACAACCACCTGTAGGAGGTACTTGTATGATGAATGGGAATAGCATTGCATTTGAAATGACGCAATTGAAAATGACGCAAAAAGATGGGTCTGTATTTAGTTGTCTGTCTGATTACTGTAATATCATAGCACCGAGCTGTTTTCCTTGTTCTTGGGTCCTGACTCTCGCTTCATGAAGGTTATCGTGCACTTTTCGTCTTCATTTTTCGCATCGTGAAATCGGTGCATAATTGATGTCTTCCAATGAGGCCCATATAACTTGGTTATCATCAATCCTTGTATCATTCTGCTCTGCTGCCCTACTTGTAAGATAAACTCCAACTGAACCATGGCATATCCTCGTATTCCATGTTGAACCCAGCGTATTGACGCCCAAAAGTTCAGTTTGAAGACACGAAAATACAGTCCGGGACTACTGTGCGAGTAAGGCGACTGATTCAGTTTTAATTGGAAAGGAACGTGTTGTGCTGAGTGCGTATAAATATAGTGGTAGCAGTTGAAGGCATAAGCAGTGCTCTCAGAGCCATGTGTCCATGTAACTTGGAATGGTTATATGATCATCCTATCGTTATATTTAAAACCAGTGATTCAGACAGCTCCAATCACTCGTTATTCAGCGCCCTCTGTGCAGCTTAGGGATCCACTAATTAAGCCCTTCTGTGGATGTTCTTGAACAGTCATGCAGGAGTTCAAATGCCGACTTGTTATGAACATTTGCCCAAGTTCAAAGAATGAAGAAAATAAAATTGCTCCTTGTTCGTACCGGCAGCATCATCATCCCACTACTCATTATTTCAACCAATATATCCCGCCAAGGTGATTTCTACAACTTCTGACCATTCCCTCTAATCAAATGAGTCGACTTCCATTTAGGGAACTTTTAAGGTTAAAGTCCATCGTCTGAAATACGAACGACTTAGTAATCGAACAGTAGGGCTCATAATTACTGGATATCTGGTGTGAAATATAGCTGCCATTGTCTTATACCTTGTACCAATACATCTTTTACTTATTTTTCGCTGCTCAAACAAACAAATAATGACAGCTGTCTTCAATTTAACATCACGTGAGTCTCACGTCACGTGCCTTGGGAGTTGAAAATTTAGGTTTGTGCTGGGAGTTCCCAGAGTGAGTGGTCTAGATCACGTGCATAACCCTAAGAACCCTACTTTTGTGACTGGCGTTTTTACGCTTTCGACTCTGCTCCCACCTGTAATCTTGACATTTTCACTTCGTTTCTCTACAGCGTTCGACAATAGCAAAATGAAGGTGAGTGACGATAGGGTGACACTGTGATACAAGCACGACAAGGCGACAGGACGGAAATGACGGGCATCGACAGGATGGATATGGCGTCCCACATATTGTGCTGCTGTCACACAAGACGACGTGACCAAGGCCGTTTGATGATCCCCCTCTAGAACCCATTCAAGAACCAAAACTAACCCAGCTTAACATCGCATACCCCGCTCAGGGCACTCAGAAGTGCATCGATATTGAAGACGAGCACCGACTCCGTGGCTTCTACGAGAAGCGAATGGGTCAGGAGGTCGAGGCCGACTTCCTCGGTGATGAGTTCAAGGGCTACATTCTCAAGATTACCGGTGGTAACGACAAGCAGGGTTTCCCCATGAAGCAGGGTGTTATGCACCCCACCCGAGTTCGACTTCTCCTCTCCAAGGAGTCTTCTTGCTACAGATCTCGACGAGCTGGTGAGCGAAAGCGAAAGTCCGTCCGAGGATGCATCGTCTCCGCCGACCTGTCCGTCCTGTCCGTCGTCATTGTCAAGCAGGGTGATGCCGACATTGAGGGCCTCACCACCGAGACCGTTCCCCGACGACTCGGCCCCAAGCGAGCCAACAACATCCGAAAGCTGTTTGCTCTGACCAAGGAGGACGATGTCCGACAGTACGTCATTCGACGAGAGGTCACCTCCAAGTCCGGCAAGACTTACACTAAGGCTCCCAAGATCCAGCGACTCATCACTCCCCGACGACTCGCCCACAAGGCCCAGCTCCGAGAGAAGAAGATCAAGGCCATCCAGGCTTCCAAGGATGCCGCTGCTGAGTACTCCCAGCTCCTCGCCAAGCGAGTTGCCGAGAAGAAGACCGAGAAGGCTGAGGTTAAGAAGCGACGAGCTTCTTCTCTCCGAACTCAGTCTGTCCAGGCTTAAACGGATTGTTTATAAAATTGAAAAAGATGTATTATTGCCATGTTTAGAATGACTTGTATTTTTACTGTATTTGCTGATCAGGGGCCGTAATTCGTTTTGCTTACCCCTATTCAAAGTGATTTCACTGGTCTCACCGTTAATTTTTTTTTTCCACCGAGTGTTTATTTTTTCACACAATTTTCAGTGCGTTTCTAAGTTCAGAGATATTACTCTTGTGTGTGTTATACCCAATGGGGTGATAATGCATTGTCCGTTTTTGGACAGGTGATAGTTGCAGAACCATCTCTACAAATGCAACTCACAGCACTGTACCCTGGTACATTACTGACGTTTAGCTACCTCATAACTCATAATTCATCATTTAAATATATATTCAAGGATACTGGGTTAGAAGGCCTCCAGATACCTCCTCTTAATGAGCGGCAACACTCTTTTTTTCTTGCACATCCGTCTCTTCAGGGATAACGGACGATTCCCGTGTGGCCCGTCGCTCGGCCTTTGTATGCTCAATTCCATCCTCACCACTGCTGCTAGAAGTGGCTTCGGCAGGTGCCTCGATATCTTCGGGCTTGGGGAGGTCCTCCTCGCCAGCTACCCATCGTTTCAGTAAGGGTACAAGGAACTGGGCTGTAAGAATCTGCTCTCCCTGGTAGAGTGTTAGTGGAATGGATACCTTTCCAATAACAGGAGACTGGGATCCATACTGTGCTGAAATCATGGGTGCTCCAAGAGCAACGGTCTTGGCTGCTCCACAGAGCATGATGGCACAGGTGTCTTTCCTGTTGAAGTGGAAAGGTCGCGCCATCTTGTAGAACCATGTGTAGAACTTACCAGAGTTCTCAGTGGGCCGAGGTAGACGGTTGAATGGCATTCGAGCTGCTGCAAAACAAAGCAGAGTGAAGAGCAGGTAGATACCCACATTAAAGAAACACACCATCACCATTGTGGTATAGTGGACCTCTTCAAACGCCTTATCGTAGAAAGCTGTGGAGAAAGTACTCCAAATAAGTAACAGCAGCATCAGAGTGCCTACCTTCGCAAGGTAGAGGTTGGTTACTGCCCACTTCACTTGTTTAGGGAACACATTCTGTGTAACTTGTCCGACGAACAAAGGAACGAATAAACTGAGTCCCACCTGTTTCATGACCTTGGCATACAGTTCTCTGATACTCATGTGGTTTGCAGGGTTTCCGTAGGCGAATCCGGTATGTTTTGAAAGGTAGAGCTGAATTAGTCCGGGAGAAATGAAGGAACCAAGCAGGTTTCCCACTGTGACTTCCAGAAGAGCCAAGGACTCGTTTCCGTTACACAGACGCGTCATTAGAACATTGGAAGCAACGGTCGTAGGTGTGGTTCCGGCAATGATCATTCCCACCAGAACCCACGGGTCCATGTTTTTGTTTCCTGACTTGTGAATAGCCACCACAAATCCAAACATGACTGCCGGAGTGATAGCAAATGACAGTCCCTGGGTGATCAAGTGAGCTCTCCAGTGCTTGGCTTGCTTGGCCATGACCTTTGTGGGCATGGATAGACCTGAAATCAGGAAAATAATAGCCACAGCGCAGTAAGAAAAGGAAATGTCTGCTCGTAACACACCATGACTTCGTGCAACGTTGGGGAATAGGTACGCCAGAAGAATGACGACTCCCATGCCTATAATGAACCAGTTTTTGATAGCAAACAAGATGAGGAACTTGAGAGTGTGTCCACTCTTGTATACCGCTCCCGGCTTGGTGCCGACGATATCCTCCACGAGGGTCATTTTGCTTGGTGTTGGGTTGCTGTGATCTGTGGGGAAGAAAAGAGGAGCCTCTCTCTTAAGAAGCGGCTGTAAGGGTCATTTAGAATCTTATAACGGAACCCCCAAAACTTTGAGCCAACCGTTAGCCCGAGAGAGGTCTTCTGATCCCTAACTCTGAGGGTGTACAAGATTAACTCTGGCTAGTATGCGTTGAGGTATTTCTTGGCGCGTTTGTTATGCATGGATGATGCGGGTGGGTTAAGGGTGGAGGTGTTTTAGTTGAAACAAATGTTGACGGCTTGAACAAATTCGCAGCAAACCGTTCCTATTAGCCTTTTTAATATGCGATATCGCACAAAAAGCACACAAGGAGTTGTCTGAGGTGGTATAACGAGAGAGTAGAACGTCTACTTCCTCTCCCTGAGTCCTTTGTCTCACTGTAGAGAAATATTATACCTGTTTGGGTCTAATTAGTGTTCGTATTTTTGAGACACCATCCGTGAGGTGCAGCCCCCACACCTAACTCCGCTTCGGCATGCGACAAACCCTCCGAACTGTGCCATCCGTGGGGATCTATGAAACTGTATCTCTCTTAGTTACTCCCTGTAGATCGTGAAAACAGCTTTCAAAGTGATGGTGTTGTCATCTCTACCACCGTATTGACGATGATCCGGTTCATTGTGTGTGCAAAGACGGTGAAACACTGTTGTTTGAAATCCCAGTCTTTAGATACCTCGGCTAGACCTTCGAAGTGGGTGTACATACAATGCGAATACATTAGCAAATTGTAATACTGGACAAGTGGGTTATGGTAGATGACTTCAATTATCATTCTGCACTTTCGAGCTTCGGTATCATACACTTGAGTCGCGTCTACCGTACTACCGTACAGTAATTATCTGATGCTGGCTGTTTGGTATCTACTTAATGTTTCTAGATGAGTATCTGGAAAACCTTCTGAAGGGTACCATCCCGAAATGAAGCTAGTAAATGCACTCTAGAACTATTGAAACCTGCTCTTATCGTCCTGTATCACTTTGTAGGTCTCACATTTGATACTGACAAGAGAAGCCAAGCAAAAAGCATCCCATATATCCCCGAAGGTAGGCACTTTAGTATTACACTGCACTGCACTGTAAGTAATGATAGAATCAATAGAGAAATGGAATGTTCGGTTGAGTTTTACATCAACAAATCATCCTACTACATATTACAGTAGCTAGCGAACTACTGTGAGTTCTCTGAAGCTGTACATTAGAGAGCACTCTCTTCAGTTTATTTTCGGTGTAATAGTCATTAGAAGACTCAAAAACATGCGCTCACTCGCAGTTATCTCAACCAATCTCGCCCAGATTTCGATTCCTGCGGCTCAAACAGAACACAAACACATACAATTCTGCTTCTAGCAATGACATTATATTGAGCTACTCGTTTTATATAATTATATTTTCCCCAGAGTCACCTTTTTAAGATGCGGGTATCTGTTTCTTTTGGGGCTCACCGAACTTGCATATGTCAGTCTAATCGATCTTGACAGTTGTTTGTTGAGCGATAGAGGGAATTGCATCCCTCATATTCTGGGTGTATTGCAAGAGCAATTGGTAGAGATCGTTGAGGTAGGCGAATTGTAGACCCGAAAGATCTCTCACAAACACAAACGGAAGAAAGAAGGCCTCTCTGAGAAACACACCAGAACGGGTGCCCAACTTTTGCATGAAGGCCCAGGTCAGGGACGCGACTGACTGGATGAGAGAGGTGGTCAGACGGATTCGGCGGGAGGACATGTTGTATGTTGATGTTCTTGTGTGGTGGTGTGGGTACAATGAGTAGGTCAAGAGATGTGGTCAGGCTTGTACGTACGATACTTGTACTTAAAGACTATAATTTCACAGGTTACACAAAGGCTACAAAGAAGGACTCTTTCAAATTTCAAAACAAAACATAAATTCGTAAATAAGTAGTGGGCACTGCACAGCGCCCGTTGATGGTACAGTTATCTACAAGTACACTTAAACAAGCAGCCACCAGCCGGCAGCAATCATCAGCACACCGACAATGACGGTAATGATGGCCGCACCTGCACGGTCACCTCCTCCAATGTTTAGAGGGTGAGCCTCGTCCTGGCCAAAGGGATGGAAGCCCAGAGCTCCAGCACTACCGTTACCCTTGGAAGTACCTCCGGTGATATCTGTGAGGGGACCGGCGGACTTGAGCACCTGGGTGTTCTGAATGACCTCCATGGCACTCAGCTGCTCTCCAAGACCAATGTAGTCGTTGGTGTACTGGCCAGTTAGCCAGTTGAGGGAGCATGTGTGGCCATCGGTACCTCCGCTGCAGGTTCGAGCAGCGGCGTAGGCAGAAGCCTCAAGGTACCACATGATGTCGGATGCAAGACTGGGGACCATCTGAGCAGTCTGTCCCAGAAGAGAGGAGAAAATGCCCTTGAAAGTACGCTGATCAGAGTTACAGGTGATGGTCTTCTGCTGGCAGGCAATCTCGACCATGATGTTCTTCTGAGGTCCGCCAAAGAAGAGGTTGGGGCCCTTGGTTCCGGCCCACAGCTCGTTGGCACGGTCCAGCCACACGCCATGCTTGGGGTCGGTGTTGTTTCGCAGAACAGTGGCGTTGTAGAGAGCAGCCGCTCCAGACAGATAGATACCGGCGTTGTAAGTCCACAGGTAAGGGGATCGCTCACTACAGTTGGGAAGATGGATACCATCGTAGACTCGGCCATTGTCGACAATCTCAATCTGCGTAGACCAGTCCCAGATTCTCTCGGCCCACTCCAGGTAGGTCACGTTACCAGTGTATCTGTAGAGACGAGCTCCGAGGTTGAACAGAGCGCCGTTTGCAATGGCGTTCTTGTAGTCGTATCCAGAGTTCCACTGGAAAATCTGCCAGTGCAGACCTCCGTAGCAGCTCTGGGTATCCCATCGGGCAGCCATGGTATTGAAGGCTCCCTGGGCCACGTAAAGCCATCCAAACTCATCTCCGGGAGCAGGGAAGTTCTTCTCCGCAGCGGTCATCATGGTCATGGCCCACACTCCTTGATCATCGTTACCCTCGGAGGAAGAAAAGTTGGACACCATGAGGTCGTACTTTTCTCCTCGCTGGTGCTTCATGGCAGCCCACGTCAGGTTGTTGTAGGTGTCGTTTCCAGTAATGTGCCAGAAGTCGATGAAGGCGTTCCATGCTGCGCCAGCGTGCCACCAGTAGTAAGGAGCCACAAACATGCCCACGGTTCCTCCGGACCGGGTTCCGTCGTAGTAGTCCATTAGACCACCAGCCACAAGAGAGAGGGCCTCGTGAACCGTGTCGGGCTTACTGAGGTCCATGAAGGACAGGTCTGCACGGACCGTGCCCATGAGGAACACCAGGGTGCTCAAGATTGCGGGTATCAGTCCAAACCGCATTTTGGTGTGTCGAAAATGTGAGTGCAAGAGAGAAACGTTAGCTGGGCCGATATCTGACAGGAGAATAGGTAGTATCTCGATTAAAGTTTTTTACTTGGCGTGTGGTGAAAAGATATATATAGACGCATAGAGGAGAACAGGAGGCATGGGGACATGAGAGCCTCGGTTTGAGGTGCTGGAATATATTTTATTCCGATGGCAGCTCAAAAAGTGACGCTGCTTAATAATCTTTGGCCATTTACCTACTCCTTACGGGACCCCAGACATATTATTAGCTCGAGTAGCTGGGCTATAATGTTGCGCTTAACTTTCAAATGATGCCAGACTAACGCGTTCACAGCTCTTAGAGGAGATGGGCTATGCACCTAGAAGAAGCATGTACAGTAGTGTCAGTCGCGGGGGAGGGGTGTGGGGAGCACGTGACGTATGTCCGATGGTGTGTCTCACTCCGTATATCCTATACTACCCTGCTAGACCCCACGGCGTGTCGTATGGTACACACTGTTTTACGCGGACGACCACTTCCTTTGACAGGCTATTTTCGGAATCCTATTAGGGTTTGGCGTTTTGGCCCGGGTAACCCACCTGTTCTCTCTGCTGACCCGTGGAGGGAGAATGCAGGGATGAGCGATGAGCATACGGAATGAGCCCGTTGAGACAAGGAAGCGGAAGTGGACATGGTTTGAGGTGTTTGGTCCACACAGTTCACATAGGACATTCGCTTGGCCCATAGTTTACCAAGCGGCTGTGGCCCTTAGCTTCATCTATAGAGCAGCCCAGGAAGGGGACTACTTGTAGCTGCTACTACCGGTAGTGTACGATACCATTGGCGGTAGGAGATGTACTGAGGTGTAAACAGGAGCATACGCTACCTGTCGTGTATCTCAAATACTGGGCCGTCGTAGTTGCTATTCCATGCTATTCAAGGTCGCTCTTTTATGATGGACGTTGCGTATCGTAGAATGCACAACGTCTCTCTCCATCACACGCATTGTCACCCTCCCTGTTCAGCTGGGCTTGGCAAAGGGGCTATGGTTCAGGAATGAGAACCATGGGTATGGAGGTTGAGTGTGCGTGTCGCTAGCGCATATATGTAGATTTGCCTGCTTTGGAGACGGTTCGTATCTCCATGGGTCTCGTGTACCCTCGAATACCGAAGGCCGATAAGGTTGTTGTGGGGTGAACAAGCAGACGCTACAAGTATGTACTGTAGAAACACACTTGTAGCCATAAGTGGGACCCTGAAGGGTCAGTGCCGTGTTTGCGTGGATTCTGGCGTCATTTCAACCTCTTATGCTGTTTTATCGGTCTTTCACAGTCTTTCAATTATCTACAGTGAGCCCCATCAAGATAGAATTCAAGCGCCAAAATATCGTATCGTACCTTGTACTTGTATAATATCTTACCAACAGTCTTGTTCGGGTGCATGGGTGATACGTGTAAAACGTAAAGGTGGCATCCAGACCCGTGGATTCGGCGGCCAGGTTGGCTACGTTGCATTTGGTGGTGCTACTATACATCTGCTCTTGGTGGGTGCCTACTTGTAGATACGACTGTGGATGCAGCAGTATGGAGAGTGGGAACTTGTAGCTCAGTGAACGAGATATAGGGATATGTGTGTGGTAGGCGCGTTGAGGGGAATTGTACGTTCCCCGCTCATTACGAGGACCTACTTGTACGGTACGTAATTAGACCTAGGCTAGCTTCGAAGTACGACCGTTGTTTAGACTGTGTATACCAAGGACGGATAGTACAGTCTTTAGGCAGTCCCAAAATCATACAGTCCAAACTCACACGAAAGAAAGGCTCCTTGTGGGAAAAATATATTTATACCATGACAGTGCCACGCCAGTGTCACCCACGAGAAAGCAACAATCTCCTATGCGACTACACCACACAAAATACTCTCAACCTAATCATGTGTGCTGGCGCATTCCCACAACGGCCCAACTCGGCACCGTACCCAAACCCTGATAAAAACCCACCAACCCTTTGTTTGATTTTTGGCGTGCTTGTGATCAGAACATAACCCGCTATACTTGGAACCGCCCTCCAAGTATAACCGATCCCGCCAAACCATCAAACAAGGGTGGCATAGTCGACTGCCAGCTTCGTCTAGATTCCGACCTACACGAGCCCCCAAAACGACCCGACAGGCGTCTTTTTCTCGCACTCCTAGGGCCTTGAAAAACCAGGTAATTGCACCAGACACGAGAACACGCGACTGCCACCACAGCCATGTCCCGACAACCGCGACTGCTGTCATCCTCGGAAAGAGCGCGACTAGAGGAGTTCCAGGAGGCAATCCACTACTCCACACGATACAGCGATGACACCTACGAATACCGACATGTCATGCTGCCCAAGAACATGCTCAAGGCAATTCCCAGAGATTACTTCAATTCCGAAACGGGCACGCTGAGAATTCTGCTGGAGGAGGAATGGCGAGGACTGGGCATCACCCAGAGTCTGGGATGGGAGCATTACGAAACACATGCGCCCGAGCCCCATATCCTGCTATTCAAGCGAAACAAGTAAAAGGGCTGTCTTTTGCGCCCCTACTGGCTGCTTGATCGTGCCAACTCGACGGGTTCTTCGCATTATATCCCCCAGCAGTTCAGATCGAAACCAAGCAGTAGCAACGACGACGAAGATTTAAGTGATATAGGTTTTATTTGATGATGGTAATGGAGTTATCGCGACGTGTCGGTATCGAACCGGCATGATTCACGAGTCAGGGGGGAGTGAAAATGGACAATGCCATTGCTCCTTCCGTAGATCGGCAATTGTCTGGTTGGTGAACTAGCAGGTTTACCATGTATATCAAGAACAGATAAGGGCCGCCCCGCGTGGGATCCACTACAATTAGTTACAGATACGGAGTAAGAAGCCATTGTTCTATTAAAAGATCTGACCATGTCTCAGAAGTGTTAATTTCTACCATCGAGCGATTTGAGCCAAGTTCAGATAGGGTCTACACGGCATAGGCAGGGGTGGCCATTACACTCGTGGGGGGGGGGACTACTTTTACGTACACTTAGTAGCCTCACCCTTGTAAATCACTATATCTACTTGTCATTAGGGTATAACTCGCTGTAGATTGTATCATGAGCATGAGTCTAATGGATGATTAGAGATAGAGAACAGCCATGCTCATACGGTAGTAAGAAGCGGTCTTTCAATTGGCGAAACATCCAGATGGGGATTCGGAAAGCTACTGTAGTTGCAGCTTGAGTCCCCATGGAGGTTGGAGCCGTATACTAATTACGATTGTTCACTCTGAACTGAGACACAAATGAGGCTATGTGATCTCTAATTAATGAGGGGGTAAAATTGTTGATCCAACCCAATACTCTAAGCTTTCGGTTGTTCCACCTGAGAACTATATATTATTAACAAAATACAAATCAATTCATCTAGTTTCTATAATTATCGCGAGACGCTCAGATAGAAGCCTTCTCCTTGAGCTTCCACATTCCTGTTCGATTGTCGGAAACGACCACACCATCGTCTTCCAACTTCATCAGCTGCATGGTGGTAGTGTGCTGGGCAGCATCCAGAATTCGTTCAGGGTAGCCCTCGTAGATCTGCCGAGTGATGGTTCGGGCGTCAGAAGGACCCTTCTCCTGCAGAATGGTAAACACCTGGGTCTCTCGCTTCTTTCGTTGCGAAATGTACTCTGTGATCTTTTCCCATCCATTTTCAATAACGGGACCATGACCGGGGAAGATCTGGAACTGGCCATCAGCTCGTTTAGTTCGTTCCTTTCCAGTTCGTCGCATTCCCTCCAACGACTTCATGTACGCGGTCAGATCCTCAAACACAGAAGTTCCCTGGCCGAGAATATTGTCTGCCGAAAACAGGACATCGTCCTCCTCCAGCCAAAAGCAAAGGTGATCCGAAGCATGTCCAGGGAAGAGGTGACAGCTCATGTGGAAACCGAGGTTGGAGATCACCTGACCGTCATCCAAAAACTCGTCAATAGACCAGCCCTCGTTGATCTTCTTCTCCTTATCCATCTCCGGGAACGGGTACTTGACCACCTTTGGTGGAGCAGACTGAACATTCTTGTCCTTTAGCTTCTTCAGCAGCGGAACCGTGCCCTTGGTGTGGTCGGCGTGCCAATGGGACAGAATGATGGTGTCCAGCTCAATATTGTTCTCCTTGAGGTAATTGGAAACCGTCTCTGTGTACTCGTCCGCTCCTTCTCCGGTATCAATCAGCAATCTTCGAGGACCCTGACCGATGAGATAAGTGTTGGTGCCCTGCAGAGAGAACTTGCCGGGGTTCATGCCGAGAAAGCGGCTCACCAGCGGCGTGAGTTTTGTGACCGCGGGGATATGAACTAGCTTCTCCATTATCGAGTGTGTGTGAAGAGATCACGACCCGACCATCTATATACTGGTTAGTCAACGGCGCATGCACATGCTAACCTTAAAAACGTGTGTGTGGGGTTTCGGCCGATGCGTTTATCTGCGAGCCGAAATGTGGGGGTAAGCCTAGACGCCGAGAAGTCGGTCGTTTTCCGGAGAAGAGTGTATCAGGTGAGCTGTGTGGTGTTCTACACGTGATTCAATGGGCTTTGCCGGTGTCATGTGACTAGCTTTGTTGGTAAGCCACAGTTGGAAGGTGGCAATTGGATGTTAGCTAAGGGTGCTATAGACCTATAGAGAACAACGGAACAAGTATTACACGTTTGGCAAAGTGGCAAAAAGATGAGTGGAAAGATCAACTAGAAAAACTTCTGCTTGCCAATCTCTTACATATCAGTGCGTCTGACTGTTCGCGTGTCTCAACTGTGCATTGAAAATGTGGACTGTTTTCTTAAGTATAGTAAGTGCAAGTCTTAACCATTATGATAAGTAAGATAGATGACGTTCCTGAACGTCGTAACAGAACAACCGATAATACGGCACCTGAAGAACTGCTGAATACCTAACCAAGAAATATGACCTACGGTACTTGTATAATTGGATCTCAGGACGCCACCCGAGTTACCAAAGAGCAGTATTTGTAAAAACATCCTGGAACTGCTGTCCAGATTCTACTGTGCCACATGCTTGAATGACTAGTGGAAATAGAAGTAACTATCAAAATGTTATGAACTTGTGCCTGGACCCAATTCTCCTTGTCTAGGGTGATTAATTGGCCTGGACCATGCTGTGAAAAAGCCACAAGGACACAGCCCAAAGTACCAAAAGTAGGAAGGGGTAAAGGGGGTAATAATGCCGGTTTTTGGACAATTTTGATTCTAAATTGTAATCCTTCGGATAAGTCAAGTGCCAAAATGCCAGTGAAACATCACCACACGTGAAAGAAGTGGTTAGACAGTCGTGTTATCAACACCATCTTGACCCCTTGTTATTACTCTTGTAGTTAAGTTGCTGGTTGGGGGTAGTTAGAGTTTGATCTAGGCTATACGCCAAAGGTTAATGGGAATGGCACAGCAATTATCAAACTTGGGTGGACCAAGACACGCTGAAAAGGCGATTTTTCGACAAAAAAATGGCGAAAATATATTTAGAATTGCAAATTTTCTATCGCATATTTCTCAAAACGTCTTATTTTCTTTTTTTGCCAGCACTTTGAGCCGCTTAGTGGGAACCATTAACCTCAGGCAGCAATGTCTTGCGTGCAGGAGCCTTGCATACACCATCATGCAGTCGAGCTACATTATCAATAAATAATTGGGCTCACCTCACACTCAGATTCTCACCAACAAAACACTACTATGGCCCTCAACGAAGTGCCACCGGAGCCCACAAACCCCACTCCAGAGGAGGAGCGAATGACTCCCAATGAGAGAACCCAGCTTCTCAATCCTGAGGACCCTCAGGTGACTCCATACAACCTCCTGAGCGTGCGTATTGCTCGGTCATTCGTTACAGTATTCTTTGCTATTTCTGTGATTGGATTCCTCCTGCTCACTCTCAACCTGTTTGTGCATGTGCCTACCCTGTACACACGAGGAGGAGGCTTCCTGTCGTGGTTCTTCGCACTCATTGCAGTTTCGACCACCATCAACTCGGCTCTCTTCTTTTCCACGCCCTCCATTATGGAGCGACAGATCCAGTACGGCACTATTTTCCTGCTGTTTATTGATCTCATCATTCTCGTTGCAACTCCCCAATTGAGATATGGAGAGCTCATCGCTGGTCTGTTGGTCCCCATCTGGGCCATCCTCACTTGCTCTCTGTCTGCCATCTCAGACTTGATTGTGCAATGGGGCAAGAGCACCGAGGAGCGAAGACTCACTGGACGAGTGGAAACCCGACGAACTCTGGGAGAGTGGCTCAAGGTCTCTCTCAACTTGCTGTTCAATGTCATCAACCTCATTCTGCTCATTGCCGTCACTCTCTCCATCACCCTGTATGCCATTGATGCTGCACGAGTGCCCGTTCCCGGTAAGCGGGTTAGCGTGGATCATGCCGCTTTCAAGGTCCACATCAACTGTTACGACATGCCCGGTAACCATTACCTCCAACTCCAGGAAGCCCATCCTCATGTTGCCATGCGACCTGATCGACCTGATCCCTCCAAGAAGAATGTCACAATCTTCGCCGAGGCCGGCTCCACTTCATCTGAGGTCTTCTGGACTTGGATTACTGACCTTTACGCCATGAACGAGATCCCCCGAGTCTGCACTTGGGACCGACCTGGCGTGGCCTTCTCTGATGCATCCCGGGGCCTCACTTCCGCTGGAGATGTCTCTGAACTGCTCAGTGAGGCTCTGACCGCCTTCTTTGCTTCCGAGGATGAGGGTGGAAAGTCTGAAATCCCCAACCTGCTGCTCGTTGCTCACGGAATCGGAGGTCTCTACACCCGAGTGTTTGCCGCCAAGCACATTTCCATCGTCAAGGGTATGATTCTCATTGACACTCTCCACGAGGACCTCATTGCTGATGTTCTCACTCTGTGGAGAGGAATCAAGCTCTTTGTAGAGGGTGCCATTTCTCCCCTGGGTCTCCAGTCCCTGTGGTCTCTGCTCAAGGGTCACGGTTCTTGGGATCGACTTGTTGGGCCCGATATGGTCTACACCACCAAGTATCTCGGCTACCAACTCAAGGAAAACGCCGTCGCTTGGGTCACACGGTCTGAAGTCCGAGCCTCCAACGCTGTACTTGTCAACCTCGACATTCCTGTTGAGATTGTGTCGTCTTCTCAGATGATCAAGAAATCCAAAAAATGGAGTGCCAAGCAGCGGGAGCTCACTCGTCTCACCAAGGAGAACGTTGGCTGGAAGATTTTGGAGGGTGGCCATGACCTGTGGAAGGAGGGTAAGACCAAGAAGGAGCTGCAGCAGATCCTGCTCGATTTTGTAGACTATTACATTTAATCGTACAGTGATCCAGGGCTGACCAGATAAACACGTACAGGTCAAGTCCCGTCATTCATTTACCCATCACTGTATATCTACATAATGCTAATGAAACCTTTATACAATAAGAGAATTACAACGTAAAAACACAACCATCAAGGTGTACAGACTCCACAAATATTACACTTCATACACTTCATTAAATTAGCTAGTGGGATGCTGCAACAGAGAGTTATTGCTATGCTAGAGTCATTGGCGAGCAAAGGCATTGCCATTGCCATGATATCCTTTCAAAAAAAATCGTAATACCAAAAGGATTTTCTTTTTCAGCCCTCCATTACCATGGACTCGTCAGCATCAGCCTCCAAATCGCAAATGTTTCGGCAATTGGGGCACTGAAAATGCGGATACGTCTTGACCATGAGAGGTCGAATGCACTTGTAGTGCCAGGCATGAGAGCAGGGAGCAATAAACAGTGGCTGACACGGACCCACTGCTACAAGACAAATAGCACACTCGGCGTCGCCAGACTCGCCCGCCCCGTTGGCAACACCCCGAAGCCGCTCCACCGCCTCGATGTTATACTGCTGGACCTTTCGTTTCCAGCTCTGGTTCGTCTCAACACGGACTTTGATGCACTTGAAGATTTCCTCCGTTCCTCCTCGGAAGTCCATACCAAACTGTAGCATGTCTCCGTTCTTGAGAACATGGGGCTTGGAGGGCTTTCCAGCCTCCGACAGACGTCTTCGGTTGAGGAAGGTGCCTGATGACGAACGCATATCCTGGACAAACCACTGGTCGTCCTTGACAAAGAACTCAGCGTGTGAACGAGAAACAACCTTGGATTTGAACACGATGGGCCGCTCAAACTGGGGGAGCTGAGGCTCGTCCTTGGACTCAGTCTGACGGCCGATGCGAATGGAACCTGTAGTAAGACGTCGCTCGATAGGGCCAAAGTACTGTGCAGGTGTAGATGTAGAGTGGTCGATGACGGGTGTCAGGCGAATGGAGGGCACCTGAGGCTCAGAAGGCGCAGACGGAGGAGGTGCAGCAGAAGATGCAGTTGCACATGTAGCCGAAGGGTGGTCTGAGGAGGCCGAGTTGGGCGCATCAGACTGTGCCGACGATGGAGCACCGGATGATGTGTTGGCGCTGGCGTTCTCTCCAGCTGCAGTAGAGTGTCCAGCGGGACCGGGAATCTCGGAGGACTCGTCCATGGAGTCTCCAGCTCGAGCACTGTGGTCATCCTCATCCAACACGTCAGCCATGTGGGAATCCTCCTCTTCGTTCATGCCTTCGAGCTGGTCGACTTCACGCTGGCCGGCGTTGTCATGCGAGTGAAGAGTAGCAGCGGATGTCGACCGCATGCCCGTGCCAACACGTTTGGGTGCAGCGATGCTCATGCCAGGGGAGTTGGAGCCCGTAGGCGACTCAGGGGGAGTTGAGTTTGGAATGTTGTCGGTTTCGTTGGAGTCACCGGAGTCGGCGCTTTCGTGCTGCTGCTCGTTGGTGCTGGTGACCGACGTGACGATGTCGTTTGAGGGGCCGGCGCAGTCGTGGAAAAACTCGCCCACAGCCAGGCCTTGGTTGTTGTAGGGGGTGGAGGGCGATTTCACCTGTTCCACCGTTCCGGGAGTGATGTCGAGGCGGAGACCTGCGGCGTTGTTACCTGCGACAGCAACGGGGTTACTGGCTCCAAGTCGTGGGGATGCGATTCCGTTTGTGTTACTTGACGTGGCTGGCTGCTCACCCAAGTTTGCAAACGGGTTGTTGGACGGCGTGCTGCTTGTGTTGATGTATGTGTTTCTGAACCCCGGCTTTGATTTTCCAAAGTCGGCAAGCACAGGCGTGTCGCTGGTTGTGGTTGTGGTTTTGGGTCCGGACAAAAGGTCGTTGGAGGGTGAAGGGGAGGCGGTTAGCTCCAGGGGATCCGAGTTGGTGGTAGGGGTGCGTGTGCCGTTTGCTGTGTTTGCGGAGGCGCTATTGCTGGGGGATGCGTTGTTGGGGCCCGCGTTTGTGTTTGTGTTGTTTTTGGGGTTGAAAACAGACCCGATGTTGAAGAAGCGTTTCTTCTTAGGACTGGAAGGCATCTGTACGGTTAGCTTAGTTAAGGTGGACGTTGGTATGAATAAGGTATGGTCCTACTTGTAGTGCCGGTAGGGGGGTCAAGAAACGACCCGGAAAAAAGACGTCACTAAAGAGACAGAATCGCTGATCGTTCGATGATGCTCAGACACGCCCAGATATGCGGGTTTGACGCAGAAATCAAATGTCCCGACCGAAAACACGGGCGAGGAAAAACAAACAGACAAAGCCGTTCGCTGAGTCGTTTTTTCAACGTCGTCTCTAAAAAAACAGCCGCTCTCAACTCCAAAAAGAGCCCCTATTGACGCACGACCGATTCAGCCTACCCAGGAACGCTTTCCAGGCTTGGCCAAGGTACCCCAGTTATCTCCGGCCACTGTAGATGACCCTTGGGTCAACTGACAGCGTCCAGGATGGGGGAAAAGCAGGTTCCAGCCTCATGAGAGAGTCAAAGAGCTCTCCAGCAGAGCTTGTGACTGTCAAGGACCATGGCACCATAGCTCGCGCCACCTGTTTCGTCTCCAGTACTCACTTTTTTTTTTTGCCTCCGTGTTTACTCTTTCTCAGTTTACTGCAGCGGCATTTCCACCAGGTTTAGGCGTTGGCAAGGGCTAATTTCCTAAAGGGGGGATCTGCGCACGTGATGTGGTTTGGGCATAATCTATGTTATTTGACTTTGCCCGATTGGAGGAAGAAGGCGCGAAATGTGAGTTTTTTTTTTCTGTCGTATAGTCTCAACCAGACAACAAACAGCCCCACCTATAGCTCCGCCTGGGCCTAAACGATATTCATAATATATGAAACCGTGCAGAGATATTCTCTCTCTCTCACGCGTAGCCCACCGTGTCTCATGGCCACTATACATGCCCCTCTTATCAATCAAGGGGCCACTTGATACGAGGTCAAATATGTACACAATGCACCTGCGCAGGGAGATAGGCGAAGGTCAAAGAGAGTGTTTGTTACTTCGCTGTGGCGTGCAAACCGAGGTGTATTTCAGTGTAAAAACGTATGGTTACGTTTGCAAGCGAGTGCTGCTTCCGATACCGTCCAAAGAAGCAATCAAGATCGGCTTCAAGGAGTCCGATAGGAGACAAGCTACTTACACGTAAAAATAGTGCGGCACGGATAAAACTGCGCACAAGTTGAAGAGGAGGTTGCATTCGTGTGGTACTAAGTGGGTCACGGGGTAGAGCAAACAAGAGGAAGACGTTTTTTTTTTAATCTCAGTAAACACCCCCTGTATGGACTTGCGCCATCGGTGCACAGCCACGGTATGGTGCAGGGGATTTTATTATCTAAACTGCATGCTCATCGAATCAGGAATGTTCCAAGATGGAAAAGGTCTTAACTAATCACAGTACAAGATTTCAACACGACACTACAGTTAAGCCAAGAAGCAGCCCACGACTGCCAGAAACGTCCGTGAGAAATGTCAGTAAATACGAGTACGCGATCCCATACAATCAATACAAAAATACATCTCTTATTACAGTTACAATACAAGCCCTATACAGCAGCCGTCCATTCTAGATAGACGCTCTCTAACGGTAGAGACCGTTGTAAGAGCTGCCATCTCCAGTGGACCATTCAATCACCTGGGCCAAACCAGCACCCCACTTTTGGGACTCCCGAATTCGGATTTCTCGGTTGGCGGGAGTACCAATACTCCAGGGTCCGTCAAGGGCCTGGACACGAGCCTTTGCGGTAGCGTAGTCTCTCTCTTGCACCAGAGTAGCAATGCTGTGCAGCTCAGAAATGATTTCATCCTTGAGTCTCAGGTACTTGAGAGTGCCAAAGAAATTGCTGAGGTGTCGCTTCACCAGCTTAACTTCCTCCTGGTGAGAGTCGCCAGGCAGCATGACAAGCAGCTGAACAAGCGCGGCTCGGGTGTAAGCATACTTGCTGTATAGGTCGCCCTGGCCCTGGAAGTACTCCAGGTCGATACCCTGGGCCTCCTCCCAGTCCTTCTTCTCGGTCTCCTGGTGAAGACGTCGCTTAATGAGCGCCAGTCTCTCCAGGTGGGACAGGCTTGCTCCCTCAGGGCCAGCAAGCTCAGCAATACGCTCAGGGCTGAAACTATCATATTGCTCGTAGGGGTCGGCTCCGCCAAACTGCACAAGGTCGGGGGTGGGCCACAGAGGAGCGGGAACCGCGTCCAGAGGGATTTTACGCGGTCGTCCACGTCCCTTCTTCACCGGTGTGGCGTTGGGGTCTCCGGACGCGTTGATCGCGTTGTGCGTGCTGGGATCGCCAATCAGAGGGGCATTGGGGTCGAGGGACTTTCGCGGCCGGCCTCGGGGTCTCTTGATGGCCGGCTCTTCACCCTCAGGGCGCACCTTTGGTGGTCTTCCTCGTCCTCGCTTGACCTTGGGTGTGTCATCCACTTCTTCGTTGCCTGTGGGAACCTTGGGGGGACGGCCCCGTCCTCTCTTGACAATTGGGGATACTATCTCTTCCGAGATGTTGTGCTCTTCGGACATGTTGTGTCGTGGCTTGCGTGTGGTTGTGAAGGAACAATAGCTATTTTCAATTTTTTTCCCATTACATTTTTGAATTATTTTAATATGGATTTTGCTTTTTTGAGGTATAAAAACGAAGAAAAAAAACACTACGTTAAGTGCCCTAAAGGTGGGGGACGGTACACAGCCGCAAAGGGCAGTGCCAACCCGACCCCAGCGCCAATGGGTTGGCCCTTTTTTTCTTCTGGCTTATCTTTTCTTCTTCCTCCCACTTGTCGCGCGCTCCACTGGCTTGCCACTTGCTTGCCACCTTCCCAGCCCCCTTCAACTGGCTTCTGTCGCATGGGGTATGTAAGCTGCACGCGCGTCAAAGACGGCCTTAGTTGCCTGTCAGCTAAGGCAGGTGGGATGATTGCGTTACAGAGAGGAGAGTGGAAGAAAGCAAGAAGCTTAGGCTGCATTTTTGCCAAAGAGGGGGGCTGCGGCCTTGCCCACCTGCCTGAAGAACATTTCGCTCGCAACCTTTTCGCCAACGGGGGGCTGTCTCTGGCTTTCTCTGCCCCTCTCTTCCTCTTTGGAAAGACACCTTTACAATACCGTTATTATGACGGCGACGCTTTTAATTTCCGGTGAACCTAACAGAGTGTGTTGGGACTAAAGGTGAAGCTTAAACCATGGGATTCTATTTTATTGGCTATTGGGGAATGTACGATTTGGCGGCGGGTATATTTTTAGATGACCTGTACAAAAAAAAGCAACAAAAACAAGTGCTTATAAACCAGAAATCAAAACAGACTCTGTCACAGAGTCGGCGTAGAGAAAAAATCCACTCGCGCAAACCATGCACACATATTGGTTTTTTTAGACCACTAAATAGTGTTGGAGCAATCATGACACTCATTTGTTCGATTACATTTACTCTCTCGGTCGTGGAAGGTCTCAGATGCATATGATATGTACAGTACCAGTACAAACATCTTGAAACTCGTTGATAGTGGTTTTCGGGTTACAGACTATGTACGTTGGCCGTAGTTTATTTTTCTGGTGGACACTTTATTTTTCTCCACCGCCTCGCCTGCCATATTATTTACGGTGGGTCTACCAATCTGCTTGTCCCCTCGTGCCTCACGTCTCATGCGGTTCTCAACGGCTCGTAAGGACTTGTGCCTGTCAAGATCGCCAAACAGCAAGGTTGCCGGCTGTGTCTATGACGACATAATGTCTTGCTTTCTTTCTTTCCCAGCTTGTTAAGCGAGCGAGCAAGAATGCTTAATAACGTTGTTAGGTCGGTAAAAGTCCACGGAAACAGCTCTTCTGGTTCAAAATAATAATAATACGCCACGTACCCTGTACGATATGATTGTGACAGCACGCTAGCCCTGGTCCTTGCATACTCCACATTACACAAGTGCCAAGCACCATCTTATCTACTTGTAGTTAGTTTCATATATCTATATCTGTCTAATTACTCCCGTGTCTACAGTTTGGACCTTGGTTAATTTAATCGTAAAATTCATTCATCGTCAAAATATAAAAGCATCACTCAACAACCAGGGTCTGTACTTACTTCTTCTGCTCAGCAAGGTACTTCTTGGCGGCCTCGTCAACTCGCTTCTTGATCTCAGCGTCAGAGGCAGTGCCGAAGATGTCGACACCCCACTCAATGGGGTCGTTTCGTCGAGACTCCTCGTCAAGGCTGTCAAGGAACTTGATCTCCTCGGCGGTAAGGTCAAAGACCTCAAAGTTGGACTTGATTCGAGAAGGAGTCACGGACTTGGGCAGAACAACGTGGTTCTTGGATCGGACCCAGTTGACAATCAGAGCAGCGGCATCCTTGCCCTTCTTCTTGGCCAGATCAATGACTCGCTCATCATCAATGGCTCGGGGGAAGCCGTAGGTGTTGTTACCGAGAGGAGAGTAGGCCTCAAGGACAATGTTCTTGCTCTCGAGGTACTTGGCCAGACCGGGCTGCTGCAGGTAAGGGTGGTACTCAATCTGGTTGACGGCAGGGGGGATCTTGGCGGTCTTGAGGAGCTTCTCAATTCGCTCCTCGGTGAAGTTGGACACACCAATGGACTTGACCTTGCCCTCCTTGACGAGCTCCTCGAAAGCCTCCCAGGTCTCCTCGACAGGGACCTCTCCAAGAGCGACGGATCCGTCAGCGTTGTGGGGGAAGAGCTCCTCGCCAGTCTTGAAAACAACGGGCCAGTGGATAAGCAGCAGATCAACGTAGTCGGTCTGGAGCTCCTTAAGAGACTGCTCGAGCTGCTTCTTGACGCCGGCCTTGTCTCGGGCGTTGTTCCAGTTCTTGGTGGTCAGGAAGATCTCCTCTCGGGGAACTCCAGAGGCCTTCCAGCCCTCTCCGACCTCGTTCTCGTTCTGGTAGATGACAGCGCCATCAATGTGTCGGTAGCCGTCCTTGAGGGCGGACTCGACAGCCTTGGCAACCTCATTGGGCTTAGACAGCCAGGTTCCGAGACCAATCTGGGGGATCTCGTGACCGGAGTTGAGCTTGAGAGTAGGACCGCCTGCCATTGTGTGAAGGTGTAGTGTTGGTGTGTGTGTTTGGAAGAGTCTGGTAGAGTTCAATTGATGTGGGATACAGTCAATTGAGCAGTAACTAGAAAGATGAGGGGTTAGAGAGAGGGGGAACTTGTAGTCTATATATATTGGTCCGTATGTACATCCACCCTCACAGCACCGAGCCTAGCACTAAGGTTAACGTTATGGAACTCAGTAGAAGCGGCCTATAGGGTGGTGCTGGGGGAAGCCTCCACCGAGCGTTCCATATAAGCATTTTAGCAATCTAGAGCCCAATTGCGCAACTCTAGGCTCCAGCTTGTCATACGACACCTCACATTTCCACGCCCTATGCTGCGCGGCTCTACCATCTCGGAACAATTATGAGGTATGCGTTTGGTCTTCCCGGAATAATGGCGCATTAGGCTTTCGCAACCAACCTGACGCAATCGCAATGCAGTGAGCAAAGAGGAGAAGAACCCTGAAAAAAGGACCGCAAAAGTGGCATTTTCGCGCACCAAAGTGGCCACCTCTCCAGGTCTGTGGATTGACTAGAACGAGGTATTCCCCGGGTCCATCAGCGCCCAACTACCTCCATACCTCTCCACTCTATACCCACCTATACACGAATGATGCAATCATTGTGCCTCGACCCATACCCCCCACGATATGGCAATCCTTGAACTTTGCAGTAAAAAGCACCATGACGTGACTCGAGCAGGATCTGGGCTAAGCGAGCGAGCCCACGCCACAGCTGATGCACGTAGCCGTGCCTTAAGAGGTCATTCCCCTTGCTTACACCTGACAATAGCCGTATATGACGATCCACCTACAAGTACCAGGTGAGACAAACCTGTGCCGAAATTGCGTTAATTCTCAGATACCTGGTCTGCAGTGCAGTAGCTACAGCTGTACGAGTAGTGGCTTTTCTGCCCAATTGTGCGGGGTTAAAGCTGTTGGGGAGACTCTACAGTGGGCTGTAGCTCTGCGGTAAGGGCCGATACGCCCTCCACCTATAGACGTTTCTTTTTTTGCACCCGTAGGCTATGGAAATAGTGCCATGGTTCCCGCAGCTAAAAAGATCAACAGAATGACCCCCAAATAAAGATGACTTCCAACGGCGACTGAACCTACTTCGCTTGACCCCCACTGTAGCGCATGGACTATTCTCGGACATGGAGTGAGCAAAACAAAGGGTCAATCGTCTTGAAAACCTCACAGGGTAAAGAGAAGTACACCATGAAGAGCCCACATCCTTGCTATACTCTGGATATATGCTATTTTCAACAACAAGCTTGGGGGCGGAGAAACCAAGGAACTTTCTTCTCAGCTTCAAACGCAGACAACGTATGAGAATGTAGATGACTCAACATAGCCCTGCATTTTGGCCAGGAATGGAAACCTTGTCTCACGTCTATCTTCTTTGTATGGCTTCTTGCGGCCCAGCTATGCCTGACAGAAGTTCCAAGTGCCCTTGAATGGGAAAGAAAGTTGAACCGAATCTCGGATTTATCCGAAAGGACCCTTTTTGACAGCACAGTTAATCCGCCTCTCTCTGCTATCTGTAGCACGTGCGTTAGCATTCTTCAAATAGCAATATAGTAGAGATGGCTAGCCTCTCGATCCAAGTGGGTCCCCACAGCTAACCAGACAGCAAGCCGTACCAAAGCAGTAACTTCTGGACACTCTGTTCTATGAGTATGAAGGTACACTAGCTACTGGTACCAGGTACTGTATATATCCCTTCCTCTGAATGTAAGGAACCAAACCAACAGATGAATTCTTTATATAAATATTCAGTAGAAGATACAGTATATAAACATAGCAGATACCGCACCTGCCTTCTGCTCCCTCAATCAATAATAATACATTCGTTATATAAGCCTACCCGTTCCTACTCGTAGTTCAAATCCAAATCGACATCCATGTCCATGTCAAGACCATCGCCCATCATCTCTCCACCCAGCTGATCAGCCATCTGCTGCTCCATGACGTGGTCGGGAATGTCCATGTCGTTGAGCAGCATGTCGTCCATCAGAGGCATCTGCATGCCCATATCCTGGCCCATGCCCTGCATCTGGCCCTGCTGCATCTGGCCGGGGTGCATCTGACCCTGTGGTCTCTGCATCTGGCCCTGCTGGTGCTGCTGATGCTGCTGGTGTTGCTGCATCTGCTGGTGCTGGTTCTGGCCCATTCCGTACTGCTGGTTCTGGTCCATACCCTGGCCCTGGATACCCTGGCCCATCTGCTGCTGCTGCTGCATCTGTTGTTGCTGCTGCTGCTGCTGTTGCTGCTGCTGCTGCTGGATCTGGGGACCCAGTCGCTCCTGGATCAGCTGCTCAGCTCTCTGCACACGCGCGGCATCAACGTCGCTTCGTCGCTTGGTGGGCACGCTCAGGTCGACCTTGACGGGTCGCAGCTTGCCAGACTCATGAACAGTCAGGTTGAACTTTTCATGGAGCTTCTGGACAGTATCAGTCTCGGAATCATCACCGAAAGACTCACGCAGACGCAGAATCTCGTTCTTGTAGAAATCGCTCTTGGAATCTTCGATATCAACGGGCTTCTCCAGCTTGAGCTCCTCAACCTCCTTCTTGGTGTCTTCCAGCTTCTTCTTGATGTCGTAAACGGGGATACCTCGGGGAGCAGTGAGCTTCAGACCCTTGGATCCAACACTGGTGGCACCAGTAACAAGCTCCATCCACTCGTAGTGTCGCATGTATCGCATGGCGGCAATGTCTCGAGGAGAGACGACATCGACCTCATCGTGAAGAGCAGACTTGCCATCAGCACCAATCTCACCAATGGCGTGCACGAGCTGATGGGGAAGCAGATGCGAAAGTCCCTGGACGGGAGGTCCAACCGGTGGCATAGGCATTTTGCAAGTGGTGTGTTGTGTGATGTCAATTATCGACGCGATGAAAGTGAGTTGGGAGGTGAGCACGACTCAGCACGTATTAAGGTTTGCCAAAATGGTGGTCCCAAAATTTGACGAGTTCGGAACTCAATCAATTAAAAGCTTAACAAGAGGTACAAAAACAAGAGCATTTATTTAGATTAATTTTAGAGTTTATTATATTTTGTTAACATACAGTAGCATCTCTCTACCGACTCATATCACAATATCTCATTGGTTGATATCTCCATCGCCTACAGGTTGTGGAAATCATTTTACGTACAATCATCAAAATATAGGTATCATTATTATCAATAGTAGCTGGCGGGTTGGAACCGCTTTCGGTCACGCTGGTCATCACTGTAACCACGTCCTCGGAACTCTCCAGACTGGTCCGAGCCAGGGTTAGAGCCAGGGGGCCCAGGGGGTCCAGGGGGACCGGGAGGACCGGGAGGTCCAGGGGGAGGCACATTACTGTTATTGTTGCCTCCAAAGAACCGCTGTTCCCGGTAGGGTCCACCACCGGGGGGTCCTTGACCAGGTCCTCCGCGTCGACCTCCCCACTGCTGCTGCTGCTGCTGCTGCTGCTGTTGCTGCTGCTGACCAAACTGGTCGTAGTCATGCTGGTCTCGGGGCTCTCGACCTGTGCCTGGAGCTCCTCGCACGGGGCTTCGGAAACGAGGGTTTCGGTATTTTTCGTAGTACTCCTGCTGGCCAGGGGGACCGTCAAACTGGTCATACTCCCGATGGTCAGGGTACTGGTAGTAGGGATCTCTATAGGGGAGATTGGGGTATCCTCCGTCACCTCCTCCATGGCCTCCCTGGCCTCCACGGCCACCAAAGGGGTGGTCTCGAGAGTTGGGTCTAGAGTCTCTGTCTCGAGAGTCGCCAGGAACCACGTCAAAAAACTTGGCAGCTCGAGGCTCCTGCTCGTTGTGCTCCTCCTCAACGATTCGCTCGGACGAGCCAGTGTTGAGAGGCACCGAGCCCTGACGAATCACGTCCTGAACAAGATCGCCTCGGTCAATAATGTCCAGCTCCTTCTCACGCAGATACGTGGTGAGAGCGAGAATGGCCTCCTCCAGGCCAGGGGCATGCTCCAGGGTGAACGACAGGACGATTCTTTGGTATCTAGGAGAATCGTAGTCGGTCTGGCCAAGCAGATTCTGGCCACTCATCACCTTGGGCTCAGTGTACACCTGGACGTGGATCTTGAGGGCAACTCGAAGAGGAACCACGATTTTAGAGAAGAACTCGGGATTGTCTTCGGAACAGACCTCGGCAAAACGGGTGGAGTAGGCCACCTTGAACTCGTAGTCATTGGGCAACGAGTTCTTGATGACATGGGCAGCCTCAGCAGAAGAGCCCAGAAGGCCTCGAATCTCCACCTCGTCGTTGTCACAAATGTCACTGGGCTCAATGGACGGGAAAATCACACATGTGTTCCACTGGCCCTCGGCAATGTTGATGAAGAGGTCGTTTTCCATCATGAGAATGCGACGATGCGACCGCGACACCTTGATGAATGTGTTTCCGTGGTCACCGGCCCGTTTGGTGGCGGTTTCCAAAATGTCATTCTTTGTGGGCGCAATGTTGGCCGAGTTTTTGGACGGGCAACGCACCAGCACGTTATCGAACCGGTGGTGTGAATATCCGTTGGGAGCACGGTCGTACCCGTTGGTGAACTTGATGAACACATTGTATTTTCGCATCAGTGTCTGAATGAGGTGGCCACCGCTGCCAATGACCTGCTTGTGGTACGTTTCGGGAATGTAAAACTGTGTCTCAGAGGGGAACTCCTCTTCCAGGAGCTGCACGCCTGTCAGCACCTTGCCACTATCGTCACCAACAATGTCCAAGAAGAAGTTGTACTCGTGGAAGGGAGACAACTTGATGAAACACTTGGACGAGTCCATGATTCGGTTGATTTTTCCGTTCTTCTTACCGGTCACAAACTCGAATTCAGACAGAGGAAGCTCCAGTCGGAATCGAAGCTGGCACTGAGCATTAGGCCAGAAGGGGGCCTTTGCCAACAGAGACACGGCTCGCTTGACGTCGGCCTTGAAACCAGACACCTCAAACGAAGAGCCTGAACAGGACACAGTAGCTCCAGAAGTACCGGCCACCAAGTCGATGAAAGAGAGATAGTCCTCTGTGTACTTGACATCCACTCCAACGTAGGTGCCTGTGGTGGGGTCCTCCTGGCCGGTGTGTGCCCAGAATCCGGCATGGTAAGAACCAGAGGCCATGAGCATGACCTCAGCAATGGCCTGCTCAACATGAGTGTCTGAAATACCCGTTACTCGGATGACAGATCGAGAGGCGCCCAGGAAGGGCACCTGGATGAAAGCTCCGAGCTTCTGCATAACCTCCTTGAGTCGCTGCTGGTACTTGAGACACATGAGGTCGATCTTGGCGTAGGAGCCCAGGCAGTCCTTGTAGATTGTATGCGTCTTGTTTTTGATTTCGGCGATGAGTGTCTTGGCGAGGAGGGTGTGATGCTGGGTGGGGCCGACTACAAAAACAGTGTCGTAGTTGAGGTTCATCTCCTCGTCCACATGGAAGAGTTCAGGCAACCAATTGGGGAAGAGGATTTTGCAGCTGCTCTGGGCCTCAATGTTCTTGACGTTGAGCAGCTGGCAGCCCGCGATGAGAGGCTGCAGGGACAGGGGCACGTCGATGGCGTCGATGAAGCTGCCCATGAGTTTATGCACCAAAAGTTCCACTCGCAACTGGGCGTACTGCACCAGCTCCTGATCTCCGAAAATGAGCACGTGGAACGGTTTCTGGGCGTCTGCCGACGACACGGAGCCTCCCGAGTACCCCAGACCATATGTCACCTTGTCGACGCTGTTGGTCACGTATATCGAGACCTTGCAATAGTTGGCAATCTCCGTCAAGCCCTCCTTGAGTTCATTGCCACATGAAGACACTGCGTGATCCTCCAGAGCAACGTGTCCTCGAGCCACGGCGGTGTATGATCGCAGGATCCGAGTTCGTTCGGCCTGAACTGCTTGTCGAGCACCAACCAAAGAGACGGTGACGGTGTTTTCAACCAGCCGACGCTCCTCCAAGTTGGCCTGCACATCGGTGATCTCGGCAACCACCTTTCGCAAACTCACCAGGTTGTCCAGCACCTTTTCTGTGCTTGGCTTAGCGGCCAGTCGGGTTCGAAACCTCTCTGTTTCCTGATCCAGCGGACGGAACACGTCTCCCACGCTCCAGAGCGACTCTGAGGGTGGGTACAGATACGTGTACCGCAGTGGAATGGCCACGATGATGTCCATTGTCGATGGAGAAGAAGTGTGGTGTCAGCAAGACTATGGTGACCAAATTGTGGGTGTGTTTTTGTTATACCAAGGTATGCATGTGTGTTGTATGTGTACGGGGTTAGGGTTGGTGCCATATACGTGCCTAGCGTATTTTTCTATTTTCGCTTGGGAGGGTTGCCTTGGTTACGTCAATATTCCCCGGGTATAAATCTCAGACATTGGCGCATCTGATATCAATATTGAAGGGGAGGCTGGGCTGGAAAGATTTGTACGAAATAGCATGGACTGGTCGAGTGTGTGTATGGTTATACAGGTCGATTTGCCCTCCGGGCCGTGAGCCGATATTAGCGGATCTGACAGCGCACGTTGACGATCTCTCATTCTGGAAGCGGCACGGGACTATGTATGATCCGACATGAACGTTGGTGGCTACGAAAGCATCAAGGGGCTTATCAGGGTGAGTATTTGCTCATTTCCGTGCTTGTAGTGTTTTGTCTAAACTATACCGGTACCAGTCGTGCTTGCTGTCAGTTATTACTGTGAACCAGATGCCACCTTAGATAGCCTGTGATAGACATGGTGTATGCATAGGTCTACAAGTAGTGATTGGAGGGGGAATTTACCTGCACTCATATTGGGGTGTGTATACCCCAGATGTCTTTATTTTTCTTCTTGTCACCTTCAATCTCCTTGCAGTTGCTTTCCCAGAGTCTCCCAAGTAAACTCCCTGGGTTTGTTGAACAGTGGTTAAACTATAAACTAGCTCGTCGGATATGCGCAACCCCACATGTAACTTTCCATCATCACAGCTTCATCTTACGTCACACCATGGAACCTCCCCCTCTACCTGCTAAACCTCCAGCTGGAGCTCTGGGGTCGCCAGCAACACACTCACCTGCTCCATCAACCCCAACAACTGCTACTCCAGCTCCCCAACTGAACAACTCCACCCCCTACAATCTCAACCATCTCGATGACCTGTCCACCCAGCACATCACTAGCATCGCCCCGGACGTCCTGAAGGGCTCAATTGTGGCAGAGAACGGAGCTGATTACAGCCGTCAGACAAGGGCTCTGAAGGATCTCGAACAGCGGGCCCAAAAGCTCAAGGAACAGTACAACGAAACGTTGCCCGAGCTGCGACAACGAGTAGGCGAAAAAGTGGCTGCTTCCAAGAAACTCGAAGGCGAGTGGGTCCAGCTGGAAGCAGAGATGTACCGAGCACTGCAGCCGTTCTCCAGCCCTGCTTTGCAGTCCAGTATGACTCATTCGGCTGTGGAATCTGATGAACTGAGTGAGATTCTGCGAGAATCGTTTCTGGGGTCCGATAGTACGGACGTGGCACAGTTTGTATCTGAGTATAGACAGGCTCGATCACGGTACCATTTGCGACACGAGAGAGCCCAGAGATGGAAGGAAGAGCGAGTTGCCAGGACTTAAACAGTACCGGTAAAGCAGCATATTTATACACTTACGACTGATTACAGCACAGCTGAGTCCCTCTATAGTCATTTTGAATAATTCATTGATTAAACACCACAACTACACTTTACTCTGTTGAACTAAATATATTAATTACCACGTTTTTCCTACACTAACATCGTCGCCTTACTTTCTGCTGCCGGCCAGAGTGAGAGTGGCAGGGTAGCTGGTCTCCTCCTCCTCGTCATCATCCTGGGGAAGTCTGAAACCAACGTAATCGTCAGTGTCAAGACCCTCGCCAATCTCGCCCAGAGAGCCAAGATCACCGGGAGTCATGAGACCAGCTCGGTCTCGAGGAGAGCCGGGAACAGACAGAGGCCGGGTAAGCTTGATGGGCTCGTCGTCCTCAAAGGGGTTCTCCTCATGGTCAAACTGGTCGGGGTAGGCTCGTCGCAGAGCCAGCTGTCGAGCCTTGATGTACTCTCGGCCCATTCGCTTCCAGTCGAGCAGGTCAGACAGACGCTCGGTTCGGTTTCGCTGGTTGATTCGCTGTCGTCGAGACTTTTTGGAGAACTCAAACATGTAGTCGGTCAGCTGGTCCACACTCTCGTCAATGGACTTGAGACGTCGGTCCACAATGTAGATTCCGTAGTCCGAGGCGTTCTCAATCAGATCCTCCATGTAGCAGCCGAAACCAGACAGGTTGGTGGTGATGGAGGGAACACCCATGACGGTGCACTCGGCGGGGGTGTATCCCCAAGGCTCGTAGTACGAGGGGAAGACTCCCAGATGGCAACCTCGCACAAAGTCGTCGTAGTCCAGAGGCAGGATGGGGTTGTTGGAGTTGAGGAACTCGGGGTGGAAGATGATCTTGACTCTGTCCTCAGGTCGGTTGAAGAGCTGCACTCGTCGGATCTGGTTGAGAATGGGGTCTGTGGAGTCATCAACCATGTTGTGGGTGACAATGGGAGGGAATGTGTCTCGCTTGAGGGCAAAGACTCGACGCTTGAGCAGCACTCGGTCGGAAGGAGACAGAAGCTGGTCCAGACCGGGGATCTCCTTACCGTCATGGCTGTTGTGTCGGGCACAGTGGTCGAGCATTCGTCGGCCAATCTGCTGCTGGATCTCGTTGACGGTGTCCTCGAGAGCCTTCATGACGGCCTGACCCTTGAGGGTCTCGACTGTGTAGGATGACGTCTGGGCGGGCATGATGATGAAGGCCACAATGGTCTTGGTGGACTTCTCCGACTTGAGTCTGTGGTTCAGTCTGGCGAGAGACTCAATGAACATATCCACACCCTTGTTTCGGTACTCGTATCGGCCGGCAGTGAAGGTGTAGAGAGTGTCGTCGAGATCAAAGTCCAGGTGGCCGTAAAAGTGGCCCTTGACGAACTGGTTGATCTTGTCCTTCATCAGAGCATGCAGGTTCTGGAACTCGTGCATGGCCGAGAACTTGACCACGTTGAGACCGTTGGGCACCACTCCGTCGGGCTTTCGCTTGAGCAGATGCTCCGCCTCGTAGGCAGTGATGTGCGAAACGGTGGTGAACACATCGGCGGCATGGGATGCGGCCCGCTCAATGCAATATCGGTGGTAGATGCCTCGCTTGCCGGCCTCGGCGTCCACGTCAAAGCCCTGCAGGTTGTTGTAGAAGTCCACCGAGCCAGCGCACAGGTATCGGCCCAGCAGGGTGGCATGCGTAGTGAAGATGGTGGTGCAGTCGATTCGTCGCTTCTTGCACAGAGGAATGGCGATTCCGGCCAGCCACTCGTGGAAGTGAGCAATCACGGCTCGCTCAGTCTCGTGGGTAGTCAGCTCTCCGAGGAACCAGGCCACCAGGTAGCCCAGCACAATGGCGTCATTGGACTCCTTGTCGCCCTCGGGAGCAGGGATTCCGGCAATACTCCACAGATCGTTCTTCCAGTCGGCCAGGTAGCCCCAGGCGGAGCCCAGGTCAAAGAGAATGACTCGGGGAGCACCCTCAATCAGCCATCGGCCATAGACGTACTGGATGCCGCGGTCGGCCATGGACTTGAGAGTTTTGTTGATGGCTTCGGGGATCTGGGACTCGTCGGTGATTTCCTCAACCTCAATATCGGCGGACTTTCGGTTCAGAGGACCAATCAGATGGTACCGGTCGCCATACTCGTACACGGTGACGGGAGCCTTGGACTTGATGACCGAGTAGATTCCGCCGACCCGGTTAGCCACCTCGGTGGCCACTTCGAACAGCAGGTGGTTTCGTGTGTCCCTCGTCATTTGTGTGTGTGGTTGAAGAGAGGAGAATGAGAATCGAGAGTGAAAATAAGGTGAACGATGAAGTGAGAGGAGCAATGCGAACACACTTGCAGCCTAAAGTTCGCACTATGTGGCACAAGGTTTGGGCTGCCTGTTGGGGCACTGATATGGGGGTGTAAATCGACCTGGTTGATGGCTTCCGTTGAACGATTATACGACCTCAGACTCTTGGCATAATATTCGGGCTTTCCACCAGCATTATTTCCCGTCCATAAGGCTGTTGTATGGAGCCCAGTGGCTCTGTTGTAAACTTCAGCTTAGCCTACCGGCATAGACAGACATACTACACAACTATGGTGTGACTTCCCCGCACAAACTTGGCTGTCAAGGTTGCCACTAGCGGACGCAATACGCAAAGGGTCTGGCTGGAAAATGTGGGCCTGTGACCCTCTGGGGGTTGGGTCCGACATGGGCCTTTTTTTAGCGCTCCAACGGTGCTGGATCGAGTGCCAACTGGCCTCAAATTTTTTTACTCTTGCCATGGCCTCATGGGGTAACATAGTGTTCCTTGGCTTTAATTAACCTTTTTTCCGAACCCCAATTTAACCTGATACCGACCAGCCCGACACGGATTAATGCAAGGCCTCAAGCCCTTGTAGCGTAGAGCGGGAGAGTGACACGCAAGCAGGGGTCGGATCAAGTTGGGCGAATCATAGCCACTATGTCTTATAGTCTTCACCACCATATCCGAGATTTGCTTGCTGGGATCTACGAGTGTCCATGGCTCATTTAAGGCCAATTATATGGACGCACGGACGGCTGGAGTTGCTCCTAAACTCGTCCGATCGCACAGCTCTGCCTCGAGACCAGCTCGACGAGTCGTACTAGTCCCCCAGGTGCGTCTTATACCCTCTGCTAAGCGCGGAAGGCTTTCTCTCCCATGGGGATAAACCTCACTGATAAACTTTTACAGTTGCATGAAAATTGGTGATGTGTTTCCGTATTGGGTTGCGTACGAATAGCCGTGGGACATATTGGCAGAAGGGCCTGTCGGAAAAAACGACTTGCCAAAGGCTTCTTTTGGCATGTGCAACAACACCAGGGGGTTTCCCCGACTACCCGAGCCTTGCAACACGATTCCCGCTCAGCCGAACAAGTAGCGGACTTTTTCAACATTTGAGACATGGGGACTGCAGACTGCGAACAAGTGACCACGGCAGGTTTTTCCTGCGCACTTGTCGAGTAGGTTCCGTGGGTTTCAAGCCAGATGAGTTATTTGAGAAGAGGCTACTTGTAGCCAGGTCTCAGGCTGTCGTCACCTAACCTCTTTTGAACCCAACACTGTACGGCCTTGCAGAGTTTGCCATGACGTCATTTTTTATATTTGAAAGTGGCCCGAGTGAGAACAGAGTTGAACTAAGTGAGTGAATTGACGACAAGACATCAGGCAATGGGCTGTTTTGAGGGTATATATATGAGCGGTTTCTTGTGTGAGGCGTATGGCCTGGTTGTGAGTATATATTGAGTGGGTTGACTTATGCAGTGAGAAACCCAAGTATCATGATTGATGATAACATGGTGTTAAACTAATACTCAACTAACGGGTTGTGCGAGGCTGGCCCGGACATAACACACACGCATCCCATACGAGAATTCGTTCATGCACAGTGTACGGCTGTCTACAGTACCTCGGCTCACCATGTGTGCATTGGTCAAGTGCGAATATTCTGCTGGTTGGAGCCCTTCCCCAGATCACATGGTAAAGAACAAAGAGCCCTGCGGAGATTCTCGGTTGACTTCAAACCGAGCAATTCATCTAGAAGACAGGTTCCCGAGGGTACTGTCTATACAAGTTCTCATACCAGACTGATTGTCTATACTGTGGAGTTGTTGAGATCTATCTTGTTGAGACGACCTATCATACTCAAAAATATCGGGCGGTATTCAAGACAAGCCGTTTCATCATCGTGCGTACTTCACCCTGACCTTGTCTTGATTCATGTGAAAATGAACATCGTCGAAAAGTTCAGGCGGTTAGGAACACGAGAGCTAAATTGGGTGTCAAATTAACAAGGGGAAGTGGCAAGCCAAGTGTGATTTTACTGATGCTACGGGCTTCGTATAGTCACGTGACTAACATGTTTGTGCATTTTATGGCCCTTTTATTAAGAAAAAAACACCAACACTTCTATAGACGGCGTATCTCACTTAAGGCACCCCTCAATGATGAGGCAACTTGGCAACAAGCATACTGTATTTCTACAGACACCATAAAATGTTGAGCGAAGGATGACCTTAAAATAAAAAATATGAACAAATATTAACAAGGAAATATATATATCAACCAAAAACAACCGACCCTCACCTCCAACTACGCCACAGCATCTCCACATCTAGCCCATCTTAATAGCCCTAACCCTTTTGCACACCTAACTTTTTTGCACACTCCTCCCCACCCAAAGTAATGTCTTCGATCCAGACTCAGCTGAACAGGTTCATTTCGCAACCTCTCCGAGTAGCCGTGAAGCAAGATAGCGCCAGCACCCCCGACACCGACCAGCGAACGTTTTTCGGCCGTCTCATCACCATTGACCACGAGGCCAATTTGATTCTCACCGACACGAGTGAAGTTCGAAGCAGACAAGGAGTTCGTACCCATCAGCGGTACGTTGGAATGGTAGTAGTCAAGGGAGAGGATATTGAATCTGTCGGAATTGCCAATTAAGCAATCGCTCTCTACTACACACACACACACAAATCAAATCATGTTGGGCTTCAAAACTCAAGGATTCAACGGCTATGCTGCCAACTACTCGCCGTTTTTCAACGACAAGATCGCTGTCGGTACTGCTGCCAACTACGGGCTGGTAGGAAACGGAAAGCTCTTTATTCTGGGCATTTCGCCTGAAGGACGAATGGTCTGCGAAGGCCAGTTTGACACTCAGGACGGTATTTTCGACGTGGCGTGGTCAGAGTCCCATGAGAACCATGTCGCTACAGCTTGCGGAGACGGATCTGTCAAGCTCTTTGATATCAAGGCCGGCGCTTTTCCTCTGGTCTCATACAAAGAGCATACAAGAGAGGTCTTCTCTGTCAACTGGAATATGGCCAACAAGGCCATGTTCTGCACATCGTCATGGGACTCTACTATCAAGGTGTGGACTGCTGAGCGTCCCAATTCTATCATGACTCTTGGACAAGCTGCTCCTGCTCAGGGAACAAATGCTTCTGCTCATATTGGCAGACAAATGCCACCCAATCAGGCAGCAGCCCAGGAGTGTATCTACTCAGCCAAGTTCTCACCCCATACAGACTCAATCATCGCATCAGCACACTCCACAGGTATGGTCAAGGTGTGGGACACACGAGCAGCTCAGCCGCTTCAGCAACAGTTTTCCACCCAGCAAACCGAGTCTGGAGGAGCCCCAGAGGTGCTGTCACTCGATTGGAACAAGTACAGACCGACTGTTATCGCCACTGGAGGGGTGGATCGATCTGTGCAGGTTTATGATATCAGAATGACGCAACCTGCAGCCAACCAGCCAGTCCAGCCTCTCAGCTTGATTCTGGGACACAGACTGCCCGTCAGAGGCGTGTCCTGGTCGCCACACCACGCAGACTTGCTGCTTTCGTGCTCGTACGACATGACTGCTCGAGTCTGGCGTGATGCCAGTACCGGAGGCAACTATCTGGCTCGGCAGCGGGGAGGAACCGAGGTGAAATGCATGGACAGACACACGGAGTTTGTCATTGGAGGCGACTGGTCGTTATGGGGAGACCCTGGCTGGATCACCACCGTTGGATGGGACCAGATGGTCTATGTTTGGCATGCGTAAAAGAATAATATTGAATTTTGAAGTTGTAATATAACCTGCAAGAACAGGAAAGTGAAACAGTAGAATGAGTGTCGTAGGCCAAAGTGTTCATATCGATCGTATCGGTATAGGATTGTGTTCACGGCTCTAATGAGGTAGTGTTCTTGTTGCAGCTTACATACCAACTGTTGAACAATGGCCACGCTCTCACGCACTACTAGGTGTCGCACATAGGCTGTCTTTCAAAACCCCTACCGTGTCAAGTGCTCTCTGGGAAGGAGCAGTAAGTAAGGTCAAGACTACAAATCAAGGTACTTTTCGATCCGTAGAACATCGAGATAGCAAGCAAAATACCCTAACTCCAGGAAAACCCCCGATTTTCCATCGTACATGTGATTTTTTTGATTTTTTCTTGCGTATCGTCCGAGAAACACAGCTGAAATCCGCCAATCTACGTGAAAACGAGCAAACAAAGAACAAGAGCTGACCAACCGATTGTAACCGGCTTAGCAATGATGTAGATGAGCTATTTACACCCTCAATCGGGCAATTCAATGATCTCGTACGCGCTTCTACTTGGATCTAACTTCAAGCAAGCCAGAGCTTTAACTCCACACTAAACCCTTGCACTCTGGACGAAGCTTCGTGGGTATCCATTTTCTTTTTTTAAATTCTTTTTGTACAAGTAGGCGTTTCGAATGACCCCCATCATTCGAGTGGATCCCCAGTACATTCAAAAAAGCACTCCCGAGCTTGTTATGATCAGAGGTCTCAAGTTCATTGACATTGGGGGTATCATGGGGCACTGTATGCATCCAATTGTCCTTATAGATGCCACCCCCACACCAATCTTTCCCCATGTTTTACATTCCATTATACGAGAGACGGGTACACACTGCTGTCTTCTAGAACCGAAGAGAGAGACCCTCTGTTGGAGAAACCACATGCTCTCCAAGCTCCAAGAAGATCAAAGTTTGTCTTTTCAGATTCACGAACTAGAGATGAATGTCATTGTAGTTTTTACACCGTTCTCTGAGCTACACCCTAGCAAGAGTTTGGTTTGTAATAAAAAAATAACACGGGGAAGCATATCCTCAACGTTCTGAAGAGGCACGGTTTGGAGGCGGTTTCACTATAATACTTTCCCCCCGGAGATACAGCATGTCTCTGGTTGTGAAATATGGAAGACTATTTCTCAACAAGGGCCCTTCAAAGTCAGATTATGATTTAATCAAGGTAGGCACGAAGACCGAAGGGGACGGATACATTATCAGCCGAAGATCGTTGACTAGACACCAAGACTCTCAAGGGTTCTTTCAGGTGTGCGTTAGTGTGAGACAATGTGCGGGGTTATACCGAATTACGAGCTAATGGTCTCCACCGTTGTTTGTTCGAGTCCCTGGAGGTCTAAGGTCGGTATTTGCTGAACTGCGAGACCTGAAGAATTTTCTGAATTTCCAAAAGCATGCAGAGCCGAAACAAGAAAAGAAAAAGGGGCCCATGTGCCTATGAAGAAAACTCGACCTCAACCAGGTCCTCAATGTACAAAAAATGTATAAAAACCACCACGGATGTCTTAGATTTAGGAAACGCACCAACACAAGTAGCTCTAGCATACAAGGCTGGGATTGTGCTGTAGGTCTCATTAGCACCGGCTAAAACTGCTAGTGGATGGTTATCGGCATCTGTCTTTCCCCCAGGTTTCTACTGCTCGCTCCATCAACTTGTATCAGGTGTCCCAAGACCTTATCATAATTTACTTCTTTTGTTTGTCTTTGGTTTTTGGGGTAGGGGTTTCTGTTGGGTTCTTGCTATAAGATAATCCATCCTGGGCAGGAACGCACAGATAATAACAGCCGCCCGGAGAAGTGTAATAGCACAGAAGCCCCCATTTTGTGCTTTTAGGTTGAGCACAACACAACAGCTCTAAATTAGTTTCTGCTCAACCTGTCTCGAATGATGACGAGATCGTCGCTGTAGGTTTGATATTTGGCTGCAGTCTTCATGTACAAATTTGGCCTTGTCCCAGCATTTCCGGCGGCCAACTTCGTGATTCGTTGCGTTTTACGTTTTTACGAAGGGTCAGTATACCTCTCCTAAAAGGTAATGATTAGCAAGGCCAGGAGAGCGGAACCCGTGAGTTACCCCCAGCTTATGTGCGGAACTACATGCGAATAACAACCGCCGCAAAAACCAGGGCGACAGGTGTCACAGGGCATCACTCAAGGCACCCCCACCATCTCGGGGTGCATTAAGAGGCGCTATTTTAAGATTCCGTTAGCTTGGCGGTCTTCTTGGCCTAGAGAAAACCACGCTAGTGAACAAGTAAGGCCGTGAATAGCCCCGGGTTTAATGTCAATACTGCACACTACTGCGGTGGTTAACTTTGATGGTGCAATTGATACTGTGCCGACCGATGCTCCTTGCGGAGCAAATAATGACGGAACCGTACATCGAAACGCAGGCAGAACCGGAAAAGGCGGCTTACGACGTAGCAAAATCTCGTATAATGGCGCTTTTTCTAAGCCTGAAGCTCAGCAGTGACCTCAATGACTCCTGTTTCACTCCACACTAACGTAACTCCAATGTTCTACTCTAGCCGTCCGAACGTTGTGAAAGCCGCTCCTATACAACTTCTAGGCCATGTAGGGCTGTAGGCCGTACAAGCGCCAAGTCGGTACACAAAGCATTCTTGTCCACAACCATATACGGCGCAGACGCTGTACGTTGACATCACAAGCAGGCATTCCGTCGATGACCAGACACAAGCAGAGCGACTGTGATCTTGCCGCTACATTATGTTTCAAAGAAGCCTGTATATATTATCACTTTGACCTTTTGGCGGAAGTCGGCCCTGTTCAACCGTACTGCATGAAAAGCAAAGTGTACGAAGATCAACCTCCGTTAGTTTAACGCCATGGTGGCTGGCAGACTTGGAATTATTCCGCCAACAGTCTACAACAGTTGTGATGCATAGCCGGAAAAACAATAGGAGCTAAGGCGCTGTAATACACATCAAATACGAGAGATTTATCATAAGAAGACATATACATTCATTAATATTACTAAATATCGACGCCCCCTTACGTCTACTTTTACGTGCCGCTACCAGGTAATGTATGTCGTGTTTGTAGTTCAACAGCAGTGGACTACCTCGTACAATCCCTTCACTGAGTTTCTGGAACGTGTTGAACCCTATCCTGACCTATCAAATGGAGAAGTCGGCAAGCACATAAAGTTTAAGGCTTCGGTTATCATCCTGATTGATAGAGCAAACCTGCTACTGCAGCACATATGGGATATGTACTTGGTAGCCATGGGGGAATTCTTGCTGCAAAGGAGATGCAAGCAAGAAAATAAATAAATAAGGGCATGGAGGAAGCCCTGAAATGCTGCAATTTTCAAAAGCTAAAGGAAAAAAACTGCTGGTTAGTTGTTGAGCGAATATCAATGGCGCGCTGGCAAATAAAAAAAGGTAAAACAAAGAGTAAAATTCTGATATATAGATCCGTTAGAGTTTCCCAGAAGCAGAAGCTTGCCGGGAATGGAAGTTCATCAACAAGTAGTGAAACAACCGATGCAAAAGGAAGAAAAACAAAAATAGAAGGGTATCATCTTTCAGTGGCAAATCAAAGGGCGGTCCAGACCCCATCTTCCGACGGATTTTACAAAGAGACCCCCAAGTGTGTTGCGCGTCAATAGCTGGACTATGATTGGCCTCCCACCGGCAAATACTTCCTGATTAAGCACCCACCTGCATGACTCTTCGCTTGTGGGGAAACCCAAGAGGGGCTATTCCGGCCTTTTAAACGGAACTGTAGGGTCTGAGAGGTGGGGGTTCGTGCAGTAAATGAAACGCATGCCCAGAAATGGCATAGAGTGGCTGTTTTATTCGCCAATCGCCCCGTAGGCTTCAAAATAGGAGTCCGTATTTTGCTTATCGCTAGTTCATTTTAGCCTCATTACCCACATATTTTGGAGATCGTATGAAGCTTGTTACATACAGCCGGCCTTTGACCTGAGTTTTAAGGGTCATAACCATTTATCACTCTCCAGACTTGTCCAAGCGGCTAACTACAGCAGTGCTTATATAGCAGACACCTCCAGCCCTTCAAATCATAACAACACAAGACATCCATTCGACATGTACATTCCTCCCTACTACAACGAGCCCGAGCTAGCAGTTCAGCAGAAGCTCATTCGAGACCAAGCCCTGGGTACTCTTATCACCAGCATCCAGGACGATACCAACACTCTTCCTCTTCAGGCTAACCACATTCCCTTCACTCTGGTCACTGGCCCTGAGCATGGCGAATATGGTACTCTTCGAGCTCACATGCACCGAATCAACCCTCAGGCTAAGCAGCTGATCTATGCTTCTCAGTCTGGCGAATCCGAAGTTCTGGTAGCTTTTACCCATACTCAAGCCTATGTTCCCCCCAAGTACTACGTTGAAACCAAGCCTGCTACTGGAGATGTGGTCCCCACATGGAACTTTGCCGCGGTCCATTGCTACGGTAAGGTCAAGGTCTTCTACGAGAAGGACGATACTACTCGAGAATTCCTGCTGGATCAGCTCAATCACCTGGTCACCGAGCAGGAGGCCATTGCTGGATCCACATGGAAGGTTTCTGACGCCTCTCCTGACTACTTCGAGAAGCTGCTTCCCAAGATCATCGGAATCGAGATCCAGATCACCAAACAGGAGGGTAAGTTCAAAATGTCCCAGGAGAAGATGGGATGTGGCGATAAGGAGGGAGTGGTTGAGGGCTTTGCAAAGGACGGCAACCAGGAAATGAGCGATTGTGTTAAACATGCTTGTGACCGACGAGCCGAGCGAAACGCAAAGCGATAACCAACCCTTGATTACCATACTACCTGCAATACTACTACTAAATAATTATACACAATAAATACATACTTACTGTATTATCATATCAAGGGTGCTCCGTATCAATATTTCACCACACAATGGATCATAATAATCTCCTTTGGTCACTTCATGCAGACCTTACTTTAGAGCTGTAGATAAGCAGATTATAGCTACATAATCAGAGGCTTCTACTTGCACTAGATTTAATACCCTCTACCTGTATTTATTTTTGACTAATTGGTATATATAATTTTGCATGCTAATGCTATAGTAATAATATGATGAATATGATGACAGTGTATCCCCCCTCTTTAAAAACCAGTTCTAGCTAATTACAACTTCTCTTTAGGATCCATGTAGTTTTTGAGATCCTCGACGGGGACGGGGGCCTCCGTCATACTCAGGCTGTTCTTGAAAGCAGCGTGGTCGATGATGGCCACGCTGTTGGGAATCTGGCCCTCGTCCTTGGTGACTTGACTCTTGAGGTTAATCACCAGCTTGGACCGCAACTTGGATGCAGGATCCACATACCGGTCGTAGAACTCCACCAAATCCTCCTTTTGCAGCGTCTTGATCTCGTCCGCGTCCTTGATGTACTGTCGGAAGTCATAGTAGCCACTAATGACCTGCGACCAGTACCGTGATGCCTCCTCGGAGATGTTCTTACGCTTCTCCAGCTTCTTGGCCACCACAGCAGCCACATGCTTCTCAAACTCCGCCTGGCTCATGTTTCGGATCATGGGACCCAGAATCTCAGTCAGGTAGTTTTCGATTCGCGACTCCAGGAACGTACACGTCTTCTCAGACTGGATCAGCACTCGATACAGCAAGGTGGTTCGAGTGGACTTGATACCACTGAAGACCACGTAGCCAAGCTGCTCCTTGGTTCGCAGCTGGTTGAACGAAGGCTCCTGCCCAATCTGGGCCAGAACCTCCAGCAACGCTCGGGTTCGAATATTGCTAAACTTGCCGACCTGCACCATGTAGTCAATCACCGAGTTGACGTTGGCCTTGTCTTCCAGATCAACATCGTAGTGGAAGGCAGAGCTCTCGGGCAACAGGAAGGACCGAGGGTTCACCAGCTGTGAGGGCGAGAGAGGCGCAGGCTTGAGCACATTGCTGATAGTCTGCGAAATGCTGACGGCATCCTCCTTCGCCAGGTTTCCGACAACCAGAGTCTCCACCTGAAGATGTCGCAGAAACTCGGGGACAAAAGAAACAATGTCCTCTCGAGTCAGCTGCTCGATCTTCTCCCGCTTCTCCTGCACGGTCCAGGTGTGGTCGTTCAGAAGGTACTGCGAGTGGTGGGCGACCTGGGCGTAAGGAACATTGTAGCCAAAGTTCTTGTACGTCTTGGACACGGTCTCCTTGACAATGTTGAACCGCGACTGCTCCACATCAAAGTTTCGAATCTTGAGCAGGATTCGCTCCAGCAGCGTCTCCAGCTTGTGGTTGTAACCGTTGAGATCAATCTCGATACCGTCTCGAGAGGCAAGCACACCGTACTTGAGACCGGCGATCTCAGCAGCATATGCAAACTCCAGCAGCAGGTCCGTGACAATCTCAATCAACAGGGTGGTCTTGACACTGTTGAAGGGATCGGCATGGCCAATGGGGTTCTTCAGACGGATCCGCACAGTAGCCTTGGGAACAAGGAACGTGTCGTCTCGCTTGTGCCACAGACGCACGTAGTCTGTGTTTCGCAGAAGAGTGGGGTGGGTCTGGGGCTCCTTGGCTCGCTTATCGGGCACAGCAAAGTCTGTGGGGATAAACTCGTTGGGGTTGGGGAGGTGGAGATCGGGGTTTCGGCCGGCGCTCTTGAGCCGTCGCATCCAGTCGGCATCGATCTTGTCGTTGGAGTACTCGGTGCCATACCACTTTTCCGTCTGATCCAGACCCTCCAGCTCCTGGCCCACCAGGAAAATCTTGAAGTTGTCCGTGGTGAAGTACTCGCCAAAGGCCTTGGTGACCTCGGGAGAGTACTTTCGGAACAACGACGACGACAGCAGATACTGTCGAGGCAGGTGGTTCTTCTGCAGGACAGTGGCCAGTCGAGAGGTGGTAGAAGATGGGTTCTCCTTCTGTCTGAACCGGAAGTTGGCCAGAGCCACGTCTCGCATCTCGTCGTAGATCCACTCCTGCACAGGCTCGTCCCGCAGCATTCGAAGGTACTCGAAAATGTGCACGACGACGTCCTTGTAGTTGACCATTCCTGCGTCGGTGAGCTCACAAGACACTGTGAACACACCGGCTCCTCGGCACACCTGGACGGCACCACTGGAGCAAGAGGACACCCAACCCTTGTTCTTGAGGAAGAAGAGGATGGATCCGGGACCCTCGTGGCCTACCAGATGGGAGTAGTAGTGACCAGGGTGCGACTCCCAGTGCTCACGGGTATCGGGCACAGGGAAGGTGACCTCGATGGACTTGGAGTCCATGATGGGCTTGGCCTTGACCAGAGTACCCAGCTCACCCTCGGTAAGGAGAGGAACAGCGTAGTCGGGAAGGGTGGCGTTGGAGTTGGCCACAGCCGACAGTTTCTCGACGACCCAGCTCTGGAGGGTATCAAGGGACTCTCGGCCCAGGATGACGAGCTTCATAATGTTGGAAGAGTACGAAGCCTTGTAGAACTTGAGCAGCTCTTCTCGAACATCCATACCCTTGGCGATGGGCTCAGTGTGTAGGGTCTCGTAGTTTCCAGTGGAGAATCGATTGTAGGGGTGCTCGGGATTGGACAGCGATCGCTCCAGCTGGAAGAGCCGCCACATGTCGTTTTGCAGGTTCTTCTTGTTTTCCGAGTCGACAGCCTGGATCTCTCGGTCCTTGGCAGAGGCGGCGAACAGAGGCGCCACAAAGAACTGCGCAAACCGATCAAAGGCGCCCTCCAGGTACTCGTGGCCAACATCGAAAAAGTAGTTGGTTTCCTCAGAGGCGGTGTATGCGTTGGAGGAGCCCGAGTGTTCGGACAAGTAGGTGGAGTAGTCGTTCTCCTCCGGGTACTTTTCGGTGCCCATGAACAGCAGGTGCTCGCAAAAGTGGGCCAGGCCGGGCAGGTTGGCGGGATCGCTGAAGGACCCGACATTGACGTCCATGGCGGCAGAGGCTCGATCAGCATCGGGATCGTGGATGAGCAGGGCCTCCAGGCCGTTGGCCAGCACGATGACTCGGTACTGTCGGTCGTCGGTCACGGGTTTGTCGACCGAGGACTCGATGACCTGAAACGGGACGGTCATATTACTGCTTGGTTGTGATGGGGACAAGGAGGGGGCGATTGCTGAATCGTGTGAGAGATTGTAGTTTGGGGTCAAAAGGGCGAAACTGAAGGCTATAGTCCACTGAAGCCACGTGAGCATATACCTGTGGGTGTGAGAATATCGTGCCGAAAAACGGTCGGTGTATGTGTGTGCGTGTATGTGATGTACCGGTACAAGTACAAGGTCTTGTGTTGTCTATATGCCGGGGGAACCTTGGTGTTGAAATAGGGTTGTCACGGGGAGCCGAGTGTGATTGTGTGATGTGAGTCTATGTATAATAAAGAGATTAGTGTATAAATAGCGAGATTTTAATATACAGACGTGATAATTATAATCGGGGCTCTCTGCTCAAGCTCCGAAATGCCATCCCCTTCGGAACGATGCTTCTGCGCCGCTAGCTTGGAAAATAAATCCCGCCGGCTATTGTCCTTCGGCTGCTTGTTGTCCAGCTGCTTGTCTCTCCTGGTCACGCACCTCTGTGAGGGTTACCCACTCTTCGCCACCAAACACGCAGGTTCATGGTTACGCACGTTGCATAATAAGAGGGGATGTCGAACAATAGCCCGGTGCTAAACGGTTTAATGAGGTAAATGGCAGGGGTCTTTGGAGGGCAAAAAAGGGCAAGAAAGGGCAAACAACGAAAAAGGGGCTGTCCTACCATCTAAATGGGGCCCTGAGCAGCCCCAAAATGAGCTCTAGCCACCCCCCGCGCATCTGCTTTAGCCGCACTCTTGTACTCGACGCTAATAGGTCGTGGCGCAACCAGACCACTCGTCATATTAATAGATGTGTCTGTCTGATATGTCGCTGCGACGCTCTACATTCCATGCTTCTTCGTCTGCTGTCTCGAGCTGCACAGCCTCATTAAACCAGTCAGTCTTTTGGCGTTGCTTTAGGAAGGGGGAAGGGCTGCACCTGTCAGATCTAAACCTCGTTTTTTCCTTATTCTTTGTCACCGTCTCGCAACGGCAAGACACGTTTAATGAGCTTGAGCAAAACGTGGCTTCCTGGATGAAACCGCCCATAATACAACCACCAGCAGCCCTGAAACAGACCCTCCAGATCTCGTACATGTCGCATGCACCCGTCGATGCGAGGTGACGACCCAGCAGCTTACTCAGCGCGTTGTCTTGGTCAAAACCCTCGATAACCTTATATAAGATCTAACTTTGCTCCCACGAGGTTTGAAAAATTAATTTAAATTACCATCTGGTTTCGAAGCACACGACAATGCGCTCATTGTGGAAGCTTGTCCGGCCACTGACACGTGTGCCAAGCCAACTGAGACATTATTCCACGAGCCATAAGGGCTTCCAAACAGCCCTACCTGCCGCAAACGACCATGTGTATGTAGCCATGAGCGCGGGAGTGGACTCTTCCGTAACAGCAGCTCTCATGGCGGAAAAATACAAGGGAAGGGTCACTGGAGTGTTTATGCGCAACTGGAGTCCTGATTCAAAGTGCGCTGAAGCCGACTGGAACGATGTTCAACAGATCTGTGCACATGTCGGCATTCCAGCAGTGAATCTCAGTTTGGAGAAGGAGTACTGGTTGGAGGTCTTTGAACCTATGGTGGAGAGATACAGACAGGGAATGACGCCTAATCCGGATGTCAGCTGCAACAGATACATCAAGTTTGGATCTTTGAAGCATCGGCTCAAGGAAAGACATGAGGGTAAGGGAGAATGGTGGCTAGCTACAGGACATTACGCTAGAGTCATGAGTGACGAGTCTGGAACTCCAGGTTTGTTTAGACCAAAGCATTTGGCCAAGGATCAGAGCTACTATCTTTCTTCTGTGAGCTCGGAGTCGCTGAAGAATGTCATGTTTCCTCTATCTGACTATCTCAAGCCGGAGATTAGAGAACTGGCTCATTCTTACAATCTGCATGTGGCTTCCAAGCCCGATTCCCAGGGACTCTGTTTTGTTTCCCAGGACCAGCGCAAGTTTCGAGACTTTTTGAGTGATTACATCCCTTCTTCACCGGGTAACGTAATCACAGAGGAGGGCGAAGTTGTAGGCAAACATGACGGTCTCTGGAGTGCAACTGTGGGCCAAAAGTCGGGAATCTGCTTGCCTCAGGGTAATCCAAAGTTCAAAGGAACGTGGTTTGTCAAGGAGAAGAAAATCGATACCAATGAGTTGGTTATTGTCAAGGGAGGAAACCACCCCAGTCTGTTTAGTTCCAGCATCAAAGCCAAGTATTTCTCGTGGCTAGGAACTAAACCCGCTGATTTGAGCAACATGAATCTCACCATTCAGTTCCGATCTCTCATGCAGCCAGTCGCTGTGGAAAACGTGACTGTTGAAGGCGAAGACATTACGGTCACCACAGCCGTTCCTGTTCGAGCAGTTAGCCCTGGTCAAAATCTGGTCTTGTACCATGAAGACCGGGTTTTGGGATGCGGAGTCATTGTCTAATGAGCTCTCCATCTCTCGCATATTTATTGTACATAGTATTTTATAGGTAACTTCTTACCTCTCTGCTTAGACTCAACTAGCTCAACTATTAATTAACGCACATTACGCATATATTCAGTATCCAAGGACCGATTATTCCGGAAAAAACAGAAGTGCCCTCATCACACACCCACTCTCCTCACTCGAACCAGTCAATTGAACCTCATTTGGTATCTGGACTACATGTCACGAACTGCCACTTTCGGGCTCCGCTTATGGCCTATCAGCTATTGTGGATTTTGGGGGTGCGCTTGTAAGACGGGGGTTCGATCCGCATCTGAGACGCCGGTTTGGCTCCCGATTGCATGCTGCTTTTCGGGGTCACAAATGCCGCCACACGTAGATGTGGCAGGTTAGCTGTTATTGGAGGCTTATAGAGCCGCTAGACAGCTTTGAAAGCAGAATATTATTGCTTGGCTGGCCAATTGCATGGCTATTATTCACCACACCTGGGTATTCGGGGACCTCCGCAGCACGTGATTGCCCAACTCTAACTCTAAAAAAATGTTTGATGAACAGTTGGCAGCCCGTCTCCATATTTCGACTTTGTCCTTAACGGCCAGTGCAACCATGACTTCCAACTCCATCAAGATTCTGTCCGGTGATATCAACCAGGGTTTGGCCGAGCAAGTCGCTGCTAGGTGAGTGTTTCGCGGGTTCCCAGAGTCGACTAAATTATGAGTCAGCGGGGAGAGAAGAGACGAGTGAGGTGATATGGAGGGTCCAGGGGACACAGAAGGATGGGGACACAGACAAACGGCTTGTTGGATGATATGTCGGTGGAAATTTGGAATTGTCGTCAATTTCTCATTCTCCGACTGTCAACGGTTTCCGTCTAACGGTTACGGTGAAACTGCTCTATCCAGTCAGAAACTAACCCAGACTCGGCCTGCCTCTGGCGAAAATCAACATTTTCCGAGACTCCAACCGAGAAACGTCCATCACCATTGGCGAGTCGGTTCGAGACGAGGATGTGTACATCATCTGCCAGGTTGGCTGTGGTGAGGTCAACGACCGTATCTTGGAGATGCTCATCATGATCAATGCCTGTAAGACGGCCTCTGCCCGGCGAATCACCGCCGTGCTCCCTAACTTTGCCTACGCCCGACAGGACCGTAAGGACAAGTCCCGAGCTCCCATCACCGCCAAGCTCATGGCCAACATGCTGCAGACCGCAGGCTGCAACCACGTCATCACCATGGACCTGCATGCCTCTCAGATCCAGGGTTTCTTTGACGTGCCCGTCGACAACCTGTACGCCGAACCCTCCGTCGTCAACTACCTCAAGTCCGAGATTATGCATAACGTCAACGGCCAGCCCGGAGACCACACAAACACCATCATTGTGTCGCCGGATGCCGGTGGAGCCAAGCGAGCTGCTGCTCTGGCCGACCGTCTGGACCTCAACTTTGCCCTGATCCACAAGGAGCGAGCTCGAGCCAACGAGGTGTCGCGTATGGTGCTGGTTGGAGACGTCAAGGACAAGGTGTGTGTTTTGGTGGACGACATGGCCGATACCTGTGGTACTCTTGCCAAGGCTGCCGACACTCTGTTTGAGCACGGTGCCATCAAGGTGATTGCCATTGTCACTCACGGCATTCTGTCTGGTCGGGCCATTGAGATCATCAACAACTCCAAGCTCGATCGAGTCGTGTGCACCAACACTCTGGATCTGCAAAGCAAAATGGACCAGTGTCCCAAGCTCGGCATCATTGACATTTCCGGAGTGCTGGCCGAGAGTATCCGACGTCTGCACAACGGAGAGTCCGTCAGCTATTTGTTTAGAAACGTTCCCTTGTAGAGAATGTATTTATAGAAGCGTGTATCAGTTATACTTAGTATGTAATTTAGAGTCCGTACTTGGCCTTGTCGAGATCGGCCAGCGAGGTCAGAATCTCGCCCTGGTTGCCAATAATCTCCTGGGCCTCTCCCTCATTGAGCACATCCAAAAGTCGCTGATCGGGAACCCAAATGACATGGGCCTCAGCAGCTCGTCCGGAAATCACACCGGGAATACCGTCCTCAAAGACAAGCACGTCAGTGGGCTTGATCTGGTCGCCAGAGTGACGCTGGTCGTTGAGAGACTTGAGAGCAACCTGCCAGATATCGGGGTTGGGCTTACCTCTGCCCTTGGGGATTCGCGCATCGTCTCCAACAACAATATGGTCTCCAAAGAGATCGAAGCCGCCACCGAGATGAGCAGTCTTCTTCTCAAAGTTGCCTCGGTGAGACGAGGTGGCCAGAGCGAAAGGAATATCCTTCTCCTTGAGGTACTTCAGCAGCTCGAGAGCTCCGGGCATGAACTTGCAAGTCTTCCACTTCTCAGCCTGTCGCTCAGAAGTCTTGGCGTAGTACTCATCGGCGTTGTAGGGAAGACCGGACCACTCCAGAAAGACTCGAGCGGCATCGGGACCAGGTCGGCCCTGAAGCTCCTTCTTGATCTCCCAAGGAAGAGGACCCTTGCCATGCTCAGCAAGAATCTCGTTGGCGACATCGGTGTAGATCTGCTCCGAGTTGATGAGCAGACCGTCCATATCGAAGAGGCAGGCACGAATTCTGTGTCAGAGGTGTCGAGGTTGTGCCATTGTGTCGTCCAGTGTGTACTCACTTCATTGTCATGTTGGATGAAAGTTGTTAACCGAGACGCTTGGCAAAATGGAAGTTTATCCAACCTGCAGGGGTTGCATTATGATAAGCTAAGCCAATATGACAAGCACTACACCATCAATTAATACTCAAATGCACATCCCATTAATATATATTATTTGTCCGTGGACTAAAAGTCCTCGATTCGGAGCACAATCTTGCCCTTGACCTTTCGGCTCATGAGCTGCTCAAACGCATCGTCATACTTGGTCCAAGGATACACCGTGTCGATTCGCACCTTGATGGAGTTGGATGCAAAGCCGGCATGGGCCTGGTTGATCCAGTCACCGGAGCCCTTGACGTTGGCGTTGATGTATCGGAAACCTGACGAGCCGGCCTGGAAAGCCAGCTTGTGGGTCCATCCTCCGTACCAATACGAAGCAGAGTCGTATGTGGAGATGGACTTGGAGATGAGAGGAGAGGGGCCGTTGGAGCCATGAACAGCAGAGGCATTCACCTTTGGGGTAGTGTAGTCACCCACAAGAGTGACAAATGCCGATCCCTCATTGTAGGGCTTGAGAAGAGACTTGGCCTTTGCAAGAACATCGCCTGCTCCAGCTCCTCCAGCACAGTCGAGAATGATATCGAATCGCTCTCCGTCGGTAGAGTACGAGTTTGCGAATCGAACCCGGTGCTGGTCGTTAGTTTCGTCCAGCTCCTGGTTGCCCACAATGTACTCAATGGCGTCACCCACGTTTCCAGCAGCCTTGTAGTCGATCACATGGTCAGCTCCAAGATCACGGGCAATCTCCTCCGACTCGCCTCCTGCTGTCGTACACACAACGTGTTTTGCTCTGAGGTGGTTCTTGGCCAGCTGGATCGCCATCTGGCCCACAGCAGTGCCTCCTCCCAGAATACACACATTGAGCGTCTGGTCTCTGATGGACTGCATGGGGCAGTGTGACAGACCCTCCCAGGCTGCTCCAAACACCAGAGGGAACGCTGCTGCCTCCTCAAACGTCATGTTATCGGGAATATGGGTCATGGAGTACTTGGTCTTGTTGAGATCAATGACGATATGAGAAGAAATGGTGCCCTGGCTTCCGTAGTGCAGCTTGAGACCACAAACTCGGTCGCCCACCTTCCAGCCCTTTGAAGACGCGCCCTGGCCCAATTCGCTAATGATACCAGAAAAGTCCTGTCCGAGACCATGCTCTTCCTTGAGCCAGGTCTGAGGCTGCTTCCAGCACTTGAGATCCCAGGGGTTCAGAGACGCCGCCTTGACCTCGATAATCACCTCGTTGGTCTTGGGAGGCAGAGGAATAGTAGAGAAGGTGAAACCCTTGGTTCCTCCAGGCCGTCCAAAGGTCAACTGCTTGATGTCCAGAGGCTTGGGAACGTCGGGGATAAGCCAATTTGCGAGAGCTTCCATCTTGTATGTCTTGTCTGTGGTTGGTGTGGGGGTGGGATATTTTTTTGCTCAAAAGGAGATCGACTAGGGCCACCTGGCGGTCTTATAACTGGTTCCGTGTTCCCCTGCAGCCCGATTGCAGAAATGTCGCATTTGGATTTCGTCAGGGTTTAAATTCGGAGTTAAGAAAGCCGAGATATATGGGAGCGTGTACGATGCAATATATGGGGTTCTTGTGAGCGTCTCACGCGTGACCAGAGTCGTTATGACTTGCTGCCCTCCTTGGTTGGTTTTAGCACCATTTGGAACCTCTCTACTAACGCGGTTTAGCAAGCGTCTGTTTTAGCTACTTGCAGTTTTTCACTTTTACCCATCTCGACCAGTTTGTCAACTCCCCACCCGTAGCCTATACTCTGAGTGGCACAGAGCTCAGACTCTGAGGCTACGGAGCTATAACCTCGCTCTCCACCTCAACGACCAGACTTTCGGAGCACTAGCCCAAATCATCGCACAGTTGAGCTCTAACGTGGATTGCCTCGGGATGTGCAGCGTATTTAAACCTCGCTAAGAAAACGAGCTGTTTGGTCTCGTATCAGTCTGGCGGTATGCATGCGGGAAAGCACATTCCATACATGGTCTGCAACGCTAGTGTGAGCGTGTGTGATTTTGCAACTAATTAGCCGCTGGATACAGCTTGAACAGTGCTGCTGTTACGTCTTTTATCAATCTTTCACCTGCTCCAAGGTTATCTCCGAAACGCTCCCAACGCTCAACGGCTACGGCTGGTTTTTACATGTCACAAATGACAGGTTGACAGTCTGAGTGATGAGGTGTGTACCATGCGACAGTTGCAACAGTGAGTATAGACGTTTGTAGCAATGAAGGCTTTAACCACTTTCAACCACCTTGTTGTGAATCTGGACTCTTACAAATGCCTCGAAGCTCCGAAAGACGCGGAATCGTAATCGTAATTTTAGTGCTGATTAGCTATGGCTATTGTCGTAGATAAGTCCATGATGGAACAACTCTTGTTGAGGAGTAGTGGTAAATTAAATGCAGTTTATTCATGATACATCGTACAACCCTCGTCTTGGCACGTCAGACACCCGTTTTATACGCCTTTTGACCGCCTTCGCATCACTTTCTCATTTACGTTAAGTCGCGTTAATAGACACCGTCCCAATCGAGTCTTGCTGGACAAATACAGATACATGAACGCCGTACGACGTGTAGCTAGATTTGGCCATGATTGCTTTACATTAGAATGATTTCTATTAGTCAATAAATAGAGCTGTGGTGGTGTGTGTACAGCAGTTGTGTAGTGCGGACGTGTGCGTCGGGCTTTTGGAGTGTGGGGTGGGTAAGGATTGTAATGTGGTCATAACCTGTTGTGTGGATGCTAAATTCATCCATGAGGGCGCTAGAGCGTGTCTCATGGCTCCTCAAACTGCTCCAGGTCTTCAGGGTCGAAAATGACCTTGATCATGAGACTGCAAGACGGACAGACGGCCACTTCCTCTCCGTCCCTGAGATCGTCCAGCGCGATCTGAAACTTGTCACCACAGGGACACGGATAGGTCAAAATGCCCATATCCGCGTCGTAGAGCATGTCTTCGATTTCGATTTCGTCGTAGAAAGACATTTGGTGCAAGTATTGGACGCCACAGGGGTAGCTGAAGACATGCCTTTGAAAATTTCAAATTACTGCATGTCAGCTGTACGATTACACGTCACGTGAAGGGTGGAGAGAAGGGGACTTGGATAAATAGTAGGCCATATACAAGGTCATGTGGTGGATAAATAAAGGCCACCAGAAGTTATTATATTAAATCCGTGCATTTTTAATTTCCGCCCCCCAACCACCCCTGCGGAATTCGAACCAACAGCCCCTGCAACCCTAGCGCCCAAAGTAAACTCCCAGCTGGATAAGGTTGTGAGTCACACGTGACTTTGTGACTGCTTTCTGAAAAGGAAACTCGGAAACTCTGCTCCCACCTCTGACAAAAATTCAAACCTCCCACCAAACCTCAGCACTCCACGACAACCATGGGTATTTCTCGAGACTCCCGACACAAGCGATCCCACACCGGCGCCAAGCGTGTCTCCATCCACAAGAAGCGAAAGTTCGAGTGTGGCCGACAGGGTGCCGTCACCCGAATCGGACCCAAGCGAATCCACACCGTCCGAACCCGAGGTGGAAACAAGAAGTTCCGAGCCATCCGAATTGAGACCGGTAACTTCTCTTGGGGCTCTGAGGGCTCCACCCGAAAGACCCGAGTCCTCGGTGTCTCTTTCCACCCCTCCAACAACGAGCTGATCCGAACCAACACTCTGACCAAGTCTGCCATCGTCCAGATCGATGCTACCCCCTTCCGACAGTGGTACGAGTCCTACTACGGAAAGGCTCTCGGCAAGAAGAAGGCTGGCCAGGAGGAGCCCGTCATTGCTGAGGCTGACCAGGCTGCCGTCGCTGCCCGACAGGCTGATGCCAAGCTCGACCCCGCCGTTGAGGCTCAGTTCGGTGCTGGCCGACTTTACGCCTGCGTTTCTTCTCGACCCGGTCAGTCCGGCCGAGTTGACGGTTACATTCTCGAGGGTGAGGAGCTTGCTTTCTACCTCAAGAAGATTGTCTCCAAGAAGTAGACACAAAACTAAAATGTATTATTGCACGTGAAAATGAACATGAGACCGTAGTTGTAGTAGGATGTAGGTGATTTGGTGGTGATTTGGTGGTGATTTGGTGGTGCTGTGGTGTTGATTACTCAGCGGTGAAAATCTTTTCAGAGTCGGTCCACTTGTCCACAAACTTTGAGGGAGTTGAGTCGTTGGGACTAATCTTCAAGGCTGTGTTAGAGAGAGCAGAGATAGGGGTTGATAAGGGAAATGAAGATGAAATTAATAGAAATGAATGCCCACCGTTTATCTCCTGTTGCACCTTCTTTTGGTAATACATATCATTACTTGCAAGATGGGGGTGTTATAGTAAGTGCTAGAGGTTCATAGAGTCGACTTGTCCACAGCTGAAAATCCTTAATTACAACAGTACAAATTGTATGCTATAAATGTTCCATTTCTCACGAAGAATGATGCTGTAAGCCTTTGTGCTGCTATCGTATCTGGTCTACACCCTCTCCTACGGAGGGTATGTCTTCCTTTTTCAGATTTACTTGCAATTACTTAGTTGCCTCCAGTATTGTGGATTATTTCTTTCCACTTTATAAGTATCAGTATTTGCTCCAACTAGTTACTTAAACCCAGTTTCAAAGCCTCCTAGGCACTGTTATATAGTGTAAAAGAAGCAATATACTCCAAGGACACCTATTGGCTATGCATTACTGTACTCAGCTTTCTTCCATTCCAGCTTCAGATCTTCTTCTGTAGTCCATCAGCAGCAACTGTTGACAAAGTTCGATAGAAGCTGACGGACTTTGGTTTCTAAGCTCAGCGGAGTTTACATGCGTGTGAGCTGTGGGTGCAGATGCAGCTAAAGACGATGAGCAAACTTGGAGTGGTAAAAATGGTGTTGTTGTAGCTACCAGTGATCAATTGACGAATGTATCATAAAAAAAATCCAACCCATCTTCACCCTACAGTACTTGTTATCTCTTCATTCGCCGATTTCGAGGCACCCTTTTAAGGTGTGAAACTGCACCATCATACCGCCTGATAAGCTTAATGGACCCGGCATAGCAATTCTGCTTCTTTACATAAGCAGCCAGAGAGACCTTGTTCAACCCCCATCAACTCAATTACAACATGCCTACTACACTCGTCACCGGAGCTACTGGCTTTCTAGCCGGCCATTGCGTGGATCAGCTGCTCAAGGCTGGCCACACCGTTATTGGCACGATTCGAAACCCCACCAAGGCAGAGCGACTTGCTGAGGCCTTCAAAAATGAGGTTGAGAGCGGCAAATTCGAACTGGAGACTCTTGAAGACGTTCAGAATGAAGCTGAATTCCAGGTCATCTTTGAGAAGCACCCGGAAATCGACTACATTCTGCATACTGCTTCGCCCTTCAACCTCAATGCCAAGGACCCCGAGACTGATATGCTGCAGCCTGCTATCCAGGGCACTCTAGCTGTGCTCAAGACTGCCAAGGCGTATGCCCCCAACGTCAAGAAGGTGGTTATCACCTCTTCTGTGGCTGCCATGATGAACAGTGACCCTAAACACGTCTTGACTGAAGACAGCTGGAACCCCATGACTCGAGAACAGGCTGCCGAGAAGGGTAACCCTGCTGCCAACTACATTGGCTCCAAGCTGTACGCCGAGAAGGCCGGTTTGGAGTTTGTGAAGGAAGAGAAGCCCAAGTTCTCCGTCACTTGGGTCAACCCTTCTTATGTTTTGGGTCCTGGAATCGCTCTTGATTTCGGAGCTCTCAACACCTCCAACCAGGTCATTGCATCTGTTTTGGAGTCCAAGAAAGGCACTGAACCCCCTGTTCACTCTGGATCGTTTGTGGACGTTCGAGATTGCGCTAAAGCTCATGTGGCTGCTCTGGAGCCCAAGTTTGACGGAAAGCGTCTTCTGCTCTGTACAGCCAAGTTCTGCACCCAGGACATTGAGGATATCGCCAACAAGATCCCTGAACTGAGTGGAAAGATTGCAGTTGGTACTCCTGGCGACAGAGAGAAGCAGCTGTCCAAGTCTCTTATTGACAGCTCTGAGACCAAGAAACTACTCGGTTTCGAGTGGATCGGTCTGGACAAGACTGTAGATGACTTTGCCAAGCAGTTTCTGGCTCAGAAGTAATACACTAACGACTATCAAATAACGAATAAAGAATCTATGTTACGAATATATACTGTATAGGACTCTCGTCCCTTACCGTCCATCACATAGGAGGCAGGGGGTTTCGGCAAACAGGACACTGAAGCTTTCGGATCATCCAGTTGCTCATGCAGTCGGTGTGGAACACATGGCGACAGGGCGTGATCATGTACTGTCGTCGAGCCACCAGCTTGGCGGGATCCATGTTGTTCTGGTCGTCCGAAGTCTGGACCACCAGCTCCACGGGGTTCATGCAAATACTACAGTCAGTATGGGCGTCTTCCAACGACCCGTTGGCGGCGTTTTCAAACAGCGCGCCGTAGCTGCCGCTCTCAATGTCATCCTGACTGATGATGGGATGGTAGTCGTAGATGGGCGGCAAAATATGCTGGGGGAGAATGAACCGAGGTCCAAACTTGTGCTGGGCATAAATGACGCCTAGCTGGAGACCGATCCACACAGTGGCCACGGTCGGCAGAATGCGGTCGATTCTGTGTCTGAAAACGTCGTCCTTGACCAGACACACGTAGTACAGGGGAAGCAGTCGGGTGAACGAGCTTCCAATCATAAAGTACCATGCCAACGGAGCCTGCTGGGTGCCTCGGTATGCAGATCGGTAGATTTGAGGCAACCACAGCGAAGCCATGCCCAGCACAATGATATACTCGGCGACATATCTTCTGGGGGCTGTCATGCCATATGTGACTGTGGTCATGATGACAAACGCCAGCAGACAAAAGTAGAAACGTCCATAGAGAGCTGTGGCCACATCTGCATCGGATGGGATGAAGGGAGTGGCTGTGGGCTGTGTTTCCGTCACTGGAAGAGTATCATCTCCACCAGGAGTGGTGTCTTGAGCGTTTCCTCCAGGTGTCTGAATAGCAGCAGGACGAGCAAACTCCTCAGGGATCTGAGACAGAGTGATGTTGAGCATGAACCGCAGCCCAAACAGCGAAACGTAGGTGAAGGACACGAATGCAAGAGCTGTGAACTGCAGCTGGGGTTGGGTTCGGTAGAGAATGGCCATAAGTGAGAACATGCACATGAAACCATCCATCATGGACATGACACCAATGGACCAGATGCTGACCCGTGAACACAGAGAGGGGGTAGATGCCCGCTGCATCTGGAACGCCAACAACAGAGTGTTGATGATGCCCAGGAAAATGACAGCCACAACCACATGGTTCTGTTTCATCAGAGAAGCGTTCCAAAGGAGACCCTTGGCAGCTCCAAACGAAACCTTCTTGCCGCAATCAGGAGAGTAAAGCACTCCACTCATGTGCAGCCGTGGAGGACGTTTGTGTGGACGTCCCACTGGATACTGTAGCTCCGACTCAATGTTTCTGAGATCAATACCAGTGTACTGATTGGCGTCGACTGAGTCCACATGCAGCACTCCAATGTACTCACAGGACGCGTGGGATTCCTGCTCCATCTCAGATACAGGTACGGCCTGGTTGGTGTCTCCAATCAGCGTCAAGTATCGTTCAATGATAGGAAGCATGGCTGCTCTAGTAGTGTTGAAGGCTTCGTCTGTGATAGCACGCGAGTCCTCCTGTGTATGCATGATCTCGGCCAGAACACCAGCCAGCGCCTCGTAGCCCCAGAACTTGGCGGAATGGGTAGTCATGATCACATTTCCAGAATGTTTGAAATGCAGACCTCGGAGCTGAACCTCATGCAGCTCCGAGTCGGTCTCCTGGCCCATCAGCCTTGCTGTGCATGTGACCACATTGACATTTGCATACGCCTCCAGCTCCTTGGGTACCGTGTGGTTGGCAAAGTACGACGCCAGAATGCGCTGGTTGACGTAGCTTGGAATATGGTCTGTAAAGTCGAGCTCTACTTTACCGTTGACAGCCGTGATGTTGCCGTTGATTGTCTGTTCCCCCTCATCGCCACCATCGTCATCCGGGTCTATTGGTAGTGGCGTCACCGTGACTGTATGGTTGTGTGGATGCCAGGTCCAGTTTTGCTGCGACACCGGCATGGGAATCTTGAGCAGCTCCGTCCCGTTATCAACCCCGTTCCATGCGCCTCTCACGACGCCCGAAATGTTGCGCAGATACAACCCCTTCTCCTGCTTCCAGTACGAGCTGGCCTCGTGCAAAATGTCTGCTGGGAACAACGAGACGTGGTCGCCTTCGTCGCGGCAGCCCAGCTGCTGCTTGTGGCCCTTCTTGGCCTTTGTGTAACCAAACGTGAACCCGGTCATGTTGCCAAACGAGTAGTCGTGGGCACTGTGGTTTTGAAGCCGGTCCGCCTGATATTGATGGTCGGCGACTAGTTGCTCCAGCTGGCGTTTCTCACTGCCGCTGAGGGGCGTGTATCGGTTGCCCCCCGGCGACATGAGCAGCCCCATGAGCATGATAAACAGAATGATTCTGAATACCGATTCCATGTTGGGTGTGGGGTTGGATGACAAGGTGTTGAGGTGCGATGGACCGATGCAGTATGCGAGATAAGTCACGTGTGGGCTGGAGTTCTGGGGGCAAAGATGATGGTATTTTGTAGACGCGATTAGATGGGTGAGCTTGGTTTTATGTATCTTACAACTTGTATATTTATTGTGGCTTGCTTGCTATCACTTGCCTAACACCGTCTCGATTATATATCTCAAGGTCCCAACCAACTGAAGGCATGCCTCTGTCACTGCAGGGATAGTCGTGGTGACGTAATGCATCGGCAGTACGAACAGTACGAGCAGGAAGAAAATACGACGAAACGAGAAGGTTGAGTGGGAAAAATCAGCCATAGACTCTGGGTCGTTGTATTGCACCGTCACTATTGATCTATTGTCATTGCTACAGTATCTTGATATTCTTCACATGTTAAACTATATAGCTAATTAGCTAGTTGGGAAAGCTTCATTCAAACACCTAAGTTAGTTATGGCCAAAAAAATCAAACGATTTCGTTTCAAATGTCAGCGTTTATGCAATCATTTCCTCTCGCCCTGGGATACAACCCCCGAGATCGGTACAGGTCTGTGATACGTTCATCCTTTGAAACCCTCCATGCTGTTGTCGGTACTCACTCTTTGCGCGTTGGGTTGAAAAAATTGGGCCTCGAGCTTCTTATAAAAGAGCATGCAGCCGGTAGGGTAAAAAGGGTTTGCGTGCTATGGTTTACGCGTAACATGGAGGAAAATATATATCCAGCTAAAAGCTCTGTTTTTAGTCAGAATTAATTTCTGAGAAATCAGATGTCTTCTACTACCTCTTATGAGTAGATTTGCAACAAAAAAACCTCAAATTCCTCACTTCCCACGCTTACTAATCTCGGGTATCGATCTCAATCCTATACCAGATCTCTTCTGAACCGTGTGGTTGTAAGTGAGCCACTCCAAGTAATTTACTTAAACCAAACGACATGCTCAGCTGTATACCACTCGCTAAATGCCCCTTATAGCCGACATAGGGCCACAAATACCCCACACTGGTGCACGCCGTTATCGGAGCAATACGGTTTCATGATTGGGCAAGTGTAGCCTTGCAGCATGTGTGGCAGAAAAAGTCGACTTTTGGGCTGCAATAAGGGTCACCCTGTTCTAGCACTAGCGACATTGGCAATGTAGTGACTCTACAGCTGGGGCCTCACGTTCCTGATCTAGACATGCATTACTAATTAGTCATGTTCTGTTACGCTGTCTTTCGGAGATAATTATTCAGCCGCAGTGTTTCCAAACAGAGTTGCCGCATAGTGGTATGGTGAGTGCATTCCAGAGTGTTCTACTGATGGAAGTTCTCTGGAAGACGTAGCTCAAACATACACGTGTACCGTACCTGATATGATAAGTCCGAAAAGACCCACTAAACAAGCGGCTCTAAAACACCTCTTGTTGTAAACTTTCATAAAACAAACAACAGAGTCAACTGTTCACAATAATAGGGTTATGACTGACCCAACCGCAAACCCTAAAAGCGGGTAATATCCGGGGCACTATCTCACCACGAAGAGTCATATCGGTATATAATAGGGGGCTGGGGACAAGAGAAACGCAGTATAATATTTTTCAGGCCGTTAAAAACTACCCCACTGGGTCTTTTCACCCCCGCCCCACTCAAAATCTCGCGTAAATCCCCTGCCTATCCTCTCCCCTAACCTCCGAGCCTAAGAATTTCACCAATTTCACCCAGATCAAACCCTCTCACTCCACAACACATCACCATGTCTTCTCATTTGGCTGCCACTTTCGAGCAGTGCAAGAAGGAGGGCCGTCCCGCCCTCGTCACCTTCGTCACCGCCGGTTTCCCCACCATTGAAAAATCCGTGCCTATTCTCGAGGGCCTCCAGAAGGGAGGTGCCGACGTGATCGAGCTTGGTATCCCCTTCACCGACCCCGTTGCTGACGGACCCGCTATCCAGGCTGCCAACAACGTGGCTCTGGCCAACGGTGTCACCGTCAACTCTTGTCTGGAGCTTGTCAAGCAGGCTCGAGCCAAGGGTGTCCACGTTCCTATCGTGCTCATGGGCTACTACAACCCCATCCACCACTTTGGCGATGAGAAGTTCGTCAAGGCCGCCCGAGACGCTGGAGCCAACGGTTTCATCCTCGTCGATCTGCCCCCGGAGGAGGCTGTTTCTTTCCGAGGCCTGTGCACTCGAGAGGGTCTGTCTTACGTTCCTCTGGTGGCCCCTACCACCCCCAACGACCGACTCGAGGTTCTGGCTTCTATCACCGACTCTTTCATGTACGTTGTTTCCCGAATGGGTGTCACTGGTGCCACCGGTGCTCTGTCCACCGACATCGACGAGCTCGTTGCCAAGGTCCGAAAGTACACTGGAGGTAAGCCTCTGGCTGTCGGCTTCGGTGTCTCCACCAAGGAGCACTTTGACCAGCTGTCTCCTCTGGCTGACGGTATCGTCATTGGATCCAAGATCATCGCTACCATTGAGGAGTCCAACGGATCTCCCGAGGCTGTTGCCAAGTACCTGCAATCCGTTACCGGCGGACGAGCTGCTTCTGCCGCTGTTTCCAACGAGAACAAGGCCGATACCACTCAGGCCGTCAACACCGACGAGGTGCTGCGAAAGTCCGTCTACCCTGCTCGATTCGGTGTTCACGGAGGCCAGTACGTCCCCGAGTCTCTGCACCGATGTCTGCTGGAGCTTGAGACCTGTGTCGAGGAGGCTTTTGCCGACGAGACCTTCTGGGAGGAGTTCCGATCGTACTTTGCTTACATGAACCGACCCTCTTCTTTCCACGAGGCCGAGCGACTCACTGAGCACTGCGGAGGAGCCAAGATCTGGCTCAAGCGAGAGGACCTCAACCACACCGGTTCTCACAAGATCAACAACGCCGTTGGCCAGGTCATTCTGGCCAAGCGACTCGGAAAGACCGAGCTTATCGCCGAGACCGGAGCCGGTCAGCACGGTGTTGCTACCGCCACTGTTGCCGCCAAGTTTGGCATGAAGTGCAAGGTCTTCATGGGAGCTGAGGACGCTCGACGACAGTCTCTCAACGTGTTCCGAATGCGAATGCTCGGTGCTGAGGTTGTTCACGTCGAAGAGGGTTCCAAGACCCTTCGAGACGCCGTCAACGAGGCTCTGCGATTCTGGGTTACCAACCTCGAGTCCACCCACTACGTCATTGGCTCTGCTATTGGCCCCCATCCCTACCCTACCCTGGTTCGAACTCTGCAGTCCGTTATCGGCCGAGAGACCAAGGAGCAGTTTGCTGCTCTCAACAACGGTGCTCTGCCCGATGCTGTTGTCGCCTGTGTCGGAGGAGGCTCCAACTCTTCCGGTATGTTTGCTCCCTTTGAGAACGACAAGTCCGTGCGACTTGTTGGTGTCGAGGCTGGTGGAGACGGTGTTGAGACCGCTGCCCACTCTGCCACCCTTACCAAGGGACAGGTTGGTGTGTTCCAGGGAGTCAAGACCTACGTTCTGCAGAACGCTGACGGACAGATTCAGGATACCCACTCCATTTCTGCCGGTCTGGATTACCCCGGTGTCGGACCCGAGCTTTCTTACTGGAAGGATACTGGCCGAGTTGAGTTTGTCGCTGCCTCTGATGCTGACGCTCTTAACGCTTTCCGACAGCTGACCCAGCTGGAGGGTATTATTCCTGCCCTGGAGTCTTCTCACGCCATCCACGGAGCCATGGAGCTCGCCAAGACCCTGCCCAAGGACAAGAACGTGGTCATCTGTCTGTCTGGACGAGGAGACAAGGACGTGCAGAACGTTGCCGAGCAGCTGCCCAAGCTTGGTCCCAAGATTGACTGGGACCTGCGATTTGAGTAAAAGACGCGAGCGTGGATAATACCCACGCGTGTGCCTTCAATGTGAGTTTTTCGTTTGAAAAAGAAAAACCGATTTGAAGTGCTACACATGAGTCCGCTGAAATACTCGAATTGTATTTACTATTATATAGTTCTTGAGTCTGTTAGTGATTTGTGAGATTGTAGTGTCGTAATTGTAATTGTAGAATAAGAAGCAAACGTTCCCTTGAACTTGCCCTAAATAGCCCTTATAGACACCCTCAGTAACCCCCTTACTGTGGGTCCTGCAGGAAAACCCAAAATTATGCAAGAAAATGCAAGATGAAGAAATTCGGAATTTCTGGATCACCACATACATTGTCATCTGGCACGACGCGAAATGAGCTGGCCGAACCATAGCAACCCACCAACCTTGGAGGCAGAGGTGGGTTATGGCCAGTGGGGCCTTCCCATGGTGTCTCCAGAGCTGTTTGGCGATACAGAAGAACACTATGGACGCGTCAACACACACCTGCCTCTATCGACAGTAGGACAGTCTCTGCTTCTCTACGACTCCGGCTCGAGAAAGTTCACCCAGCCTACAGAAGGAAACATGGGCCCTTTGATCCGAAAGCATGACAAGTTGAAGCGGCCTGAACACAGCCGAGTCGAGTTTTCGGAAAGACGAGACGATGCTCTTCATAACACAACAAAGCTGTTTCCTTGCGATTCAGGAGACAAACTGGGTGTTGCTACGATAGGAGGGGAGGAAAAATACCTTGCATACCCAGAGGGGGCTGTTTTACGGCTGGATCTACTCAAACCAGAAGACCCGGCATTAGACTCTACCTTTGCAACTATACCCAGCGAATTTGATAAGTCTCTTCCCAGTCTCCATCATATCGAGGAGTGCGAATTCCAGTCGGATATCAAGCAAGTGCTGTTTGATAGTGCCGAAGCTACTCGGATTCTGGTCAGAACCGCTGATGGAACGCATATAGTGCCTGTGGCTAAACGACCAAACAAGACCGCCCTCATCAAGAGAAAGGGCCAGAAACTCACGAGTTTCGTGGATCTTAGAGGCGACAAACACATGGATTGTGATATTTTGGGCGACGTTTACGCGGCTGTGGTTGCAGATGGAACCTGGAGAATATACAATCTTGCAACTAAACATACCAGCCCTCCTATCATTGTCCAGGGCTACGACCCAACGTTTGAACATTTGAGTGACTGGAGACGAATTTTTTTGTTTGACGAGGGCAAGAAGGTGGTTATTGCTGGCAGAAATGAGATACGCCTGTATACTCTTGATTATGAAGAAGATACAAAAGTGCAGCCGACATATATTGGCTTGTTCCAGAAGCAGCATGGAGGAGATATGGTTATGGACTTGCAAAGGGACCCCATCTATCCCAACCTGCTAGTTATCTTTACCTCTGCTCGACTCATGATTGTCGACACTAACAACCCCGTCCCAGTTCAAATCACTTGGCACCTTCAATACAGTCACGAAGATGCCACACTCAGGATTTCAATGGCTGCGGTTGGTGGCCGCTCGGTAGCTATTGTGCATTCTCAGCTAGCTGCCCAAAAGTCGTTCTACACATATGGATATCGCGATCCGGAAAAACAGGATGTTCTTCAGTTTGTCTGTGATCCCTACTCGGTTCTTCTGCTTACACAGACGCCCATTGATTCAACAAGGCTGGTGGAGTTTTCAGACACCATTGTCATGCTGTATGATTATGACATTGATGGCTGTGTTGTTCGCAAGCTTCTCACTAGTGAGCCGTCGAAATTCCAAGACTACAGACCACCGCCTGTTTCAGAGTTTCCGGGTTCGTACCCTCCAGGAAAACTTCCTCCAACTGATTTGGCCAACTTTGCCAAATTTCAAAAGACCTTCCCACCCATACCACTGCCAGAGCCTGTACCTGTTGCTGAAATCGCAGGTCATCTGGATAACCTGATCAAGACGTGGCATAAGGAGGGCTGTGTGGATGGAAGAGCCACCCTGGCAGATCTGGGTGCCGACTACACTCCTATTTCAATTGATGAGTTTGGAGAAATGTTCCAGGAGCTTCAAGAGCATTACAGAACTGAAGGCTCGGCTGTGCGAGTCTCACTGGTTCTAGACCCTGTGAAGACCTACGACAACCTCATTAGTCTATGGTTAGAGCCGACTCATGCATATTCAGATCAGGGCAATGAGCTTCTATCGAGGTTTATTGAGGCACGTCGGATTGTAGTTGAGCGTCAATGCCGAAGAGTGACAGCTCTTCAGACATACGCCAGTTGTACTGTCAGACGTGCTCGGGAGGAAGTACCAACAGAAGGTACCAGGTTGCATACCCAGAGAATGTTGGACGAATGGGTCCTCGGGAAGCCCATTTCACATGAGTACCTATGGAAAGAGTTTGGAGTGGCTACCAAGAAGCAGCGTGAAGCACCTACACAGCAAGATCGATTCGCTGAGTTGATCGCTAGCAGAAACGCTATACCTTCCTTGTCAATTAGCCAGACTCCTGGCAGTTCTCTCGGCGGTCATAGAGTGTCTTTGGCACCTTCTGTGAGGGCATCCCAAGACTTTAGACGACAGTCGTCCCTTGCTCCATCGCAGAATCCTACGCAGAACCCAGCATCTCAAGCCCGAGGAACACAGCCATCTCAGAATCGGAAATCAAAAAGACGAAAGACCATTGGAGGTTTCAGATAGCATACATTGTTTTATAGTCATATTAATAGTATACATTCGCATTTTCTAAATTTCAATACAACTCGGTAGACACGTGGTTAAGGTTGGGGTTGTAGGAGGTCTCTGCACAGGGGTAACAGAGATGTTCGTGTTGCATGCAAGCAAAAAAATAAGAAGACAGAGAGCTTCAAAAAGCAAAAAAAATGGCGACATCCGCAGGATTCGAACCTACGCGGGGAAACCCCAAGAGATTTCTAATCTCTCGCCTTAACCGCTCGGCCAGGATGCCTGAAATTTCTTGCGATTTTTGAAAAAGTGGCCACGGCCCTATGAACTCTGCTGAGTAATTTGGCGCGAAATACGGGTTTTTGAGGGTATTTGAATAGTGTGGTAGAATCTCTGGCTCATTTTATAATGGGGGATGCAAAAAAATCTCAACTTTTGCTCAGATTGAAAAAGCAACGGCCATTCGTTTGTAGCCTGTTTGATATGTGCAGCCAGATCAACTTGCACAATTGCCCCTCTTGTTGCGACACTGGTGAGACATCTGGACTGACATACCCTCGAATATGAATGAAAAAGACGACCCAATAAAATAAGAGCAACTCATTCATCAGGTAAAGAGTCAAACATGTCCCTACGAGCTATACTCATCCACTTCCAGCGTCACGTCGTGGACCTCGAATAGCTAATCTTAATGTGAAAAATGTGTCTTAGACAAAACGAGATGACCCGTAAAACCTTGAGTATAGCACCAAAATCAATGACGTTCACACCATTGGATACACAGGAACACGAGGAACACGCGAATGTCCTCGAAAATTGATAATAACCCATATTGAGGTTGCGCACGTGACATATTTGGCCCGTCGTATCGCCCATTTTTCCGTCCACCGCAACATCTGGGCAACCTGGCCGAGCGGTCTAAGGCGCCAGGTTAAGGTCACACCTTAACATAATATCCTGGTCTCTTCGGAGGCGAGAGTTCGAATCTCTCGGTTGTCATATTTTTTTGTTTCCATACGCATACATCTCATTGTGTTCTGTGTGGTTGTATTTTTTTTCGTCTACCTGTCGTGTCTGATCTGCATGTCGGGACCCTACTCACGTGAAGCACATTTAAGGTTCTAGACTCCCAAAACTCTAACCGTTGCTGGGACAACGGCGTCAAAACACGAAACACGCTTTAACGCTCTTTTCTTAACGCCTCTCCCAGAACCACACAACACGCCAAATGAAAGTCGAGGAGCTCGTTATCGACGGCTTCAAGTCGTACGCCACGCGTACCGTCATTTCCGGATGGGACGCCCAGTTCAACTGTATCACTGGTCTCAACGGTTCCGGAAAGTCCAACATTCTCGATGCCATTTGTTTCGTGCTTGGTATCACGACAATGGCCACTGTTCGAGCACAGAACCTCCAGGATTTGATTTACAAGCGTGGCCAGGCTGGTGTGACCAAAGCCAGCGTGACCATTGTCTTTGACAACTCAGATACCGCGACCAGTCCTATTGGATTCGAAAAGTATGCTCAAATCTCCGTGACCCGTCAGATTGTGATTGGAGGCACGAGCAAGTACCTCATCAACGGTCACCGAGCTCAGCAGCAGACTGTCCAGCACCTGTTTCAGTCGGTGCAGCTCAACATCAACAACCCCAACTTTTTGATTATGCAGGGCCGAATCACCAAGGTGCTCAACATGAAGCCTGCCGAGGTTCTGGCTCTGATTGAGGAGGCTGCCGGCACACGAATGTACGAGGATCGAAAAGAGAAGGCTCTCAGAACGATGGCAAAGAAGGACGCGCGTCGGCAGGAGAGTGCACTGCTCTTGGAGGAAGAGATTAAGCCCAAGCTCGACAAGCTGCGACAGGAAAAGAAGTCGTTTCTCGAGTACCAACACACACAATCCGACCTCGAGCGGGCCATCAAGCTCGTTGTGGCACACGACTATGTCATGTTGACACAGGGTACTCAGGAGATGGCTGCTACTATCGATGCTCTTGTTGCTGAGAAGGAGGCCAAGGTGCTAGCTGTTGAGCAGAACACACACGAGATGGGGGTTTTGGAGCAAGATATTGCCGAGGTCAAGGCTCGTCAGGCCGCCGAGGCTTCCAAGGATAACAATGTTGCTGTTCTACAGAAACAGGCCAAGGCTGCATCACACGAGGTTGTCCGACTCAACACCACAATCGACCTGAAGCGAACTCAGCTGACCGAGGAGGAGGACGCACTGGCTAGTCTTGAAGCTACCGACCGAACAGAGGAGCTTCAGAAGCGACAGTCTGAAGTTGATGCTAGTCAGAGAGAGCTTGATGCACAGACCCAGCGTCTAGATACCATGACCAAGGCTCTTGAGTCCAAGCGAGAACTGCTTCAGTCGCTTCAGACCGGTATTGCTTCTTCTGCAGGAAAAGAGTCCGGTTACCAGCGTCAGCTTGCTGAGGCACGAGAACAGGCTAACGACTCTCGTGTGGCCATTGACCGTGCTGAGATGCGAATCTCTCATTTGTCTGAGGCACTTCAGCGAGATGCTCCCAAGGTTGCTCAGGCCGAGAAACAGAACCAGAATGTTCTCGACAAGCTGGCTGGTCTGCGAGAGGCCAAGGGTGCTCTTGAGGCTGAGGTGGAGCGTCTGATGGCTGTTCCTGGTGCTGATGAGGACTGGTCCGCCAAGGAGCGAGAGTGCATGTCTCGAATCGACTCTCTTTCCAACAGAATCGATTCTGAGAAGCGCCAGGCTTCTTTCTCTGAGTTCACTTACGCTCGACCTCATGCCAACTTCTCTGCTGCTTCCGTCAAGGGTTTTGTGGCCGAGTTGCTGACCATTGGCGACGAGAACATGGACAAGTGTATTGCTCTGCAGGTTGCTGCTGGTGGTAAGCTGTTCAACGTTGTTGTCGACAATGAGGTTACCGGTAAGGAGCTTCTTCAGCGAGGCCGTCTTAAGCGACGAGTCACCATGATTCCTCTCAACAAGATTGCCGCCGAGGGTATGGTGTCAGCTGAGCGTCTCAAGGTTGCTCAGCAGGTTGCTCCTGGACGTGTTGGTCGTGCTCTTGAGCTGGTTGGTTACTCTGACGAGGTTGCCAAGGCCATGGCTTATGTTTTTGGTGGCACTCTTGTTTGTGCCGACACTGACACAGCCAAGAAGTGTGCCTACCATCCCCAGATCCGGGCTCACTGTGTCACTCTGGAGGGTGATCATTACTCTCCTGAAGGTACTCTTTCTGGAGGTAGTCAGCAGCGAAGTGGCGATCTTCTCAAGAAGCTGACCAGCATCAACAACCTCACTCAGGAGCTTGAGGAGGCTCGATACGATCTCAGCAAGATCCAGCACTCAATGGGCCAGTTTTCCAAGGTCATTTCTGAGCGACGACAGCTTGAGAACCAGCTTTCTATCAAGGAGCACGAGATCAAGACTGGCGAGAAGCAGCTGGATTCGTCTTCCAGCGCTTCTGTTCTGCGAAAGAAGGAGGAACAGGAGACTGAGCTGCACGAGCTTCGAGAGTCTCTTCCCACTCTCAACCAGACTCTCGAGGACGCCATTGCTCTCATTGGCACCATTGAGCGAGATATGGCCGACTTTGGCAAGAACAAGGGCAGTAAGCTGGAGGAGCTGGCTGCTTCCGTTGAGCAGATGGCTGCTGAGGTGACCCAACACCGATCTGTTGTTGACGAGGCTTCTGCTGCTCATGAGGACATCCAGGTGTCTCTTGAGCAGTTCATGTCCGATATCACAGGCATGAAGGACGAGGCTGAGGCTCTTCGTGAGGCCATTCAGGCTACTCGAGGAGGTGTTACTCAGCTTGAAGCTCAGCAGGACGAGGCTCGAGTTTTGGAGACGTCTCTCAACGAGCAGGTCGAAGAGTTGATGGCTGCTCTGCATGGTATGGACGAGGAGCGACGATCGTTGGAGGCTACTCTTCAGCAGAAGCGTGATTTCCATGCTGACGCTCTTGTTGCTGCCAAGGAGGCAGAGCATATTCACACTCGAAAGCTCAAGGAGCTGGAGGATGCTTCTCGAGGCTCCAAGGCTCTCGAGGGCAAGTACAGCTGGGTTGAGTCCGACTCTCATCTGTTTGGAAAGGCCGGCTCTCATTACGATTATGAGAGTGTGGATATCAACCAGGTGCGACGAGCTGCCGCTCAGCTGGAGGAGCGAATCAAGGGTCTGGGACACAAGGTCAACGACAAGGTCATGAACATGATTGACAACGTTGAGAAGAAGGAGACCACGCTACGAGGTATGATCAAGACCATCGAGAAGGACAAGGTCAAGATTGAGGAGACTATCGTGTCTCTGAACGAGTACAAGTGCAAGGCCTTGACCAAGACCTTCAAGAAGGTCAGCGAGGACTTTGGACAGATTTTCGCTACTCTTTTGCCTGGTTCGTTTGCCAAGCTGGTTCTCCTGGAAGGAAAGGAGATCACTGCGGGTCTGGAGATCAAGGTCATGCTGGGTAAGATTTGGAAGGAGTCGCTGGCTGAGCTTTCTGGAGGTCAGCGATCTCTGGTGGCACTGTCTCTCATCCTGGCTCTGCTGCAGTTCAAGCCTGCTCCCATGTACATTCTCGATGAGGTTGATGCCGCTCTGGATCTTAACCATACCCAGAACATTGGTCACCTGATCAAGACCCGTTTCAAGGGCTCTCAGTTCATTGTTGTTTCTCTCAAGGAGGGTTTCTTCAGCAATGCCAACCGAGTGTTCAAGGCTCGGTTCCAGGAGGGTTCCTCTTCCGTCATTGCCATGTGATTGGGTTGATTGAGGGTTAACGTTTTAATGTATTTATATGTATAGTAATTGAGGTGATATTGTATGGTTTGTGGAAATTGAAATTTCTGTTTGTCAGGGTGTTGTTTACTGCCAAGTATGTTCGTCTTTCTACTGGCCAGGCTTGCTGTGGAGTGCCCGTAGGTTAAGCTTGTCCGTATTTAAACAGTCGAAATAACAGGGGTCTATGGAATTTAAAATAATGTACTCGTTAGCTGAACTGTAGCTATTGTACTGGCGGTATATGCTGAAATTTGGACAGCAGGTTTGTTCACCACATACTGGTACCTCCATGGTGTATCATTGGTATAGCACCTCTGTATGGCAATCAATATCCGCCACAGCCGCAATATGCGCGGCACCGTTGTTCTTTGTTATTGTCTTAATGTGCACGTTTCTCTTGCATTGAATTATCAGATGATGTGTTGTACGCTTTAACGAAGGGCTATCAATTCAATCGATATTTGATCGTCAGTTAGGTTACTGTTGCTTTCTCTTACAGAGGAGTATATTTCAAACATTCGACCTGACTTTTTAGTAACGCCATAGTGAAATACTCTTCACCAAAGTGCACGGCACGGACCAAGATGCGGTTGCACCTTCCGAATGATCTTTTTGATTGGACTGCTGCCAAACCTGGCAAACCCTGTTGTGCCAAGAAAGAGTTCGTTAGCAGGTAGAGTAACCAGCCGAGCGGAGAGGGTGATTGAGGCTGTTTTGGAGGAGATATTGATGCAAAATATTGTTTTTTGGGCTATATTTATGTCATCCGTATATAGCTATACCACCTCGTTTCCAACCACCTCACAATCTCATCTCCACGCTGCACCAGCATTTTTATCAGATCCTGCAGTCAAGGTTTATTTCTAAGGTTTAGTACGCACTGGAAATTGTAAGTTAGAGTGGAGAGTGTGTCTCTATTTTAACAACGCCATCCAGCTTTGGGGGAAGCAAGACTACCAAACCACCGCCCAGAACTCTCACAATGGAACCCGGAGTTTTCCATCTCAAACAGACCACGGCCTTTTACGGCTCGTGTCTTCTGACCATCGCCTTTGTCGTCTTCTTGTCGGCTACTCAACCCTTCATTCTCACCGACTTTCTGGGCTACCGAAAGAAGGTGGCAACACATGTGGGCAATCTCGCTGTTGCCGACGAAATCGTCAGTATAATTGTCGCCCCTGCACTGGGAGCTCTCAGTGACAAAATCGGAACCCGGATTGTCACTTCTGTCGGAGTCTGTATCATTGGAACGTCTATCATGCTGTATACCACCCGTCAGACTCTCTACCCCGATATTCTGATTTTCAGATGTCTCTTTTCCGTCGGAGCTTCTGCTGCAGGCTCCATGATCACAGCCATGCTCTCTGAGATCTCCCAGTCTACCATCTCTTTCTCCTTCTTTGGTTTCCACTTCCACTCTGATCCCCCGGAGGCTGGTTACGAAACCGACCATGACAAGAGAAAGGCAATTCTGCCCGTGCTGGTCGGTATCTCCACTGGCCTCGGAGCTGTTTTCTCTCTGCTGGTTTTCCTGCGACTTCCTGGCTACTTCCCTACTTTGAGTAAGGGAGAGGCTCTGCAGCGATCCTACTTCATCGTCGGAGCTATTGCCATTCTGGCTTCCGGAATCCTCTACCTGACTCTCTACCAGGACCCCAACAAGAGTCTCAAGGGCTGGATCCGTCAGCAGCGAGGCTTCTCTATCACTGCTTCTGTTAACAACGAAGAGCGTCCCGATGAGCAGGCTGTCCAGGTCACCACTCCTCCTTACGGAGAGCTGATCAAGCAGGGCTTTGTTGAGATGACCAAGGAGCGATCTGTCATGCTGGCTTACGCTGGTGGATTTGTGGCCCGATCTACCACCGTTGCTACTGCCGTCTTCATCCCTACCTTTGTCAACCAGTGGTACCACAACAACGGATACTGCGGACCTGACCGAAACTACAAGGGCGCCGACCGATGTGAGGAGGCATACATCATGGCCTCTATCATTTCGGGAGTCACTCAGCTTGTCGCACTTCTCACTACTCCCATTTGGGGCTTTGCCGTCAGCAAGTTTGGCCGAACCATCTGTATCACTGCTGCTGCTCTCTTTGGTCTTGTTTCCTCGTGGGTTATTTGTCTCATTGACTCACCCCAGACCGCCTGGTTCATGGTTCTCTGTGGCTTCATTGGAGTCGGTCAGATTGGTGTTATCATCACCTCCATGAGCTACTGCACTGACGTGCGAGCTGAGATCCGAGGCTCTATTGCCGGTGTCTACTCGCTGTTTGGAGGAGCTGGTATTCTCATTCTCACCAAGGTCGGCTTTGCCCTTTCTGACGAGTGGGCCCATGCCGGTTTCTTTGTTCTCGGCGCCTTTGACCTCATGCTTCTGTCGGTCATCTTCTTCTCTTCCAAGTTTGGACAGGGGTTCATTCGAGAGATCCCCAGCGTCCACCTTTAAGCCATTAGGCACCTTTTATGAGACACGATATAATGATAATGAATAACGATTTATGAGGTAAACATATGTCTGTAGATGGTTTAGTTAAGAGTAGTTGAGCTGAAACAGTATTTGCACAACAAAAGTTTAAAGATCTAAGTAAATTCTGATCAGAATGTTGCATTTAAATCGCTTCTTGAGTACAGTACAGAGGCTGACTAATATACACGAAATATACCACGGAGGAGCCGGTGATACCTATGGCGTCTTTCATTCCAGCGTAAGCGCTCTGGAAGATAAAAACAAGTACCTTGAAGGACTTCAATTCAGTGAGCCTTCAACAAAGTTTTCACATCCAGTCCTCCTCCTCAGAACACAGCACAGAACAAACATTCAGATTACCTCATATGGAAATGGAAAACAAATGCGAAATGCCCCCCAAAGTAAACAGGCTCGCCGTATCCCCCATGTCAGTGTTATTTCCGTACTTGTAATGTATTTCTGCTCAGCTACTGACAACCCCTGTTTTTCACACTGTGCCTGTTTGTTTATTTTGCATGCAGATTTTTTCAAAAGATTTTTCACGCTGAAAAATTTCGCTACTTGTTACGGGGCTACACCTCAACATACTGGATTAATATCAATAAAACTGTTATCTACTTGGGAAGGATATCTCTTCAAATTATGCAGGCTTACGACTATCGTCATTCTCTTTCTCGTTGCAATAATACATTTTTTAAATTTACTCCTTGATCTTCTGGGTACCTCGGAGCAGACCGGTTCGTCGGGCAGCGATGAGACCAGCCTTCTGACCAGAGACAGCCTCTCGAGAGATGGTAGAAGCCTTACCAATATGCTGGTGGTTACCACCACCATGGGGATGGTCGACGGGGTTCATGGCAACACCTCGAGTCTTGGGCCAAGAGTTTCGCTTGACCTTGTACTTGTGGAAGGCTCGGCCGGCCTTGAGCAGGGGCTTATCGATTCGTCCACCACCGGCAACAACACCGATGACACCTCGAGCAGTGGAGGGGACGATCTTCTTGGATCCGGAAGGAAGCTTGATTCGGGTCTTGCCCTCATCGGGGTTGTGGCCGATGACAATGACGTAGTTACCGGAAGTTCGGCCAATGGCACCTCGGTCACCGGCGTGCTCCTCAACGTTGGAGAGGATGGTACCCTCGGGGACGGAGCCAAGAGGGAGAACGTTACCGACGTTCAGGGTAGCCTTCTTACCGGCGTAGATGAACTGTCCAGTGTAGACACCCTCGTTAGCGATGAAGGTCTCAACTCGCTGCTTGTACTTGTAGGGGTCTCGGAAGACGACCTTGGCGAGGGGAGCACCACGACCGGGGTCATGGATGATCTCCTTGACAACACCTCGGATGTATCCGTGTCGCTCGGCGTAGTCGAGATCTCGGAGCTTAGCAGCGCCCTTTCGGAGCCGGGTGTGGGCGGTGAAGATAGAACCAGCACCCTTTCTTTGGTTTCGAATGACACGACCCATTGTTGATTATCGGTTATACAGTCGGGGGGAAGAAGACTTGACAAATTCTTGATACCTAAACCGAGATGCTGCGAGTGAGTGAGTTGGGAGTTCCCGATTAGGAAGAAAGAGCAGTCACAGAGCGAAAAGTCATGTGATTGGGAGGAATCGAATAGAGTTTGTGCGGTTAGGGCAGCCATATATGAGGTTTCTGGTTTAAGGTTAGTCATGTGAGCAGAAATGTGAGTAGGGAATAATGGTGGTTGTACTGAACGGGGGATTATAACGAGAAATTGACGGTTATGAGGGTTTAAAAAAGCACTCCAGAGCTCATACGAACCACTTACATCCGAAAATCATTAGAAAATCCTCTCTACGCCTTTGGAACACCTTTGTCTGTTGTTACCTCTACACTTGGTAAGGCCTCCTACAGGACATTCTCTACACATTGGAACTGGAGCCGATATCCACACTAACGGTAACCCAGCAACCGTACAAACACCATATGTACTGCATGCACACCAGTGTCAATTGGTGCCATCAAGACTACAGTATCAACCTCCACTTGCATCCTACATGTAACTTGGGTGAACCTGAGAATTCCTAATTAAACTATTCTAACCATCAGCGATGTTAGCTAAATACTCCAACCATTAGTAAATATATGCAGATGCTTACTCATCCTTGGAGGGCTCCTCCTCCTCGGCCTCAGCCTCAACCTCAGCCTTGACCTCAGTCTCAGCAGGGGCCTCGACCTCAACCTTGGTCTCAGTCTTGGGCTCCTTAGCCTCAACCTCAACGTCAGCCTCCTCCTTGGCCTCACCCTCGGTCTGGAGAACATCAAGTGCAATTCGCAAGTGGATCACCCGGCCCTCCCATTCCTGCTCGTTATACTTCTCGATAACAGCATCTCTCGTTGCCTCGTCGGCAAACTTGACCAGAGCAAAGCCTCGGTTGACTCGCTCTCGGGTCTTTTCCTTTCGGTTGTAGACATTCTGCTGGCTGATCTTGACAGACACGGGCTCCTCAGCAGCGAAGAACTCCTTGATGTCAGCGACAGTGGCAGCTCGGGGGATACCCGCAACAAAGACAGTGTCGGTGGTGGGGGACTCCTCGTTGAGAGGCAGAGGGGGTCGTCGGCCTCGGGGCTTGGACTCGGAACCCTCAGTACCAGCAGCGGAAGTTCCGTTGGAGGTGGCCTCACCAGACTCGGCGGAAGCCTCCTTCTTTGGTCTTCGGGTTCGCTTGTTCTTCTTGGGGGCGGCAGCGGCAGCACCCTCACCCTCGGGGAAAGAGGTCTCATCCTCATCCTCAGCCTCGTCATCCTTCTTGATCTGGTTGGGCTTGGCGAAGCTCACGGTGAGCTTTCGCTCGTTCCAGGTGGCATCGGTGAGCTCAGCCAGGGCCTTGCTGGCGTCCTCGGTGGAAGCAAACTGGGCAAAGCCATAGCCCATTCCCTTCTTGTAAGGCTTATTGGTGGCCTTAGCTCTGACTCGTCGCTTTGGGATAGTCACCTGGTGTCTGTGTTAGAAGCAAGAATTGGGTAAGAAAAAAAGTAGAAAAGTAGAAAACAAGGGCAAATACGCGACGACAAGTGCTCGGGCCATCGCGTGAACCATTGCTTCGAATCCTTCCACCGTAAGATCCATCTGATATCGTCGACGCCGCACGACGCGCGATTAAGTTTACTCACACATTGTAAGCAGCAAGATACTCCTTGAGCTCAGGGGCAGAGACCCGGAAATCCAGGTTTCCAAAGAAAAGTCGCAGGCCATCGGTGCCCTCAATGGGGGTGCTGGACTGGACAGGGACGTTGTCGTTCTCGTTGACGGTCATTTCGGAGTGCAAGTGGTGGTGTTTAGTTACGCGTGGCGAAAGTTACACGGGGTGTGTGGTGGGGGATATGGTCTGTTTGTGTAACTGGGGTGGCGATGGTTAGTTACGGGTGGTGACAGACACAATTATCGAGGTAGTCGGGGCGAGTTCGGGGGTTGTGTCGATTGCAATATCAGGCGGCGAGAACGGGAAGTTATCAACGCTTTAGGGATTCTGCTTGGTGTGTGATGTGAAGTGGAATACGTAGAGTATCTGGTTTTAGATTTATCCCAAAGTAATGCCCCAAGTCGACGCATAAGTGACACAAAAGCCAAACGGCGTCTGGGCAAGCGAATAGTGGGGCTATTAAAAAACGGAAAGTTGGGCTGGATTCGTATTGTCTTGGCGGATCTTGCTACGCCTTTAGTCCGCCGAAAATTACCGGCTAGCACACATTATGCCGTCTGCTTTTGTCGGTTGTGCTCTCAAAGTATAGAAAGTCAGCTGGTACATTTATCTCCCCCAACCCTAGCTGCCCCAACACGCGCGAGCTACTGGTAGCCTCACGTCCTTCCTACTCTTGTTCCGAGAACCCTAAAGCGGAATTGGGCGAAGAGAGGCCAAGTTTGGACGACTTTTGAGGCCATCTTGAGGGGTCGTTTTTTTGCCACCGTATTTATGGAGTTGGAGCAACTTGGGGCATTTACTGTACTGTACGATACACCCTGGTCCTACTGTTGGGTTTGAATTATTATCTACTGTACTTTGCTGTCGGTGTATTCTCTTGCAGACGCTGAAACTTGTGAAACATGCACACATCATCGAAGACGGTGAGAAAGATATACAAGTAGCAACTTAGGCAAACACAATGAGATTGTATCCAGTGGCACATATTGTATCGAGCCGTTTTACGACCTCTTGGCGCTCTTCACAGCCTAACATGAGACATGTATTCATGTAGCCCTGTACATGCTGCTCCTAACCTCTCATACGATTCTGACGATGCTCCAGTATTGTCCAAGTCATCTACAGTAGCGGGGTTTAAACACGTGCCAGTAAATACGACCGTGATAAACTCCCGGTAGACCCAAGCCCAAAATGCTTAGCACTTGTTTAACAAGCCATCGAACCGGCACTTGTAGCTACACGTAGTGTGCTCCGGATCAAACCAGAACATGCTACCGGTACGTACGATACGATACAACACACCGCAAGAGCCGTCCCAGTTGATGCATCAGGATGGCGCTCTATCATAATAGCAATGGGGCCGATCCGTAAACATTGCTATAATAACAATAGGCCACACCGCCAAATCGTACCACCATCAGATAATCTCAGCTCGTATTTCAAGAAATGAAACTGTATAATTTTACGTCGGAAGTTAATTATGCCCAAGGAGTGCTCTGAAGTAGTTATCAGTTCAGAAATACGAATAATAGATTGGCCAAGTAAAATAAATGCTAAAAATGACACCCTATCACACCAAAGAAGACACATCATCCATTCTTTCGCCCTGGCATGCAAAGAAAGCTTCTCTGTGGGTCTCTCCGACTGTCGACAAACATAATCCACGCACTGTGCTAAGGGAGGGAGGTCACACCACCCAGCGATACCCTAACCCCGCATGGAAACCCTAACATCTGTCCGACTTTTGGAGCCCTAACCTCCACTCCCAAAGAGGAAAAAAGTCCCACCCAAAAAAATTTCCTTGACCTAGGGTTAACCCTAAGCCAAATCGGGACAGCACTCACTCCCACGACCCAAATGAAAAAGACTTTTTAGTGAAACTTGTCTCTACATACACCCGACACAAAAATGGTAAGGACCAAAGAGAAGAGTCGTGAACGACCCTGACCTCTATGAGAATAAGTGAATGTGAGCAGTTACTCTGCAGCTCTGTCTGCTAGAGGAGGATTACAAGCGTCACCAACGTGACGTTACTGATGCTCCCCTAGGGGACCAGGCTGAGTCTCTTATGAGACTGTAGAGTGATTGGCGAGCAGTTTTTTAAAGAACTAAATCCTAACCACTCAATGACACAGCCCGCCGCTAAAGGAAAGAAGGTTGCTCCCGCCCCCTCTGCTGCCAAGGTCTCCAAGACCGAGGACGCTAAGAACCCCCTCTTCGAGAAGAAGGCCAAGTCTTACGGAATTGGTCAGTCTATCCAGCCCAAGCGAAACCTTTCCCGGTTCGTTAAGTGGCCCGAGTATGTCCGACTCCAGCGACAGAAGAAGATCCTGAGCATGCGACTCAAGGTTCCTCCTTCTCTCGCCCAGTTCTCTCAGACCCTTGACAAGAACACCGCTGCCCAGACCTTCAAGCTCCTCAACAAGTACCGACCCGAGACTAAGGAGGAGAAGAAGGAGCGACTCACCAAGGAGGCCGAGGCTATCGCCGCCGGCAAGGACAAGAAGGACGTCTCCGAGAAGCCCTACGTTGTCAAGTACGGTCTTAACCACGTTGTCTCTCTGATTGAGAACAAGAAGGCTAACCTCGTCCTCATTGCCAACGATGTTGACCCCATTGAGCTCGTTGTCTTCCTCCCCGCCCTCTGCCGAAAGATGGGTGTCCCTTACGCCATTGTGAAGGGTAAGGCCCGACTCGGTACTCTTGTCCACAAGAAGACCGCTGCCGTTGTTGCCGTCACCGAGGTCAAGTCCGAGGACACCGCTGCTCTCGCCACCCTTGTCTCCACCATCGAGGCCAACTTCTCCGAGAAGTACGACGAGTCCCGACGAAAGTGGGGAGGAGGTATCCTCGGCCGAAAGGCTCTTGACAAGCTCGAGAAGAAGCAGAAGGCTATTGACGCCGTCATCAAGATCTAAGCTTAGTCCATCTGAGATTAGTCTAGAACGGTTTCCGTTTGTAAAAATAAAAGTATTTGAGCATTTCGTTCTTGCGAATAAATTATTGTAAAGATTTAGCCAGGTGTAGAATGTGTTTAGTTAGTGGGAGTCTGTTTTAGCCAGTGAGAATTTTTTCACCGATCAAACTTTGTTGCGGTATGAGGGACTTCCTTTTGTTGGATGCAGTTGGCCTTCTAATGGAGCCGCAACTGTTCTTAGACAAAGTGAAGCAGACTCCACAACTAATCCAACTATTTCTAACTAGAACCAAGTAGTAATGCAAACAGGGAGAAGTTACCTTCTTACCACACTGGTCTGGAGCCTTCGAGTATTGTCATATTTACCCTGTGCCACCCACAGTTGTGGCTTAATAATTCCTCTTCTCCACACGAGCCTTGAAACATGCATGGTTATGCTCCACTCCTATTGTAAACAATCAGGCCATACACGGCTAATTCGGATTACTAATAAATCGTATAAGAGGAGGACCAGCAGAGTGTCGAGGCACAGTACTCACATAGTAAACACCCTCCTGACCAACCAACAGCACATTTTTTCAGTTGTCTACTATTACCTCTCATAACCTGTAAATCAGCCATACAGAAGCGCGACAATTCGGGGTCGAGGTTATTGGGAGAATGGAGGTTAGGTAAACCCATCCAAGAGAGTGGACAAGGAAGCTCCAAGGCGCGAAACGAAGAGGATTCTGCGGTAAAAAGGTTGATTTGGGGGTCTGGAAGCCTCCCTTAAATACTCAGTGATAAATAAAATGCCCTCACCACCTCCTGAGGCTCGGATCTAATACTGCTCAATGGCCTATTGTAGGTCAGTCAAGCAAATAAACTTTGCAGTGCTCGCTGCCGACAGCCAATCAGAGAGTTCTAAGTGTAGATTTGTGTGCGTTTAATTTTCGAGCACCACACCCAGCAGTGAAATCGTATCACACTACTGTCACCACAACAACCCCATACGAACACAACAATGTCTTACTTCCTGACACTTGCTAGCGAGGTTGCCGAGTCCATCCTCCCCACCCTCGCCTTTGCTGCTGAGGACGACGAGCCCGAAGAGGTTGAGGCCGAGGACGATGAGTCCGAGGAGAAGGAGGAAGAAGAGGAGGAGGATGAGGACGACGACGATGATGACGATGATGATGAGGTCCCCGATCCCGCCATTGCTCTTCACGAGGGTGAGTAGATTGAACGAGAACGGTGGTGGATGGCACGACAGAATGCGATACTTTAAGGCCGTACGGTCTGAGAAACAGCGCGCAACACAACTGGGATATGCTGGAATGCGACCAAAACGACTGGGAAGGACTGAGCGACCGTACACGACGCGGATTGAACACGTATCGAGCCCAATTCAACGCTCCGTGAGAGGTTGGTGGGTTCTTTGCTGGGTATGAGAACATATCCAGTAGTGGATCAGAGTCGAGGTACGGCCCGTAGGAACAGGATTGACGTGCCATATCGGAGCTCCTGACCTGTGTCTGAACAAGCAGCTTCATTTACGTCCATTCCCTTTACCCCAGTTGCCATAGTGCCATTCCAAAAGTTGTACACTTTTTTAAACCACTTGACAACATACTAACAACAGCTGCCGCCGAGGGCCCCTGCCACGATTTCAAGCACCACTTTGACGAGTGTGTTGAGCGAGTCACCAAGGCACAGGAGGCTGAGGACTACGCACACGCCGAGTACAAGGAGGATTGTGTCGAGGAGTTCTTCCACCTCCAGCATTGCATTAATGACAACACCGCTGACAAGCTCTTCCGAGTCCTGAAATAAAACTAGACGAATATATATTCCATTTGAACATTGAAATTGCGTAGCTGGGGATGAGTAAGGAGGAGTGGTTAGAGCTGGATGATGTGTACTCGGACAGTAGTTTGTTACGAGATAGCAGCTGTTTTGAGGACTCGTGCACCATCTTCATGGCACTTGCACCAGATAGAAGACATTCAGATAGTGGTTACACGTCTGGGTACAAGTACACCTTCAGTACCAGTAACTGGTCACATGAGTTGTGGATCCAAGACATGTTGCTGTCTAAGATGGTCAGGGGGACTGTGAAGAAAAAGATGATGAATTCTTTCAATGAGAGAAAATCCAGGTACAATTCATTTCCCCGGACGATATCATTTTATTCCTTGAACCTCATACTGGCTGCTTAATACCCCGCCTATTTACAGACGGTGAATCAACCTATCGGTGAACTCTGTATGGCACGAGTTGCTCAGAAAAAGACAGGCACAATGGAGCAAGCTTTTGATCAGATCATAATGCATCTTTTTGAGAATGAGTACAAGGGGCGGTACTACGGTGATATTGTTGGTTCTGTAGGTGTATGATTGACCTCATATCTGTTTATTTTCAATCAACTGCCTACACGACCTTGTTGGGTCCTAATTAGCCATGACAAATGCCACTCTGGGATACGCCAGGAAAAAGCGAATAACCTTATTGTCAAAACGTTCCACCAAAAGTATATGCATAATAAAAATATCGCCAGATTCTGTAGTGTCCACCACACGCACTTCGCTATTCCCCCAAAACACACAATGCTCCTCGCCCGAACGAGGTTCTACTTCAACGGCAACCTCGCCGTGTTGCAGGCCAAGTCAGGCGCCGCCAAGGCTGCTTGCAAGGCCTCTGCTCTTCCTTCGCTGACTCTCGGTCGAAAGGTTTCTTCTGCTCCTCGAGGAGGAGTTCTTGGAGCTCTGACCCGAGCCTCTGCTCCCAAGCTCGACAAGACCCGACAATTCTCCACAGTCGCTGCTCTGTACCAGCAATCCAGCGTTCACATCATCAAGACCCGAAAGGCTGATCCCGAGGAGGGTGAGTCCAAGGCTCCTCGAAAGTGGCCCGTCAACTCGTCCAAGTGGGCTGGCTACTGGCTGATTGCCTCTGCTGTTTCTGTCTTTGGTATTGTTGTTCTCGGAGGTCTGACTCGTCTGACTGAGTCTGGTCTGTCCATCACTGAGTGGAAGCCTGTTACCGGATCTCTTCCTCCCATGAGCGAGGCTGACTGGATCGAGGAGTTTGACAAGTACAAGAATTCGCCCGAGTTCAAGCTGCTCAACTCCAACATCACTCTGTCCGAGTTCAAGTTCATTTTCTGGATGGAGTGGGCCCACCGACTGTGGGGCCGATTCATTGGTCTGACCTTTGTTCTGCCCGCTGTCTACTTTGTTGCCCGAAAGCGAGTTTCCCCCAACATTGCCGGCCGACTCGGTGTGATTTCTCTTCTGGTTGGTCTTCAGGGAGCCATTGGCTGGTGGATGGTCAAGTCTGGTCTCGATAGCAAGTTCATGGAGACTGACAACGCTCACCCCCGAGTTTCGCCCTACCGACTGGCCACTCATCTTGGAGCCGCCTTTGTTCTGTACTGGGCTATGCTTTCTACTGGTCTGCAGGTTCTGCGAGAGTCTCGATGGATCGCCAACCCCACTGCTGCCGTTGCTGAGTTCTCCAAGCTCAACAACCCCATTCTCAAGCCCTTCCAGCGATACACCTCCGTCTTCTGCGGTCTCGTTTTCCTCACTGCCATGTCTGGTGCCTTTGTTGCCGGTCTGGATGCCGGTATGATCTACAACACCTTCCCCTTCATGGGTGAGGGCATCATGCCTCCCAAGACCGAGCTCATGGACCCCCTGTTTGCCCAGAAGGTCGACAAGTCCGATCTGTGGTGGAGAAACATCTTTGAGAACCCTGTGACTGTCCAGTTTGACCATCGAGTTCTCGCTACCACCACTTTCTGCGCCTCTTTTGCTCTGCTGCTCATGTCCAACCGATTCAAGCCCTTCCTCCCCCGAAAGGCCTTCTTGGCTTGTCACTCCATTATGGGCATTGCCATGGTCCAGGTGACTCTGGGTATTTCTACTCTGCTGTACCTGGTCCCCACTCCTCTGGCTGCTGCTCACCAGGCTGGAGCTCTTGCTCTGCTGTCTGCTGCTGCCTACCTTGGAGCCCAGCTCAAGCGACCTCGAGTGCCCTTCCAGAACGTGGTTTCTCGACTTCACAACGCCCATGTGGTCAAGAGCGGCCTCCAGGACGTTGCCAAGAACCAAGTCAAGAGAAAGACCGCCAAGCTGCCCGACTCTCTCTAGACACCTGTACATATATGTAAATAGAACTAACTGCCTCAAAGGCATATCTGATAAAGCAATACGTGTAGTAGTTAGGGGTGATCAGTACTATTAGAATCTAAATATTATTTAGTGATGCATGGCCTGGGTGGTAATGGCTTAGCAGTTCTTGCCTCCGCACTTCTTCTGGGGAGCCTGGGTCTCGCAAGAGCCAGCAGTCTTGGTGATGGTCTTGTAAGCAACCTTGGTGATGTTCTTGGTCAGAGTCACTCGCTTGGGCTTGGGGCACTTCTCCTGGGGGCACTTCTTCTTCATGAGCTGAGAAATGTCCTCGGGGTTCTCGGTGTGGTCCTCAGACATGGGGACAGCAGCCAGAGTGGTGGCAGCCTGGGGGGCAGCCTCGTTGGCAGCGACCAGAGCGGCGAGAGAGAAGAGGGCGATGTTCTTGAAAAGCATTGTTGATTGTGTGGATGAGAGTGTTTGATACTGATGAATATGAGAGGAGAACTGGGCGTTTATATATTGCCAGGGACGCAGCTGTTCATTTGTTTTAGCCCATCAGCTATATCACATCTACCATAGCATAGTGGCTGTACCTGCTGTTGGTAGCTGAGGTTTACCGAAAGGCAAAAAGACGGGTAAATATTAATGAAAATGAACAAGATTGGGATCAATTTCCGCTCTTGGAGTTGCCATAAGGTGGTTGTTTTCCTTTAAATGGATCGTATCCATAGATTAGCCAGGATGTCACCGCTAAATGCAGCTGTTCAAGCAAAAATGGAGTGAAATTTACCAAGATAGGTATTGCTTCTGGAATTGGCTACATTTTCATTCACTACAAAATGTATTTTAGTCAGTTCTGATAGCCTCACATGTTGATACACAGTAGCTCGACCTGCACGAGGTTTGAATAGCTGACATTCAAAGTACCGTAACACAGGTGATTCACAACTTTTTCGAATGGAAATCACCCACACGGCATTATTGAAACACCAATAACATCTCTATATCCTCAAAAGTGCTAAATTCGGCAAACTTTTTGCGATATTTGGCCCAGTAAAACCGCCCTCTGATCTGCCGGATCACGAATCAGACTTCGTGGCCAAGTTGGTTAAGGCGTACGACTGTTAGTCACCTGAATGGCCGCCATCGTAAGATCGAGAGTTCGACCCTCTCCGAGGTCGTCTGTTTCTTTTTTTCATACCTTCCTTTGAAATAATGTCTTGTTCCTGCCCTTTTAGCATCTCCTGGGGTCTGGATCACTTTTTTGGTCAGTTTCAATGCTTATTTCATGTATCCAGGCTCTTTGTATATACGTGGGGGTAAATGCACCCTGTGTCGATCACTCTAGTGACCGTGTGTATTTGCGTAATATCTTTTCAATTCTATCTCTTCATTTCTTTTTCTCATTAATTTTTCTACCCCACACTTTTCAACCCCCCACTGCCATATCGTATCTGGGAAATAGGGTTTTGGCTAATGGATAAATACGGGGAACTATGCATCAATACACAATCTAACTAATTTTGACCTGCTTGTCTACCTTCACTTATGCATTGAAATAAATATATATACCTGACTAAGTATGCTTGGCCAACCACGCGAGAACGGAGTCGTAGCAAAGAACATACTGTCGCAGACTCTGGACCATGGAGGTTCGCTGGGTTCGCAGCTCAGCAACAACCTCGGCCACAACGTCCTTATCCTTGAAATGGGGGTCATTGCGCTGCAGAATGTCGCACACCATGTCTATAGCACAGAACGTGCCTGTACGACCACATCCGGCGCTGCAGTGGACCACCACCTTTGTGCCATTGACGGGCAGATTGGCATCTGTCAGAATCTCGTCCTTCAGATCCATCAGTCTCAACAAGTCTGCAGGGTTGGCAGGACGTCCAAGATCGGGCCAGGCGTCGTAGAAAATCTGCGTGAGCCATCGAGTCTCATTGTCTCGAGACAGCTCAAACGCTCGAATAGTCGCCACAATGCCGTCCTTGGTGTCCACATCAACCATCTTAGTGCCCGCTACACGAAGTGTATAAGGACCATGTGTACCCTCGCACCAGTAGTTGTGGCACTTGAGCATGGCTCCCTCGAATTCGGGAGCCAGCTGGACAATGACGGGCACTTTTTCTTCCCAAATCATGTGGAAAAAGTCTGCAAACGTCTCAGGCAGAGGTGCCTGAGTAGCAATGTACAGCCGCTTGCTGTGTGCGGAGGAAATGTGCGAGGCGTTGATGTAGTCGCATCCTTGCGACTGGTTGGCCAGCTTGACCCGCGTGTGTTCGTACGGGTAAATGTTGTCGTATCTGTTTTTGACGCCGAGCTCGATTCCGGAAATGGAGTACCGTCGGTCAAAGTAGTTTTCCGAGTCGGACTTGATGGACAGCGCGCCAAACATTCGGTTTTTCTCGGCCTGCTCCAGGCTTCGGAACTCGGCTGCCATCTGCTTGCTGGCGGCTAGAGGGTCGTTGAGGATCGTCTTGACCCACTCTGGATGGCTTTCTGACACCTTGAGTCCCTCAGGAACCTGGACTTCAATGTATTCGTCGTCCTGGACCTCCATGGCGGCTCGTACGGACTTGAATAGCGGGTTCTGTCGGAGTCCCGAGGTTACCAAGGGAAAGGGAATGGCGTTGGCATCAGCCAGACTAGCAGTGGCTCTGGTGAACCCAATGGCTCCAAACTCTGGTGGCCGACCTTCGCATTTGTACATTTCTGCGTCCAGCAGACCCGCGGCCTGCACCTTTTCGTTCCTGCTCCAGGCGTCCAGACCGCCTATCAGGTAGTGGGCGGTTTGCTCCACGGGCCAGCCTTCAGCCGTGACAAACTTCAGCAGCGTGTGGTACAGATTGCTCTGGGACGTCTGCAGATGCTCGCTGCTGCGGTCGTAGACCACCAGGGGCGGTAGCTGTGCCAGCTCGTCAAACGCATGCCGCTGCTCGGGAAGCATGTTGTCGACCGTACGTCGGAACGAGTAGCTGGGGCGTTTGAGAAACGTCGAGGGGATGCAGAAATGGAGGGCGCCTCGCACCCGCGACTGCGTGTAGTCGCAGTACGGCCGGATATCGACCACGGTGGCGGGACCCTGTTGTAGCAAGTCCACCAGCTGGTCCGCAGTAAGAGCCCGGATCTGGGAGGGCATTTCACGGGCCAGCGACGTGATGGGGAGCGAGGGGCGTCGTAGTTGCAGCGGCGGCAGGTTTATTGGCGGGGGTATCGGCTCTGACGTAGGGGACTGACTGCGAGCCTTGAGTGTGTTGACGGAGGGCTCAAAGTAGGACTGCTCCTTGAGAGGGAAGCGGACCTCCGGCGAGCACGGGGAGTACGGGGATACAGACATGGGTCCGGGTGTGGAGGGTCGTCTGATGCCTGTGGGTGTGGTGTGCTGATGGTGGTGGTGTTGGTGCTGCTCCTGCTCCTGCTGCTGTTCCTGCTGTAGCTGTAGTAGCTGCTGTCGGAGCTCCTCCTGTGTCCCAAGTCTTCGATTGTCTGAGCCTAACTTTGTTTGCATGACGTAACTACAGTTGGAAGAGCAACAAAAAAAAAAGGGTGTGCTTCTTTCTAGGTGGGAGGAAAATAATAACCACGCAACGGGGGGCGGCGGTTGCGCGGATAAGCAGCTTATATAGAGTGTTGGGGCCGACGAGTACTCCCCCAGACTCGCCCGGCTGATTGCTTTTATTATGGGGCCTGCAGCAGCTTACTTGTTTTTTTCTCCGCTCGGTAGAGCAGACTGTTTGACCCCACATCTATAAATAGCTCTTTGCCACTATAAATATCTCCACGGTGAAGGCTGAGCTCTCGAGAGCTTGTCCAGTGCGTGTCCCATGTACGTGAGCATGTCTCCAGTGGTGGCAATCACGTGAGGCGCTTGCTAGTCGTTGGGTATCCGTTGTACAACTTGGCGCTAAACACCTCGGTGGTGCGCCCCGCTGTCTCGGATGCAGCCTGTGATGCCCTGTGACAGATTTGAGCCAGGGTCACCAGGGGTACTCTGGGCCCAATATGGATGGGGAAGGGGTCTATTGTGACGTCGAACCGGTGCTTGTTTGGTTCCGGGGTCTGGTTGTGAGCTGTACGGTTTTACGTCAGTGACCATGTCTCGGTGCCCTGGCCTTACCACCCTTCTACTAACCTTCCATTAATGTACGATATTCATGGTGGTCCGAGCTTATCCGCAGAGGCATAACATGGCGCTCTATCAAGGAGATGCAGAATGCACGGTCCTCAAGCTACATTTCGGTCCCGTGGCTAACAAAACGGTGCAAAACTAGTGCCAGGGCACATGCCAGCCCCTGAATCGCGTATTGACAGCTGGCTGGCTGTATACTTGTGCAGCATCTGCTGATCCTTCGTATGAAGATCTGCTCGGCTCCCGTCTTGCAACCATGCGTTGGTGCGTATAACGGCCCCTGTGTGCCTGGATCTGGCATTGGATGTTATTGCTCGGAGGGGCTGACAAAGGGTGGCCCTTTTCAGCGTAATTACTTTTAAAATTTAATATTTGTTATGTCAAGGTACACATTTAAACCCCGTCTTAATTATGTGTCTTAAATGGATGTTGTATACCTTGACGTCATTATGTTTCGGGTATCGGATTCCGCACATGAGACTTTGGTGTAGGAACGTTAACAAAATAACAAGAGTTGGGAGCAACTTTGGAAGACTTGTTGCTGGGAGAAATATTAGGTTACTCATCAGTTTAGTTGACAAATTTCAGCGACTCCCGACACCCAAAAAACCCTAACCACAAACATACTGTTTTGGCGCAGTGCAACAAAAATACCAAAATATTGTGAATCAGCAAAGTGGTGAAAAACACGCCAAACACAATGTTTTCCGACCCTCTCATTACCACAAACGGCACAGAGCACGATGACCAGCCCAATGAGTGGACCGCCAAAGAATTCGGAGAAGCGGAGATGGAAACTCTTCTGGACGGAGACGATACTGAGGTGCCTCAAGTAACCCTTGAAGGAGCACCCATCCCCGAGGGACAGGTGGACCAGTGGCAGAAGATTAGAAACATGGGATTTGTCATGAATCCCGTGCTTGCCAAGGGAATTGCATGGATTGATGCCAAACCAGGAGAGAGTGGCCATGCCATCAAGGAGGATCTAGCGCTGTACCCTACAACGACACGCGTTGGAGACGACTGGAGCGACGAATACAGAGCATTTGCCGCCGAAGCATACGCAACTGCGCTGGGAGCCAACGCCAGTGCCGACAACACAGGGAGATTTGCTGATTTCTTGTCTAGCATTAAACACTATCGAGAGACTCTTCGACAGGGAGAGACTGTTGAAGCCGAGCCTCTGGACGATGCATACAGCGTGGCACTGTGTATCTACGCAGTCTACTTCAACAATGGAGCCATGGGCCAGTCTGGCTTTTTCGGCTCTCAAACCACATACGAGGTCCGACAACCACTACTGGAATGGGTCAACAACTCTGAACAGTCTCCTAGTGTCGAGCTAGGAAACGAGATCATGGCACAAAACCCCGCAGTGGAACACAGAGACTTCTGGAAGTACATTTACCAGCTGGTTTGCCGAGGAATGTTCACACAGGCTGTCTACTGTCTCCAGGAGAGCGGGGCCATGGAGAACGACCCCTCATGCGCGGAGGTTATGAAGGCAACCATTGACATTCTGAAAAAGTACCCCGAGGAGTCCGGAAACGTGTCTTTCTACTTCCGACAATGGCACAACTCCCTTGCCAATGTGCAGACCAAGCTGCTGAAGATCAGCGACGCCAAGATCCAGAAGGGCTTTGCTACCCTGTTCCAGGTGCTCTCTGGAGACGAAGCTACCATCATGAGCGTCTACCACTCCTGGTTCGATGCTCTTGTGACCCAGCAGCAGTTTGTGGACCCCTCCGATGCTCGAATGAAGAGCTACTACGATTCTGCCGTTGCTAACCATCCTGTCGACTCGTTCTCCATCTGGGAGACGGGAGCCAGTCACGCTTTCAAGGGCGAGCTGTTGCTGGCCATTGAGGTGCTGGAGAACTGCGATTCTGTCATTGCTGCTCTTGTGGCCAACCTGTGTTACGATGCTGGTCTTCTCACTGGATATGGCGCCGCCAACCCTGCAGCTCTTCCCGACTTTCATCTCACAAACTTTGCATTGCAGTGTCTTGGCTACGAAGATCTGGTTTCTATTGGAATCAACGTGCTGCAGCATGTCCGAGACGTCGGTCCTGCCCGTCAGATTCTCGCTCTCGTGCTCCCTCGACTATCATACGAAACCGCAGGTGAGATTGAATGGGTACTGAAAACATGCAAGAACAACGGTCTGGCAGAGGTGGAGGTCGAGATCATGCAGACTCTGGCTCAGAAGTCCATCCAAAACAACAACAACCTGATGGGCCTGTGCATGTTTGCTCAGACTGGCAACATTGCCGCTCTCCGACACCACTGCTGGGGTCTGTTCAAGAACGCCCTGGTGGCCGAAAAGCCATTAGAAGACGACCAGAGCCTGACGGCGTACATCAACGACCCTGCTTCTGTCGCTGACGTGCCCGCTGAGGTAGCCGAATGCATTGCTCCTTACGCCGTCTTGACTGAGTACTTCAACATGAGACGAACAGGCCAGCTGGTCAAGTCGTCACAGTACCTGCTTTCGCTATTCCAGTTCCCTCTGATGCCTACCGAGTATCTGGGTCTGCTGATCCACCAGCTCATCTACTACGTGTGTCCCATCAACCAGCAGTTTAACTTCACAACCTCGCAGTACATGATTCTGATTGCGTCCTTCAACAAGTGGGACAAGGCCCAGGGCACTCCTGAGTTTGAGCGAGGCTCTGATCTCATCAAGGATATGGTGGACACGTCGAACCGTGACCATGACGAATGGCGTAAGACGTACGAGACCAAGGAGCTGGTGCTGTCTGAGCTGCGCATCGCACGAACCAGTGTGGCTACCATGTCTTCCAGAGAAGGATTGGGAGGACTGTAAACAGAGGAGGTGTACATAATTATTACTTAATACATTGGTTATAGATATATATGACATTTTGAGCGGTGTAGACGCCTATTTGGGTCGGTACACACCAATAATAACCCCCTGGCCCTTCTGCAGGGTCACCAGGTAATCCTTAAATTCAATAGAACAGCATCCATCGGGATCAAACAGCTTCTCAGCCTCAGCAAAATGGCTGGCATCCTTGGCAACAGCCACTCCTCGGGCTATGTTAGCTTCTCCAATCGCTTGTGTCTCCAAAAAGCCCCCAAATACTCACCTCCAATGCACAAATAATCGGGTCTCATGGCAATGGCACCAGCCAGCTCCCCAGAGTCCTGCAGCCTGTGTTAGTGTCTCATTTTGCATATCCACACACCCTAGCCGTACTCACATTGCGTCCAATGCTTTAGCGATCTCAGACATGTTGTTGAGTGGTGTTCTGTTCTGAATCCATGCACTGTGAGATATATCAGGGAATATGCATGCACGTCTTCGCCTTACAGATGACCGGTGTGTTTTGTATACTGTAGCCATACCACCCAGACTATACGTTAAAGCTGTATTTGGAGATATAGCAACCAATACGGATAAAACACACGTAACAGATATTTTCCCCAACCACCCATACCACGCCTCCGTGCCACCGATAATATCGCAACCTCCCAGGAGAACACATCACGTGATCGGCACTACATGCATAACGCCAATGACACGACCAAACTCTCGCCACGCGATGATTGTGAGTTGAGAGGGAGGATATGCCCATGGCCTCAGAGGCGCCCTACTAACACAGCTGTTTCCAATTCTGGCCTTCTGCGCCACCGCAGTCTGCTCCATTCTGTGGATCTCACAGTACTCCTCTATCCAGAGAACTCCACTGTTCATTCTGCTGCCACTGGTGCTGGCAGTCTACATTCCCTTTTCCATTGTTGTTCTGGTCCCCATTGACCTGTTGTCGGCAAGCTCCAATGGTGAAGCCCACCCGCTCTTCTACCTCAACGAAAACGTGCGACTGATCCTATGGCGAGTGTCTTACTGGCTGGCGTTTGTTCTGACTTGGGCTGTCTTGCCTCTGCTGCAGAGCTACGTGGAAAGTGGACACCATGACCCCCGAAAGAAGGCCCGAGAAGCCATCATGTACAACCTCAAGTACCAGGCGATTCTGCTCGGTGTCGGTATCATTGGTCTTATCTACATTATCATTTCGGCTGGTCTGACCATCAGCAGTGTCAAGGCTGTGGCAATTGCGCTGTCCTACTCCTACACGCTTCTGTTTGCCATCTGGTTCATGGGCCATGGCTTTGTGAACGTGCCCCGACGTCTGTGGCTTCTGGCTCCTCCTACTGAGCGTGTTAGACAACACTACCGAAAGGCCGTGTCTGTCCATGACCGGTACGCCGAGGCACAGCAGAAGTACATCGAGGTGTCTAACGAGGTGCTGGCTCTCAGAGTCCACCGAGAACACACCCAGTACACCAACTGGGTCGATGAGCTGTGTGACTCCATTGAAGAAACCTCCAAGGTGGTTCAATTGCCTCCCAGAGGACGACCTGCCACTGTGGAACGGTCCCGAATCTCCGAGGAGTACCTCTCCAACCTCCAGAGATCGCTCCAGAAGGCTGAGTTCCGACTTATCCGATACACCATGGACTGGAAGAACTTGGTGGATGAAGCTGCTCGAGACGAAGACATTGTCAACTCTCACGGAGACCTCAAGTTCCGAAGATCGTCTACTCGTCTGCCCCCCAATGTCGCCCATATCTACTATACCATGGTAGAGCCCTGGATCATGCGACTAGGAGCTGTGTTCTGGGGCCTGCTGTCTCTCACTCTGGTCTGGAGTGAGCTGCTGTACGGAACCAAGTACTCGCTTGTTAACATCATCATTTCCTCGACCGAGGGTTTCGGCCAGCAGGTCGTTTCCTCTTTCATCTTGGGATACATGTGCTACGCTGCTGTTTCTTCTCTGTTCCGAGTACGTGTTTTCAACGTTTACGGTCTTGTTCGACAGCACTCTGATGCCTCGTCCATGATCTTCTACGCCATGTATGCTTGTCGTCTGACCGTTCCCATTGCTTACAACTACCTCATGTTGATTCCCTCTCGAGAGTCTGTTTTCCAGTCGTTCCTGGGCAAGTACATCGAGCTGACTCCCCTCGGAACGTTCTTTTCCGACGGAATTCCTCGATTTATCGTCGTTCCCATCGCCCTTACTCTGTTCAACATCTACGACAAGATCAAGGGCTGGTTTGGTTTCGGTTTGGACTTCACTGACGAGGAGGAGGACAGCGATGATGCCTCTCTCTACATTGAGGGCCGTGACCTGATTTTCCGAGAAATCGAGATGAATGGACGAACTGCGGGAGGTGTGCGGGCCCCCAACCCTCGATTCGAGGTCCCTCCTGCTTCCCCCGACACACAGATCACAAAGATGTCCAACAACATCAAGGGTTTCTTTGGCAACTTTTCCGAGCGATGGAACAGTGGTAACCAGTGGACTCAGGAGACCCAGAATCTCGAGGAGGGTCTGTTGGATGATCGAATCTAACCCCTCTAGAACCCCCGGATCTCCGATCCTTTTAATGAGTAATGACAGTGATAGAATGAATAGAATATATGGATCTTTTTAATAATAATGAGAAATAAATAAATATTGAGTATAAATAGTTGGATGGATGCTACTTTTTCCGCTTGGAGATTTTGTTTAGCAGGTTTCTGCCGGCTGGACTAAGATCTCCTCTTGGGGTCGTGTCTCCTGATACCTTTGATATCTTTTTCGCTGTGAGTTTTCTCAGCAATATGGACTCCTTGGACTCTGGAGCGATCTTGTAGGTGTTTTTGGTGACAAAGCCGTATCCATCGACATGTGGACCTTTGACAGCTGCGATAATATCGTCTGCCATTTGTTCAGAAGTCTTGTTTGGCTCTTCCACCTGCACAGCCTCTTTAACCACAATGGTGTTTTCCACGGCTATCTCTCCTCTACCAGACGGCTCCTGGGGTATATCCTTAGGTCTAAAGAACAGGGCACTTTTGGGGTTTGGAGAGTCCCAGTCGTTATCGAGTTTGGTGGTTGAAAATCTGTCCGCTGTTTTCACCTGTCTTTTCGCATTGTCCACCTGGATCAGTTGTTGGAAGGAGGCGTTATCCTCTGTAGTATGGGCTCGTTGAAAAGCCGTAGTATCTCCTCCAGATTCAATGAGAGCCTTGAGTTTACGGCCGTAATCGTCTTCATCAAGCACTTTGACCGGGTTCCTCGGCTTTTGACGCGCTTGTGGCTCTCTGACAATCAGTTGGTTGTTGTCTGTCTGGGGCACCACAAGTTTCAGATTACCTGCTTCTGACGCCACAACAGATGGTGGCTCGGTGATATGCAACTGTTGTTTGGGCGTTTCATCCTCGTTTTCGATCTGCTGCTCCTCACGCTTGCGCTGAAGAGCCAGCTCTTTGGACGTTTTCACCAGTTTCAGCTTGTTCATTTCATGTCATGGTGAAGGTTCAGCTTGATGCGCAGACTAATGCGCCAGTACACTTTAAGCACGGCTGAGGCTTTGAAAAAACGTTTTAGAAGTGGAGCACTTCGGAAAAATGGAAAAATACTGCAACAGGAAGCCCGCAAAATTTGCAACAGAAAAAAGAAAAATTGGGTCCTTGATTCTAAGCACCGGGAAACGTGGATATATATTGTGTATTGCTTTCAAACTTGCACAGTTGTAGACATGAAGAGCTGATCTGATCTGTTAGTTACTTGTTGGAGACAGTCCAGTAGGGCCGAAACTACAGCAGCAACGGGAAAAGATATGGCTGGTGATCTGATCACACCCGTACCAAAGGTATCAGGATGGTGGCTACGTTGATCTATCGCTACACACAGTTGGAAGTCCAACTATCCAATCTATCATATAATACATTAAATTAGATGAGAAGTCGCTCGATCTTGTCCTTCATCTGGATGATCTGGTCCTTGAGCTGAGAAGCATCGTTGGAGGTGACGGAAGCAGAGATGACGGGTCGAGAGACACCGCAGGCTCGGCCAAGGGCAACCTTGGAAGGAACGAAGATGTAGGGGACGTTCTTGTCCTCACAGAGGAGGGGGAGATGCAGAAGAATCTCAATAGGCTCGGCGTCAGCGGCCATGATGATGAACTCAGAGATACCACGGTTGAGGGTCTTGGTGGCCTCGTTGGCTCCCTTCTTGAGCTGTCGAAGGTGGGTAGCCTGCTGGACAATGTCCAGGATCTGCTGGGTGAGGGCAGCGTCGGCGAGGGGGAAGGCCTTGGGGTTGGGCTCAGACATTTTAGATGGGTGTTAGTGGTTTGGTGTGAAAGGTTCCTTGCAAAGCTCGCCTTAGAGAAGAAAAGTTCAAAGTGGGAAAATATCCCAATACATGCAGACAAAAATTTCAAATAAGGTTGCCCTAAAGCCCGTGCTTAATAAGACGAGGGAGCATAGGTGGGTCGCAACTGCACCTCGAGTTGTGGTGCCATGAAGTCTAGGGGCTGTATTCACTGAGCACAACTGGCTCTATCGCCCAGTAGCAACCAAAAGATACCACTTATGGATATACTCTACAGTGCCACCAGGACCGACATGTTCTTACAGGTAAACATGAGCACGGGCTGTGTATAAGAGAGAATGACACACAGTAGCCTATGATACTACCCCAGGCTGGTCCTCTGATGTCGCATAAACGTCTTTCGGGCTAAACATGGTCACCATCCACTACTATCTCTATCTAGCCGTCAGTTAAACACGACGGTTTAACTCACGTCGAAACGCCGCTATCGTTGGGAGGACCCCTAAGTTACCCTACCAAACCTTATTCGGTTGCCTCCTCGTCACAGCACACACTCGCTCGACGCTTGTCATCGATTGAGGTATCAACACCACATCACTAACACACAAAAAGACAAGATGGCCCTCGAAGCTACTGAATTCTGGTGAGTACTCGCGCCGCAACACGCCCATTGCCCTTTGCCCCCCCAATCTGACGATATACTAACCCAGCCCCGTCTATGCTGTAAGTATCGACGACAAGGTCGCTGCATGAAGATTGCAAGCGACATCATATCTGGCTGCGCCAATTGTGATATTTCCGACCCTGTGAACAGACGACAACGATTGACGGGATGCTCGATGCGATTGCCCGTGCGATTGACACACGTGATGATCGGTATTGTTGCTTACCGTCTCGACGATATGTCGACCATGTCCGATAAAACACCCGACAACACACATGACGACCAAACCAACGACATCAATCTTGACCCCCTTACTAACCTAGCCCTTCTTTGGAGCCATCGGTTGCACTGCTGCTATCGTCTTCACTTGTTTCGGTGCCTCTTACGGTACCGCCAAGTCTGGTGTCGGTATTTGCGCTACCTCGGTCCTTCGACCCGACCTGCTCATTAAGAACACCGTGCCCGTGATTATGGCTGGTATTCTTGCCATTTACGGTCTCGTCGTTTCCGTCCTCATTTCCGGATCCCTCAAGCAGCAGGCCTCCCTCTACGCCGGTTTCATCCAGCTCGGTGCTGGTCTGTCCGTCGGTCTGTCCGGTCTGGCTGCCGGATTCGCTATTGGCATTGTTGGAGACGCTGGTGTTCGAGGTACTGCTCAGCAGCCCCGTCTGTTTGTTGGTATGATTCTTATTCTCATTTTCGCCGAAGTGCTGGGTCTTTACGGTCTTATTGTTGCTCTTCTGCTCAACTCCAAGGCTGGTGCCGACATTCAGTGTTAAATGGAATCCGTTCCATCAAACAAGTACACTATATATAATTAACCACGAGCCTTTAGGCTAGTTATTACAACCATTGTAGCGTCGACCCCTAGTGTGGCGGTGCAGCAGTCCTACGTAGCTTATGAACGTGATTGGCCAATATAAACCAGCCCCATTGTTTGCCACAAGTCCTAATTATTATTTGATCTTCCAGGTCATCGCCTTAGTCTGTATTTCCGCAGCTATATTTTCCGATAGTGGCGGATAGTTGCTATTTTTGGGGGCATCTGATTATCCCACTATCGTCGGACGCACACGTAACCAACTGTATGTACTGTATGGGCTTGCAGTTACCACGTCACGTGCAGCATGCATGAAGGTCTTTTGCGGCACACACCTCTAAATACAAGAGCACAACCTGGGCTTTTCTGATCTCTTAAATACCCCTTTGCTAAACACACAACACAAAAGATACCACCCCTTGCTACCCCGATACCTCACCACTGATACCCCAGACCAATGAGAGTGCTACATCTATTGAATCTCCTGGCACTCGGGTTTGCTCTCGATGTCCAAGATACCCCCAACATGGGTGACCTCGTGGATGGCCCACGAAACTTCACTATCGATGACCCGCTCATAGCCCAACAGAATCCCTTCCACCCTAGTCTACCTGTCGGTAAACTAGACCTCATTGTCAAGTTGGCAGACACCGCCACCGTCTCTGCATACCTCGGATACTATCCTGAAGCCAAAGATTATATTAAATCTACTTTTGCGTTCGGCAAATTTAAAGGATTTAGTGGAGCCTTTGATTCCAGCTTTCTATCAACTCTGAGACGATGCCCCTGGGTCGTGGATATCAGTCCTGATGTCATGGTTCACACCACACAGCGGTTCCCTTCAAGCCGTCTCAGACAGAGCGATGCCCCACGACATTTGGCTCGTCTATGGTCTCGGAGAAGACTCCCCGATGACGATGAAACAGGAACAGTCCCTGCAGATGATGCACCCTCTCCGCCCCTTGGCACTAACTCTCCGTTGTGGTTTGTGCATAACCCGTACAACACGGAGAATGTGCATGCCTACGTTATTGACACTGGTGTCAATGTCGATCACCCTGAGTTTGGAGGCAGAGCCAAGGCTGGAGCCGACTTTACCGGCGAAGGTTCAGGCGATACCAACGGTCACGGCACACATGTAGCCGGCCTTGTTGGCTCTCGAACTTATGGCGTGGCCAAGAGGATTAACATTATTGAGGTCAAGGTTCTCGGGCGAAACGGAGATGGATCTCTTTCTCAAGTCATTGCTGGAATAGACTTTGCGGCCAACGACCGGGCACGCAGGGACCTTGTTGCAGTGGCCAATCTTTCGCTTGGTGCAACCTACAACCGTCTTCTAAATGACGCCATTGACGCAGCCGTGGACTCGGGGCTTCCCGTAGTTGTGGCTGCAGGCAATAGTGGCGTTCCTGCATGCACCTCGAGCCCAGCTTCTTCAAGCAGATCCATTACCGTTGGTGCCATTGACGATAGGGGCGACACCATTGCAAGCTTCAGCAACTATGGAAGCTGTGTTGACATCTTTGCCTCAGGGGTGTTTGTCCAGTCCCTCAGCAATGATTGTAAGTACTAACCAACCAGAGACACTGAGATCTCCTTTTTATTATCTTCTAACACAGACGGAACAATGGCTTTATCCGGTACCTCTATGGCTGCACCAATTGTGGCTGGTGTCGTGGGGACAATGCTCGCACAAGGGGTCCCGGCAGACGAGGTCTTTCCCGAATTGCTCAGGGTAGCCACATATGACCAGATTCCACGCATGGCGGTGCAGATGAGACCCTTCACCAAGAATATAATCGCGTCTAATCGGTTTTAGGTCTGTGGCTAGTGCTCCAGGGCTTCCGACAGGTGCTTGGCGTGGGGGTTTTCTTTTCTCAGACACCTAAAGCATATAAAAGTGAGACCCAAATCTAACTAGCTGTATCTATACATTTTCTTCTCTACTATTGTTGCCTGTATTTCTGTAGTTGTTGCTCTTTCACCTAGACTTGCGCACTCGATCGGAGACTTTTTTTCCGACCTGGTGTGGTGGCTAAAAAGCTTCTTTGCCTAATGCCGGCGTCCGTAGTGATGCCGTGGCTGAAACCTTAATTCTTTGTTTCGGTTACACAGCGGGCTGTAGAGAAAGAACGCCATAGACCGTGCGCCACAATCGAACGGTCTAGACTGCATTGGCATGAGAAAAAAAATCGTGCGCCGCATACGGCAAAAATAGCAACAGTGGGAAAGGGCAAAAAGGGCAAATTGTGGCGGAAAAAATTGTGGCTTTATGGGTATCAATCTTGATAGGAAGATTTGTAGGTTAAAATAAAAGTGGTCCTGGGCATTTATCTGTGTTGTATGGGGGATAACGGAAAGACCGCCATTTCCGCCGCTTCCGAAGAGTTACTAATACTTTGAGTCACAAGCCACAATGGTCCGAGCTTATTTATATTTAGGTTTGAAATTTGAATTGTGGCGCGATCACGGAACAGGCCGGGCCAACGCAACTTAAAATTATCTCTATTATAAAGGGACGTTTTCCAGCCACTTTGCTAACCAGTATTCCCCCATACACCAAACACACAACAACAACAACAACAACAATTCAATATGAAGCTCGTTACTAAGGAACAGACTGACACCTTCTACAACGACATTCTGAAGCACGGCTTCGTCGGTCTCGGTATCGGTACCGTGATTGGTTTTGGTCTTCTTCACTACACTCGAAAGCGACCTGTCTACAAGACTTACGGAGGTTTCGCCAAGGCCTTCACTGTCCTGGCCCCCGCCTCTATCGGTATGGTTTTCGCCGCCGAGCAGCGATCTTTCGCCTACGACCGAGAGACTTACAACTTCGGTGAACTCCACCCTGATGAGATTGCCCGAAAGAAGGAGATCGAGGCTCTGCCTACCTCCCAGCGAATTCTCTACTACGTTTCCCAGAACAAGTACAAGATGATTGTCGGCGCATGGGCTGCTTCCGTTGGTGGTTCTCTCTGGATCATTAACCGAGACAAGATCATGACCCAGCCCCAGAAGGTTGTCCAGGCTCGAATGTACGCCCAGGCCCTCACTGTTGTCCTTCTCCTTGGTACTCTTGGTCTCACCATGTACGAGGAGAAGCACCCCATTCAGATCAAGTCTTACGACTACCAGAAGGATGCTTGGAAGCGAATGCTTGAGGACGAGGAGGCTCGACTCAACGGCGCCAAGAACTAATTTATTGTACATACTAGACTAATAGAAAAGAGCCAATGAGCAATTTGTGCTCATGATGATGATATGAAAATTCCGACTTGTAGATGGAAACTTTTACCGCTGTACTCGTACGAACTGTAGAGGGTGCCTCAATATCCCTCAAAATGCACTGGTATGCATGCGGTTATTGGCGCTAATATATTTCACTAATCTCCGGTTCTTACTAAGAACCACCAGCATTGTGGGAATATTTCGGATACATTCCAATCTCACAGGTATCACGCGTTATGATGTAAGACTGAAGTCTGATACCTGTTTTACTCTCCTGACGGAGATGATGGCTTTATGTTATCTGCAGCAAGTTTTTGCGATCGAAACGAACAAAAGAAATGTGAGGAACAAGAGGCGTTGGGAAGCAGTAGACCAAAAATTCAAATTCAAAACATAACAAGCGAGGTGTTCGCGGCACGGAACAAATTGAGCGCAACTCCATACTTTCGCATCTGAGAAGATCTTATCAGAGCTTAGAGCGATTTCCAGCTTTGGAATTTTATCACGAGCCGCAACAGACAAGACAAGGTTACTGACTGTTGAGAGGCGGTGCAAAGAGAGGAAACACATTGGGGTAATATGCAGCCGGAAAAACACTGCAAAGACACGAGCCACAGGCGAACACGCCACTTATGACAACTCTGGTTCGTATATATGATTTTCATTTGTCACCTGAAATCTCCATGGAAGACTGTACGGCAAACCAAGACCCGACGGTTAGGCTTTGTTACTCTCTCTGTGAATAAGTTCCGGACCAAAAGGATCGTTACAACAGACTCCAGCGGTTCCATTGGAAGGTTATAGAATATATCCCCCAGAGCCCTAAAGCCTGAGGCGTCAAAGTATATGGATCTGGCAACGGTCCGTAGCGAGAGGGAGGACGAATGAGCGCCGGAAGAATCTGCATGTCAAGGCTTATCTGACGGCAGCACGTTAGACTACCCAGCGGTTATTAAAAGCAATATGCACATGTCTCTCAAAGAGACGCGAAAACGTTGTACGAGGCGAATCCGAGCCGCATCGTCATCTGTTTGAGTGCGCGACAACTGCTACAAGGCTGGATACCAAAGAATCCTTTTTCGAGCCGCACGAAATGGATATATGGGTGGTGCCCTGAAAAAGTCGGAATTAATGAGCCGCACAGGGAGGTGACTACCGGAACCCTGTTTGTACAAGCGAATTTCAGAGCCGCATAACCTTGGGAACTGCTCCGATACTCGACTAGTGAGGATATCTCGTTATCACGACACTCTAGGGGTGTTTTGAGACCAAAGCAAGGAATTTCCAAGCCTCACAATTAGACTAGGCATGATTTTCCGAGCCGTTTGAGCGAGCCTCATGAGGTTTGCAGCTCGATAAGTCACATGATTGCGCATAGACTCTGCAGCAAGCCAAAGTCTGATGTTGATATAGTGTAGCAAATTACAAGGCGGGTGTTGTCGACGAATTGGCTTATAAGTAGAGGGCAAGTCCCCCGTTTCAAATAGATTCTACATCAACATCAACACTTTACACACTCACAACACAAAATGAAGGTCGCTACCCCCGAAGAAATCAAAGAATACAACCACATCTGTCTGATGGGTGGTATTAAGGGCGCTGGTATCGGAGCTCTGCTCGGTATCGGTGTTGCATACACTCTCAAGCTTCGAAAGCCCCATCTGTTTGGAAACATGAGTGCCACTGTCAAGATGGGAACTGGAATTGTTCCTGGTCTTGCTGGCTTCTCAATTGGAGCTGAGAAGGCCGGAGAGCATTACGACAACAACAAGTACTCTGGAGACTACCTCGATATGGAGCACCGAAAGGAGCAGCAGGCTGGCTTCATGCACTACCTTAAGGAGCACAAGTACAAGTGTGTCTTTGGAGGTTGGGTTGTTTCTATGGCTGGTTCTATGTGGTACGTTTTCCGAGATCGACTCATGACTGGACAGCAGAAGATTGTTCAGGCTCGAATGTACGCCCAGGCTTCCACTATCATCCTTCTGTTTGCTACTCTTGCCTTCTCTGCCAGTGATAACATTGGCGGCGGTAACAACTCTCGAGACTACCTTGGAAAGGACGGAAAGGTTCACCACCACCACGTCCAGCTTGAGCACAGCGATGACTGGAAGGAGCTGGTCAAGGAGGAGGAGGACCGACTCAAGGAGCTCAAGGAGGACGCCAAGGAGTCTGCCAAGGATCTCAAGAAGGAGGCCAAGAGCACTGCTGACGAGATCAAGGAGAAGACCAAGGGCAAGTTTGCTGAGGCCAAGAAGGGTGCTTCTGATCTTGCTGACGAAGCTGCCGACAAGGCTGAGGAGGTCGCTGATGACGCCAAGGACAAGGCCGAGGAGTACAAGGACGATGTCAAGAAGGCTGTCAAGAACTAGACCCACTAACATATAAACACGGCATATAAACATTTATAAACAAAACATTATTGTATTCTAAAAAACTGTATCTTTCAGAGCACCTCTATCTTTGACATATGTCAGCAATGCTCTCAATCTCAATCTCAATCTCAATCCTCATCTTCGCTCTCGTCCCTAGAGACATTACTAAGAGCGCTAAACAGCCTGTCGTGCCATTTGTGAACGAATTCAGGAGAATTGGCTGACAACAGTGCTTGGCTGGTAGGGTATAATTGTCCATTTTGATCTGCCCATCCATCTTCACCAACAGAAGCCGTCAGGTGTTTCCCTTCCAACGACTCGATGATCAGACCACCATCCTTGATTTCCACATGCTTGACAAACGTCTCATACTCCTTGATGAACTCGTCCAGCTCCTTTTGGATCCAGGACATGTGGCTGAGTGTGAGACAGTTGTGAAGAGTGAGGTTTGCATTTTAGATTGACGTGCATGAAGATTGTGGGGATTGATTACTAACGAGATATAGATTTGACGAGTGCAATTGCTGTGGAAGTAAACAAACAGTTTCGCATGTGGACTTGTTTGTTCCGATTTGGTAAAGTATTGCAGATTTATGTTTGTTTATATGACATGTCGAGGCGTTATGCCTCGTATGCTGTATGTACACAGCTAGATCAAGGCAGAACAGGATAAACAGGAAGTCGAAAATACAAATGTGATATATTCTGAGGATCAATGTTTTAATATCGAGACAGCTGTGTCAATGATAAAAGACAGTGATATTGACACTCTGCCTTAAATACATATAGATACCAGCTGTCAGAAGTCAACAAGTTCTGAGCTTGTAGTTGACCTTTTGTTCATGCCCAAACAATGACTTGTCAATGGCATGGCCAACAAAAGAGAATATATAAAAACAGAAGGTCACCCGATGGTCAAAATAATAACAACATGCCGGAAAGTGTCCTTACAGAAAAAACAGCCTCGTTTTGCCTCACAAACTACAGTGCTGGACCCACCAGACTGTACTTCTCCAACAAAGATACAATCTCCGACATTCGACGGGAATTATGTGAGGAATGGGACGTTTTATTAAGCCACAGTGACGTTTGGTGCACGCCAGATGGAGTTGCCAACTTCTTCCGAGACTTGCAGGACAAGACTTTTGAAGAACTGGAGCAGAGTGGAGCTGTCAATGAAGAGGATACAATCTACATTATGATGTCGGATGTGGTTCCACCAAGAGAACCTCCAAACATGGTATTTGTGCTACAAGATGACCATATTTCTCTGGCATGGGAGAGTCCACAGCCTACAATGAATCAGGATTTGCAGCGCTTCACAAGACAGTTCAGGTGTACAGAAAATGAGGAGGAGGCTCAAGAGTCACAAGAGTCTACTCCTCCTAGAGATGGTATTACAACTCCCACATCTCAAGAGCTTATCATAAATGTTCATTTCAAGACTGACTCTCTAGAACTACATCTAGGCCAAGATTGTGTGTTTGAGACTCTCATCAACCAACTCCCATCATCATGGGCCATCAACTCCTCTTTTGCATTATTCCATGGCCGAACTAGGCTAGCCTGGAACGGAACACCCCATGAGTATAATTTTGTAGGAGGCGAGCACATTGGCATTCTAGAACTACTTGTATAAACAATAATGATATACTAATTCAGATAATCTCTTGGATACTATTTACATTTACTGAATGATTCGGGTCACGAGACCGGTACCAACAGTCTTTCCACCCTCTCGGATGTTGAATCGCTGGTTGATCTCAAGGGGAGTAGAGTGAACAAGCTCGATAACCATCTCAGTGTTGTCACCGGGGTTGACGGTCTGGGACTCGTCGGTACCCTCGGGGAAAGTGAGGATGGCGGTGACGGAAGAAGTTCGGACGTACATCTGGGGTCGGTAGTTGGCGCCGAAAGGAGTGGCTCGGCCACCCTCCTCAGTGGGGATGATGTAGAGAGAGGCAAGGAACTTGCTGTGGGCGCTGACGGAGCCGGGCTTGCACATGACCATACCTCGCTTGATCTCGTCTCGCTTGATACCTCGGAGCAGAATTCCGGCGTTATCACCGGCCATGGCGGAGTCGAGCTCCTTCTTGAACATCTCAATACCGGTGACGACAGCCTTGATGGGCTTCTGGTTGTGGCCAACCAGCTCAACCTCCTCACCCTTCTTGAGGTTTCCTCGCTCAACTCGGCCAGTAACAACGGTTCCTCGGCCAGAGATGGAGAAAATGTCCTCAACGGGCATCAGGAAGGGCTTCTCAAGATCACGGTTAGGGGTAGGGATGTGCTCATCAACGGCCTCCATAAGGGCGGTAATAGCGTCCTCACCAATCTCCTTCTGCTTGCCCTCAAGAGCGCACAGAGCGGATCCCATAACAACGGGGGTGTTGTCACCATCAAAACCGTACTGGGTCAGGAGGTCTCGCATCTCCATATCAACGAGCTCGAGAATCTCCTTGTCCTCAATCTGATCAACCTTGTTAACAAACACAACCAGGTTCTGCACACCGACCTGTCGAGCAAGCAGAAGATGCTCTCGGGTCTGGGGCTTGGAACCGTCTCCAGCAGCAACGACAATGATGGCACCGTCCATCTGGGCGGCACCGGTAATCATGTTCTTGATGTAATCGGCGTGACCGGGGCAGTCAACGTGGGCGTAATGTCGGTTGGCAGTCTCGTACTCAACGTGGGAAGTGGAAATGGTGATACCTCGGGCTCGCTCCTCGGGAGCTCGGTCAATGGAACCGTAGTCCAGGAACTTGGCTCCGCCCTTCTCGGCAAGAACCTTGGTGATGGCGGCGGTAAGAGTGGTCTTACCGTGGTCAACGTGGCCAATGGTACCAATGTTCACGTGGGGCTTGGATCGGTCGAAGGCAGCGTATCCTCGGGCAAAGATCACCCGGTTGCTGGCAATGGAGGCAACCCGCTGGGTGGCGGGTCGCACACTAGCAAGCGTCTTGAAGAACATTTCGCGTTGTGGGGTGGATTCGGAGAGAAGGCGTGGTATTTCCCAAGCACTTAAAACTTTTCAGAGCCCTAAACCTAACTTTAGCTATGGGCGCAAACTGGTCTAGGGGTGAGACTCGGAGAAAAGGCCGGAGGCGGTGTAGCTGGCTCGGAGATGAGAGGTCCAGACTGTTCAATTCGCCGGCAATTCCTACATGCTTTTTTTTGGCGCCCAAAATCCAGCTTTTTGCCCCCCTTTCGGCCGCTGAGTAATTTTTCATGCATTCCTTCACGTGTGTGGTTGGATGTGTGCTCCAAACAAGCAGCTCTGCAATTCAGTCCTCACAACCTGCCTGTTCGGGAAAAACGGAGGTTTGGGTTGACCCACAGTTGCTCCGTTTATTTCCATAGTCCTGGTTGACACATTCTGTCCAGTTTGTCAAGACACGTAAGATAGAGCTGTCCAATGAGAAGCTCGCAGCTTCGAAATCCATTAACTTTCAGCCCATACGAGCTATTACGCAAGACTCCAGTAACTTTCGGACTATCCCGAAGGTGTGGGATACAGTATTGTGGCACGCGTATCGTATAGTAACTAATAATATGACATTAATGCCATCTAGATGGTGGTACTGTACAGCAAGGACATACGCGTACCTACTGGGGAACTACAGTAATAGAGATCACTACAGTTTCTACTATAACTAATCTCCAACTAACTTCTAAAGAACAGTCCCAAGCAATGCCGGATCAGAACTGATCGTGTGAGGTGCGAACAACAGTACAAATAGAACAAGAGCAGGGATACACGGGAGAAGTGCGTTCATACAATAGCTGACAAACTCAGCAACTACTGCGTATATCACATGACCAGCACTTGCAGCTACACCCTTCCCTCCCTACTACCCCTTAGTCCATAAATCCTTCCATTCGCTATATACATTTATCTGAAGAGGAACTTCTTTCGCTTGGCGGCAGCCTTCTTGACGGAGGCCTCCAGATCGCCCACATCCAGACGCTTGTGTCCTCGGATGTAGTAGAGACGGTCGGCCGAGTACTTCTGGGTGGCTCGTCGGATGATCTTGACGGCCTCGACGGACGGCGAGAAGATCTTGAATCGTCGCTCGATACCAATCTTGGTGATTTTGGATCGCAGAAGCAGGTTAGTGGCCAGACCTCGGAAGTCGACAACCATAGCCAGACCAGTGAACAGAGATCCGTCGGCGGTCTTGACCTGGACGATATCTCCAGCCTTGATTCGGCTGGGAGACTTGGGGTTCATCAGAGGCATCTTGACTCCCTCAGGGTCGAACTGGGCCATCAGCTTGTTGGTGACGTGTGTAACGGCGTGCTCATTACCCAGTCGTCGGGGGTGTCGCTCGTAAATGTTGACGGTCTTGGGCTCTCGCTTGACGGTCTTGAAGGTGGCCGTCTGCATGACGGGCAGACGCACCGATGCCAGCGATGGACGGATGAGTCGAGCCAGCATTTTGTGTAGTATTGCGTGGTGCTGTTATGCTGGAGTCTCTGCTTGGGCCTGATTTGGTTAAATTTTCAGCTGCGGTTAGGGTTTGCCTGGGAGGTCTGTCCGTGCATGCACCACCCATTATCGAAAATAAATAAATTATACCACCACTCTACACACACACACAACTACTATGCCCACTATATTCATCGCCACGCCGTGTGGCCTACATGATATTCAGCGACACGTGGCTGCTGACGAGGACGTCAACTTGGCCGTTCAGGAAGCTCTCAACCAGCTACCTCCTAACGCCACAGCAAAGGGATACCTCAGTACCAGTGGAGGCCAGAGTGCCCGCAACCTCACAGCCACCCAAGGCGACATTTACTTGCGATGGAACATGTCTCTTTGTGGTGGTAAGGGTGGTTTTGGCTCCATGTTGCGAGCTCAGGGAGGACGTATGGCTCGTAAGAAGAACCGTAAGAAGACGGATACGGAAAACGACTCGTTCAGAACCCTTGACGGTAGACGAATGAAGAGTATCCGACAAGCCAAGGAGCTGGGGGAGTATCTCAGTACCGCTGACGATGTCAAGAAGAAGGAGGCCGAGGAGAAGAAACAGAAGCTGCTGAATATTCTGCAGAAGGAAAAGACCAGTGGAGCTAGCCGCAAGAGCAAGTTTGAAAACACCCGTTTGCTAGAGGAGCATGAGGATGCTGTTCAGAAGATGCGAAAGGACGCCGAACTAGCAGCTTTGGCAGTTTCCGAAATCGACACTCCTTTGTCGTCTTCTGCTGGCTCTTCCAGCTCTTGTGTCAAGGCCAAGGGTAGTGACTTCTTTGGTATGGACTTTAGCGAGTCTGAGAGCGAGTCTGAAGATGAGTCAGTTTCTGAGTAGACAGGAGTGACGGAGTTAACACACATATATATTTATAATGAGATTATTTATTGAGCAAAGGGGGTATGCGTAGATGAAAATGTAGTATTTTATTGTGCACATTCCTTCACAACTTGTGTACTCTGGTCCATAGATTATCACCATCCCCAAAGTTGGACATGCATGGGACACGTGACTTTTAAAATTTGGTCAATATGCAAAGTTTGAGAAAACTCCAAGTCCATATACCATCACCAAATGTCCAGTCAAAACCGAGGCGACCGAGAGATTGATATCTTCGTTGAGCAGTTTATCAGGTGAGTATTTCACGCCGAGTCCATTATTCCAGGTTTCATTTCGATATTTCTACCCCAAGGTGTCATACATTCAGTCCTGGGTGACTGATCAGAACATCAGACTACAACCAAATTGCCCTACTAACCCAGTCAACTGAAACGACGACAGCTGTCCGGATCACACCAGGTGGCTCTGGCTACCGCACAACTGCTGCTGCGTTTTGTCTCTGCCGCAAGATGGAACCACATTGACTCACTTGTCAAGGACATTCGAGCTCTGGGAGTCAGACTGGTGCAGACCGCGCCCAAGGAAATTGCGTGCCGAAATATCGTGTCTCGAGTGCTGACACTCATCAAAGAGGAGCAGCATGGCCACAAGGCGGAACACGGAGGACTGAGTGGCAGTATGCTGGGTCTGCTGGAGAAGAACGACAAGAAGGAGGAGGTGCTGGACAAGGCTGCTCTGCGACAGGCCAACCGAGATATCCGACCCTATATCATTGAGGGTATCCAGGAGCTGATCGATGAAGTCGCCAACATTGAGGAGAACATTGCCAAGATGTCTGTCGATGAGATCCATGACAACCAGATCATTCTGACCCCCACACCTGCATCTGAAACCGTGCTGCTCTTTCTGCTAAAGGCCGCACGAAAGCGAAACTTCACTGTTCTGGTCACTGAGGGCTTCCCCAATCAGATTGATGCCGCACACAACATGGTCCAGAAACTGAAAAAGGCCGGCGTTGAGGCTATTATTATCCCCGACGCTGCTGTCTATGCCGTCATGTCCAAGGTCGGTCGTGTCATCATGGGCACTTCCACTGTGCTGGCTAACGGCGGATGTCTGTCTTCTGCCGGATCTGCACTTGTCTGCGCTACAGCAACACAGCATTCCACGCCTGTTGTGGTTCTCACGGCCATCTACAAGCTCTCTCCCGTGTACCCTTTTGACGTTCCCACTTTGATCGAGATTGGCTCTTCGGCACAGGTTGCAGACTACTCTGACTCTGAGATCGTCGAGGGCTTCCAGGTGTTCAACCCCCTGGCTGATTACGTGCCCCCGGAGGACATTCAGATCTACAACACCAACATTGGCGAGTTCAGCCCTGCTTTTATTTATCGAATTGTGCTGGATCATTACAGTGACGCTGGCAACCTCTAGGAGGATTAGGTGAACATGGAGGATGGTCCAAGGGGGTTCTTTGTACGGCGACTGTATTATAATTTAGACGTGCCGTGGATTGAATAAAAATATAAAAATTGTTAAATTCTTCCTTGATAACGACTTCGATAGAAGGTAGAGATAACGGCTAGCTAAGAGATAAGAGATAAAAGCCTGAAGCCAGACACACCATCAATGAATAACTAGTCATTTATCCAGCAGTCGCAACACCATGAGTGCTCCTATCGTACGAGTAGTATCTGACGCATGTAGCATCGTGTAAACAGACAACGAGCTGTAATATGTGGCTTGGAGTCTCAGTGCGTTTTGTCAGAAAGCTTCGGACCGGCCTTCATTTAGCGCCGCCAAGGCTCCGAGCAAAGAGATATACGACAGAGAAAATGTCTATTTGCTAATCCCTTGGTTGTGGTTGCAGAGCTAATCAGTCACGGAAGTTTGGCCATCAGTGCCGTGTGTGTTTTGGCTGGGGATGTAACAGTAACTCAAACAGTGGGGATCCACACATCGAAGGGATGACGTTGACGTTGATTTAATTAAACTGATATAAAGATAAAGAGAAACAAAACGGAACAGTAGCGAATATCAACGATATCTCGTGCTCGTACTACCAATAGGTGGTTGGTATCTCTTAGCGTCTCAGCATGGAAGGAAGAACATGGTTCAACCTTAACCATCACGGCTATCAGACATGATTTATAGGCGAGCATCGTACATCGTTTCACCGAAAAAAACGCAATTATCATAGAAGGCGATTGCAGCTGGTAATCCCTTAAAGCCCCGTCTTAACTATGTGGCTGGATTAAGTATGGTCTGATGCACGAAAGTGGGGGTTATCGTGACCCCCATATGCCAAGCATGCCAAGCCGTGCCCTGCGATGAGTGCATCGCTTGGCACTGTTTCTCTCTTTGTTTAATATGCGCTAATGAGAACACACATGAGAACCTCTTCTCGACTAGCGGATACTCAGACAATGAACCACACAAGGAGACTATACGGCGCACTACGTTTAGCAACAGTAAGCCACACTACCAGTTGTAAAGTTGAATTTAAATTGATGATACTCGCCCTTGCAAGGTTAAGAATACATAAAGTTGGCTTGGGGTAACATGGTTTTCCCCCTATCAGTGAGCCAGCACCTCCAGTAGGTACCAGAGGCACAAGGACATGTGCTAATCACATGTACGCACGGCCGTGGCTTTCCTATCAAAAAGTCTGGGACAAGGTTAATGTTTGATGTCAAGACGATAATCTGACAGAATCATGGCTTGCCTGAAGAGCCGAGAAACAGAGCCGTGCGGCCAGCCTATGCCGAGATGAAATAATGAAGATACTTATATACCCCGGGAGTTCATCATTACAATCTATCAACCACATCTTCCTCCATGTCTGAAAAGTTCGACAAAGAAGACAAGATCGGAGAGGTCATTGACTTTGCTACCGCAGAAGTCAACGAGGAGTCCTTCATTGATTACGTCGCTGAGAAGCTCAACTTTCCCCAAGATGAAGATGGAACCTACACCAAGAACATCAAGATCATGGCTGGCCATGCTGCCGATATGAGTGAGGAGGAGGCTCTAGCGATCCTCGCTGAGTTCACCAAGGTGCACGAGGACGATTACAACCTCTTGCTGAGTCAGAAAGAGTACCTCCGAGGTCTTCTTCGTGGGGAGAAGGACTCTGAGAACCCCGAGACCTACTCCATGGACGTCAGAATCGAAGCTGCCACTATCAAGTACTGGTCTCCTTACGTTGAGGTGCGATCAGTCACTGACTGCTTTGACGATATGGACGAGCCCTGTGAGACTATCAGATCATATGCCATTGGTCTTCTCTGGCTCTGTGTCGGCTGTTTTGTCAACCAGTTTTTCATCTTCCGTTTCCCCTCCATCAATATCAGTTCCAGTGTTCTGCAGCTCCTTACCTACCCCTGTGGTACCCTTCTGGCCCAGATCCTACCTGACTGGGGAGTGACTATTCGAGGCCAGCGAATCTCCCTCAACCCTGGACCTTGGACCAAGAAGGAACAGATGTTTGCTACGTTTTTCCTTAGTGGAGGAGACGGATCCACCTACGTTTCTGCCTACAACCTGCCCACCCAGCTGCTGCCCATGTTCTACGACCAAAAGTGGGCCACTTTCGGCTACCAAATCATGCTGACTCTGTCGTCGCAGTTTATTGGATTTGGTTTCGCTGGAATTCTTCGTCGGTTTGCCATCTACCCCACCAAGGCCATGTGGCCCACCGCCATGCCCACCATTGCGCTGAACCGAGCGCTGCTGGAGCGTGAGAAGAAGGCCAACATCAACGGATGGACGATCAGCAAGTACTGGTTCTTTTTTGCCTGTTTCGTCTTTTCTTTTGTCTACTTTTGGTTCCCCAACTTCATTTTCGGAGCTCTGAGTACCTTCAACTGGATGACCTGGATTGCTCCTGATAACCTCAACCTGGCCCTCATCACGGGTACCAACAACATGGGTATCAACCCCATTCCTTCGTTTGACTTCGCCGTTATTGGATTTAGCAATGTCGTGACTCCCTGGTGGAGTATTGTCAACAGTATGATTGGCTTGGTCATTGGTACCTTTGCAATCATTGGAGTCTACTATTCCAACATTAGCTGGACCGCCTACTTGCCCATGAACGTTCCTGGTATTTTCAACAACGAGGGTAACTCCTACAAGGTGACCAAGATTCTCACCAACGGAGTCTTTGACGACAAGAAGTACCAAGAGTACGGTCCTCCTTTCTGGAGTGCTGCTCAGATTGTCTCTTACGGCTCCTTTTTCTCTCTGTACACCCTCGGATTCGTCTACACCATGCTGGCCTACTGGCGCGACATGAAGGTTGCTGCCAAGGACTTCTACAACGGTGTGGCTTTCTGGAACGGCAACAAGAGAACCGAGGTGGACTCCCACTTTGCCCGAAGTCTCAAAAAGTACAAGGATGTGCCTGACTGGTGGTTCTTCCTCGTGCTGCTCTGCTCCATTGGCTTGTGTATCGGTACCATCAAGGGCTGGCCTACTCAGACTCCCGTCTGGGGTATCTTTTTTGTGCTGGGAATCAACTTTGTCTTCCTCATTCCCATCTGTCTCCTCACTGCATACACTGGACAGGGATTTGCCCTCAACGTTCTTGTCGAGATCATCTGCGGTTATGCTCTCAAGGGCCGTCCCAATGCTCTCAACATTCTCAAGGCTTACGGTGTCAATGTCGACTCTGGATCTCAGGGTTTTGTCAACACCTGGAAGGTGGGTATGTACGCTTATATCCCCTCCAGAGCTGTGTTCCGGTCTCAGTTGATTTCTGCTCTGGTTCAGTCTTTCTTGACGGTGGGTATTCTGCAGTACCAGCTCACTCTCAAGGACATTTGTACCCCTGCTCAGAGATACACCAACAAGTTCACCTGTCCCGGACAGCAGACGTTTTACTCTGCGTCGGTGCTGTTTGGAGCTTTTGGAACTGAGCGAGTGCTCGGCAAGGCTGGAACCTCATCGGGTCTCTACCCTTTCCTCAAGTGGTGTTTCCTCATTGGAGCTGTTGTGGCTCTGGTCTTCTACGCTGTTCAGTACTCCATTCCTGGCCTCATTGCCAAGCACTACCCTGAGCGAGAGGATGAGATGCGAAACCTGTCTGAGCGACTGGGCAAGATCAACCCTGTGGTTATCAACGCGGGTCTCATTGGCTTCGCTCCAGGTAACCTGGCCTACTCTCTGGGAGGAACCTACCTTGCAGCTGCCTGGACTCTGTACATCAAGAAGCGGTTCCGAGACTGGTGGACCAAGTACACTTATGTCACTGTCGCTGGATTCGACGTTGGCAACTCGCTGGCCGGTATCATCATCTTCTTTGCTCTGCAGTACAAGACCAACGTGAATCTCGACTGGTGGGGCAACAATGTCAGCCAGGCTGGTCTAGATGGCCAAGGAGCGACACTCTTGACCCTCAAGAAGGGCGAGAGGTTTGGACCTCAGCCCGGCCATTACCCTTAACTTTCTACTCATATACTTCTTTACTCTCTCTCTAAATGTAATTAGCAATTCAATAAATAATAATTATATCACACACAGCGACGTAGCTAGTTCACATCATGGGAAGCCATCCAATGTACATGAGAGCCAGGTTATCAGGGTTGGTGGCATCCTGAATCAAATGCTCCACTTCTCCAGAAACACTCAAAGGCAAAGCCTCCTGAGGAACAATGCCTTGGATTTTCTTCCGAACAATACTCATAGCCTCCTTGGGACCTGAAGCCTGTCTTCGAGGACCCACAGAAAAACCAGAGTCTCCTTCTCCTCCAGACTTCCAGTCGTTGATGGGGTCGTGGACAAACGACTCCAAAGCGGTCATGATGGCGTGCTCGTATTGTCGAATCAGAGCCAAAGTAGACTCACAAGATCTTCTGAAATGACCTTCGTAGCCCGTAACTCCCATAGCGTCCACCAGATTTTGCGTCAGTCGGAAAGGCACCATTTCAGGCTTGGTCAAACTGAGCGCCTTTTCAAACAGATTGTCGAAATCCACATGCATCACTCCTCCATCTCCCAGTAACAAAATGTTTTCCAAGTGCCGATCGCCCAGTCCAAGCACATAGCCCACAATGGACATGACCGCCAGCGACTTGGTGAACTTGTCACGGGCTCGCAGCCACTTGTGGGGCTCACTGAACTTTTCCAAAAACCATCGATGCAGATATGGCGGGTATTTTTCCAGCATTTTCAAAAAGATCTTGCCGCCAGACTTGTTGCCTGGATTCGAAGCAGCCGTCAGGGTCTCTGTGAGCTTGGGCCAATCGATTTCGTCATAGAACCGCAGAATGACGCTTTTGGCAGTCACAGAGCCTGAAACCCATTCAATCAGACCACACGAGTCTCCGAGAGGAGTGACAAAGTACGTTTTGATACCTAAGGTATTCTTTGCAAGCAACTTGTCGACGAGCTGGGTGATTTCCAAGAGACGGGCGTCCTTTCGCACATCATCCTTGTTCTTCAACAAGACAGGATAGTCCTTGCCGTCAGAACCGACCAAAGTGATTTTGAACGGGTGCTGTAAAGATCGCATAACCGTCACCTTCTCCCGAACACCAATAATAGACACAACCTGGGCCTCCGGGTTAGACATGAAGTCCTCACAGGGAACACACAAAGGACAGGGAACCAGCTTGGTGTTGAACCCGAGATCCTTTGAAACACGCACTGTAGTCTGTTTGGAGTTGTACCGTGCTCTGAGAGTGTTTCTAAGCGACAGAGCAAACCTCTCAGACTTGTCGACTGTGGTTTTCTGGATATTGGGATTTTGACGCAGAGACCTCAGCAAACCTGAACCTCGGCTTTTTCGGATAGGATTACTGGATTGCGACAAAGACAACAAGTGCCAAATGGTACGGTCAGTGTACCATTCACACACATGGATGATAATCTGATACACGACATCCAGAGTAGCGGCATTGTCCATGGCGATTCGAGCCGTCATCTGGGACATTCCGGGGTAGAAAATAAAAGCTGGAATACTTTGGTGTTTGGAGGAAATCAGGTCATTGATCTTGGCCAGAGTGGGCATCTTTTTGGGCGCAGCTTCGTCTCCCATATCAAGCCAGGCACTCAGAAGCATTGGCAAGGTCTCAGCGGCATACTTGCGTCCATTTTGAAGAGCCGAAACCAGGGCTGAAATCATGGTATAAGTGAGGTGACCATTTTCGTAGTCATTCACCTTGTTGTTTCCATCCTGGTCCTGGATGACACTGTGGTAGAACCGAGCTAGCTCATAGTAGGCCTTTTCCGTCTTGGCCAGCTCAGTAGCAGCCATATACGTCTTGGAAGCCACCGAAAAACTCACGTGACCACTTTGAGCCAACCAGCCAGCGTACAGCATAGCAACCTCTCCATCATGGCCCCGGTCCTTCTCCAGACTTCGAAGCGCACCCTGCATATCGCCCTCCTGCCACTGTAGCTGAGCATACTCCATACGTCCCTTGGGCGTGTAAACCATACCCTGTAGAGCAGCAGCAGTAGCCAGCTCCACTCGGCCAGCATGACGGTACTCCCCTGCCAGTTTGGTCCACACGTGAGCCACCTCCACAGTGGCAAACTTCAGCTTGGACATGCTGAAAATGAACTTTCGAGTGTCCAAAATGTACAGCTGGTCAGCCACCATTACCATACGTTCGTCAAGAGCTTCAGAAAAGAATCGATGGTCCACAGAAGACGACTCTGTAACCGCAGCAATAGTCTCAAAGTCAGTAAGAGCATGCAGCCGATCTAGAGACACAGACAGAGCGTGTGGGTTGACCATATCTCGCTTGACAAAGTTTCGAGCCATGCGAATCTGACTGCTCACACAGTCCGTGTCTCCATCTCCAAAAGCAATCATGGCCTGAGCCATACAAGTGGAGAACGACTCATGACCTCGACTTCTGGCAATATCACACCACTCTCTGACCTTTTCAACGTTACCCAAACGCCAGGCAGCTTCCACAGTGATATCGACAGACTCATTCTCGAAGCAAATCAGACTCTTTTGAGCTTCATGCAACAGAGTCTCATACCGGTGGGCGTTCAGCAGACAGTTGAAGTACTGCTTACCCTTGGGGAGATGGAAGTGATCCACAGACCAACAACTCAGAGCAAGATCCCACTTTTTAAGACCCTCATACTGATCAACCTGTTGCTGGGGAGTCAGTGTCTCCATCTTGGTGACAATACCAGCCAGTGCATCTGTGTCCTTCATTTCGGAATACACCTTGAACAGCTTCTGGTACACCTCGTCCTTCATTTCGGGAACACGGCGAACGGCAGTATCCAGATAAAGCACGGTTCGCGAATAACTCTCACATTCCATGGCCTTATCAACCAGCTGCTCACTGTCAATACGCTGCAAAAACGTGTCGACTCGTTTGGCACGTTGTCTGGCAGCGTTGACTTTGATTCCCCTTTTGTCCGCAGCGTCAGTATCTTCAGGAGGAGCTATCAGATGCTGCAAGTAGACAATCAAGTAGTCGACTACCCGGAAAACGGTTCGGTAGAAATCATGTGTTAGAGACCGAGATAGGATCTCTGTGATGGACAGATTGAGCTCCTTACGAACAGCAGTCTTGCAGTGAACAACCACACAAGTGAACAGGTAGGGGAAGAGAAAAGTGGCGATTTCAGGCGACTGTTTCATAGTGGGAAGCAGCATTTCGTAGATTTCCTTCTCAGCCAGAGAGCCCTGCTCCATAATTAGGGTTGTGAGCCAACGACAGTAATTGATAATCCAGTCATCATAGGGCTCAGAGCATACAGGCCGATCCTTTCGTTTACCGGCATCTTTGATAGCGTAGAACGTTGAGATGGTCAGAGGGGTAAGTAACAAGCGAGTTTCCTTATCGATTCTATCCCACTCTTCTTTGGTCAAGTTCTCACTCTTTAGAATATCCTGAATACCAATGGCAATGTACTGCTGGGTCTGCACCTCAGTGCTCCGAGAGTAACACTTGGATAGCACGTTTGTGAGCAGGTAGATGCAAAACTCACGACGCTCAGGACCTGACCAATCCACAACCACGGGATGAGGAGGTGTCTCCATGTTAAGTGTACGAAACGAATTAAGCACACCCAGATTCACACACGCAAAGTATGCAACATCGTTTGACATGTGAGCAAACTCCTGTACCCAACGCACAAGCATAGCAGCAGTAGATCGTCTTTGTTCCTCCGTTAATTTTTCGCAGTACATTTTCAAATATGATTGTAGAGACACGAGAACCCGTCTGGCCACATAGACATTATCCTGACGCGGGGTGGAGAGTATTTGAAGCAGCTGGCGATCTTCATCTGCCTCGGAGGACTCAGTGAGTGAAATGCCACTTTGGTTGATCAGCTTTCTGTCACGTGCCCCAAACAGACTCATCCAGCCTAAGAAAAGCGACGCAATCAGGTAGTGTTCTTCTGGAAGGTACTTGCCCAGACAGACCAGTAGTTCCACACAAGCAGATCGCAGTTCTTGGACCTCAATAGCTCCTTGTAGACATACAAACAGCTGTGGGAAGATTGCCGAAATCTCATCAGTGACAGATAATGTGACTTTTCGGAGAGCTCGCAAAGCACTAGTCTTCTCATCGATTGTGTGCTGAGGGTTCTCCAGAATCTTGGCAACGTTCAGCATGAGAGACAGCATGGTACCTTTCAGTAGCACATCAGGAGTAGTGTTGCCCCAAGATGAAAGCACACTGAGAGCCACATCAACAGGTTCTCCATCTACCTCGTCCCATCGACACAAGACAGCCAGAAGCACTCTGGATCGTACACCTGACTCGGCATAAATGCCATGCACATCTCGGTCGATACCTGCCCAGTCGAGAATCTCCTTGAGCTCTCCAGCATATCGTCTTTGGTACTTGATGACGGCTGCTGCAATCACTTCTGGAATGTTACGACGAACAATCTCTCCGACGCTTGTATCTGAAAGCTCAGCAAGGTAGTCGATCAACCATCGTTCTTCAAGAACACCAATGGGCACCACAAACCGTTCAATCAGCTTGCACATTTCGCTGTTGCTCACTCCAACACACACTGCCAGCAGATCACACACCTTTTTGCGAGCTGCAAAGAGTCCAATGACTTCCCAAAACTGCCCTAGTAGATCCACCGGCTTCATTTCCAAGACCCAAGCAGCTCCCAGAATGGCAGCAACAGCTCTACTTCTGAGTAACTCGTCTTCCTGGGCAAAGTACTCAACCAGGCTGTACAGAGAATAACTCAAAGTAGCCCCAGAAGCTTTCTCAGCAGCAGCAGCCCAGTACGAGATTTTGTTGGCAGGATCCATGGTGTCCACCACACCGATGAACTGCGGATGCGAGACGAAATCAGCGAGATACTCAGGTGCTCGTGGATCCGCAGGGTTCCTTTCAATCCACTCCACTACCTCATCGATATCGGCAAAGTCGATTTCCTCGGCGTCCTCTCCATGCGTGTATCCGTCAGTACGGTCCCATCCATCTGTGTATTTTGTGTCTCCAACAATCGACGTAGTATCCCAGCCCCAAAGAGAAGCAGCACTCAGCAGATGGCCTAACCATAGAGGATTGGGGTCTCCATCAGCTAGCACATAGAGATCTGCCCAAGCGTCCAGACCTCCAATAGGTGGTCGTGTCTTGTTCTTCACCAGTACCTCCAACAGATCATACCACAGGTACCGTTCGTCGTCACCCAGTACATGAAACCAGGGCAACATGCGATCCACTGCATAGTCTCGAGCCTCCTCGTCAAAAGTGAGGTACGAAATGAGGGCAACCAGACAGCCCGGATCGTTTTTGTACATAGTCGCCTCTTCGTCCACTCGCTTGAGCAGCCCATTTTTTCCCATGATTCCTCCCCATCCCGTATGCTCGGCCATTTTCCAAACCTTGGCCAGCCGTAGGTAAGTGATGCCTCTATACCGATCCATAGTTCGGAAATATGCCGATCGGGTATCGTACGACGTGTATTCGTCTCCCGTCAGCAGCTCCACCCATAGATCCTCCACCTCGCTTTTTCGATTCCAATCCAGTGTCGTTTTCACCACCTGTGCTATCCTTTGTCGGCATGTCTCAGCGTCTTGTCGTAGAGCCGCAATGGCACTCTCACCTGTGTTAGTAGACGCCCCGGTTCCGGATCAGCTGGTTTGCTCGAAAATACTCACTTTCGACCGCCAGAACGGTATCTATGCGTGACATGGCGGGTCTAGTGAACGCGTAAACAGTTTCTCATGCGCGATCAAAATTACTTCGACCTCGCATGTCGTGTGTCAGTCGCCACTCCCAATATTGATGTTGGGTGATTGGTGGGAGTAGGGGGGTGGTGAATGGTATGGTTGTATTCGGGGAGATTAGGGGAGTACAATGATGTTACATATTTCTCAGTAGATGAAATACCCAAGGAGAAAATGGGTATCCTGTCGTGCGGCTTGTTATTGATAAGGTTTGGCTAGTAACGTTACGTGACGTGAATGTGACGATAGTAGAGGTAAGAGTGTGTGGTTCAAAGGAATAGAAATCTTGAATATCAGTACCGCTATCACGTTATTTGGAGTATACCGAAGTAATTCTTTGAGTCTCTACTAAAAAGTGTATCCACTCAACATGACTCCTAGAGTCTCAGTATTTGGGAGTGCCAGCTCCTCTTTCTCTTGATGTAATATATTATTACTTGGCTATTTATTTAATAATTCTCTTCACACGTCGTCATCAAAGTCACCAAACTCGTCATCAAACTCCACACCAAACTCGCGGAGCACTCTCCTATGCATCTTCCGTTTCACATATTCATCCATACACCTGGCCTGAAACTTGCCATTTAGAAAGCCTGGAATCATAAACAGATCGATTTCTGAGTCCTGCCAATCTATCGGAGGTGATACAAAAGTGATTGTTCCAGACGCAAGATCCACAACTTGTAGACCAGTAGTATTGACAAGAGACACAACAAAAGGATGGGAGCCACGGATCCGCTTACACTGTTCGAATTTGGACTCTGACAGTCCAGTGACAGTCTTTTGTTCACTGTAGTAGAGCTTATCAGGCGACGCCAAGTCCATGAAAGTCGGAACTAGCGTACTCTTCACCTGCCACCATATCAGGCCATTATGACATGCAGTCAGTTTTGCAGTGGGTCTTCCGCCTGGGAATTCAACTATTTGCTTTCTTGGCAGGTCCACCAGTCCGTATTTGTAACTAGTCACGTCTATAACATACAGCAAGGGTCCTGTTTCAAAGGCTGGAGTACCTCGCACTACTAAACCTTGTTCAAAATGGGCATTGTCTCGTGGCAAAATGAGATATCCTGCCTGGAGAGAAACTACGGCATGCTCAGGATATAGCATGACATGAGGAGTATATTTTCCTCGCGGGATATACAGGGTTTTCTTCTGGAGCGTAATTTCGACACCTTCCCAGTTGAAAGTGAAGGTATTGTCGTTGACACTCACAACCTCACCTCTTCCCAGTGCTTCACGTGACTCTCCTGTCCACAAGTCTCTCACAAAACAGTTTCTCCCTTCAACCACATGGAGATGGTCACAAGCCAGATACTCACACGAATGATGGCTCGGTTGCATACCTGTAAAGTTGCTGGGCAGTTTCTCATCGAGCTCCAGTTCGAAACCCACCACTGAATGTCGTTGCTCCGGTTTTTCTGGAACGACAATTGTTTGAACTGGTCTCGTAGTTGTGGTCCATTTAAGGCGAGCCACAAACACCAACACACAATCTTTCCAGGTTGGAATGGAGTCTCCTGGCTGCATCCATGGGTTTCGCAGGGCCAGTTTGTGTAGGAACAAACGCTCATTGTGCTGAAATAGCTCGTAAAATTCGGTATTCACCTGTCGCAGAGAAACGCATGTTTCGAGGTCGGCAAGAGAGTAAATGATGTTTAGAACTTCAGAGGGGAGAGATCATCCCGCGGTATTTTTGGAAGTAACAGTAACAACAGGTTTGGGGTCTTTTGGTTCAGTCATATGACTGGAATATCGAGCCAGAACCTCCATAAAGAACCATTCCTTGGTTTCCTCATCGTGATATTCAACCAGTTTCTGTAAATACGTTTGGATCAATCGTTCCCTGTGTCGGTCCAATTTTTGGCTGTGCTTGACCCATTCCGTCTTGAGAGCTTGAAGGTTTTGTTCCGCTTCTATTTCGTGAAGGAAGACCTTTTTTTGTTCGTCTCCTGTAGCCTCATGGGCCTCTAGCACCCTCAAGATCTTTTCCAACACATGTATGCTATCACCAAGCGGTTTGAAGATCTGAGACGTATGCGGCAGACTCATTTGCTCAGGCAACAAGTCGCTTAGTGCTTTAGCAGCAGTCAAAAGCTGTTGTCTAGAAGCCGTTTCGTCCACCATCGGAGCCTCCTGACGCATTCGGCGCGCCATATTCGAACACAGGCCTCTGATGTCTCTGGAAAGCCTTTTTTGGGTATCAGGGAAGGCTAGCAAGTGAAGTGGCTATATTTTCAAGCAGATCAACTTGTTCATCGGGGGTTGAGTTAGGAGAATCCATGGTGAGTAAGATTTGTGTGAAGTTTAGGGGTAACTAGATGTTGGGCGATTGGTGAGGGTGGGGAATGAGTGGTTGGTATGTTTGGGTTTGGGGTGAAGAGGGAATAATTGTGGTGGTCTTTATTTTCCTGTAGATGCAATATCGAGGGAGATGTAGCGGAACGGATCTTACCGAGAGCTTTGGTTGATAATAAGGTTCAAAAAACAGTGAACATGACTTAGCGCGTATTGTGAACATTTCACAGGTTAAGAGTGTGTTTTGAGAGAAATGGAACAAACGATTTTATAGCACCATCATGAGTTGTTTGGAGTAAAAAGAAGTGTGTTGTTTACGTGTTGTAGCTACAGATATAGGGTTCGTGAAACAAGATGTCCTGTAATTACCGTAGGTGAGATTTACCATAATCTCTAAAAGTAGTAAATATATAAATAAAATTGTACATTTTTAGAATGAGTATGTTAATAAAGCTCTCATAATTTCAAAAATACCACATTATTCCCACTTACTAGCTTGTGGCTTTCTACTGTGTCGTTCTCTTCCAACAGCTTTTTGCCAGAGATACAAGTCCTCAAATGAATCTATCAGAATTAATGTATACGATATGTTTTTAAATGAATTATTTAGATGCAATAGAGTGCTTATGTATTACTTTTACCTTCCTCTAAAGCCCATGTACTGTAGTGTGCAATAGATATTTCTAGATTTCCACATTTTTACACAAAAAATGGTCCTCAAGCACGGTCCAGTGCCTGAGTCTCTATAGGTGCTGTCAACCAATAGACTTAATGAATCTATTACGCAGTTGTTTCTACTCATTATATATTTTACCCAACTCGCTCACATTAACTCAAGATCTTTCACCGCTCATCTCATCTCACCCCCTCGTTTTTCACTCCTCCCTACAACTCAACAACGACGAAATCTCCGGTTGGAAAGGTATTAACCTAGAATTTTATTACGCCCACATCTGCCCTGGGATCTGAAGATACTCTAGCTTTAAATTAAATCTCATTTGAAGCCTCCCTTAGGTGTATTTTCGGACAAATTTTTTTTTCGACAAATTTCACCTTTGCGACCCCACTTTTTCTAAAAAATTCAGAAGTTTGGGCGTGTAGCACAGTGGTAGCGCGTGGGCTTTGCATGCTTGAGGTCACCGGTTCGAACCCGGTCTCGTCCACTTCGATTTTTTTGCTCCCAAAGCTAAAAGGGTTTTGTTGGGACGAGAGAAAACTAACGTAACTTCTTAACCATTCGCTAAGTGATACCACAGAACGCTACAACACGCTTCAAACAGATCGATATTTTTGTTTTTGAGCTTTTTGAACGTTTGCGATACCCTACAAGAAATTTGACACCACTTTTTACCAAATCACAGCCATTGTGTAACATGAACACACCACCTCTGCCTTGCAAAACATGGACACGCAGCTTGCGGTCACAATGCCGACGTATTCCGGGAATTGGAGACACAGAAAAGGCGCGTTTGTACCAAACTGTTGAGGCTGAGCGAAAACGACAGGATAAAATGTTCAAAGCACGACGTGGCACCTTTTTCCGAAGGTCCATCCCCAACGCAGTGTCGCGACGTACCATCCGTGACATTGAGCGCAACACGACGTACGACGCTCCAGTGCTTGTGCCGTCACGTGTGTGGGCTAACACACCGAGTGAGTGGCGAGAGGAGATGTCGACTATTAGGTCGGACATTAGCCGTGGAGAGGTGCCGCTCTTGAATGTCGTGGTTAGAGGGGTTGGCCAGACTATCAGCAGGGTGCGGAGCACGGCGAGTTCGGCTATTTCGAGTGGAAATAGCGCAGTCGGTGCGGTTATGTTTGTTAACAGGTTGTTAGGGTAGTGAAGCTACCAAAACCGCTTAGCGAACAACAAACGACTTTACTAATAGCGACAAGCGACGAAGAAAAGATACAGAAAGATACCAAAAACAAAGGATACCATGTGAAGATACCTGGTATGATACAGGCTAGGATTAAGAACAAAGCCAAGAAATATATGGCATTATGTAAATAATTGATAGTGCTGTGCACTGGTAGTTGTGTGGTGGTGGTGGAATGGCGATTATGTAGCTAGCTAGACTGTACTGTACAGTATTTTCTAGGTGTTGAAAGGTAGACTTTGAGACAGTGTATTTAAGGTGTTTGTAAATGACCAGTCAGAGTGGGCCTTACAGATGTGCTCTTTATAGCAAAGTGTCTTGGTTGAAGAAACGACACAGCAAGTGGGCCATTATAAGCGGAAATGAAGAAGGGACAACTGAATGAGAATTCTGGCGTGGGTGTGATTACATTGATGTGTTTGAATAAGTGTTTGGGGTTTATTCTTGGGTTTCTGGGTGTCAGTATCTAACTCCTTTTTATCTGTTGCAATACCTTGGGTCACAAGTCTAACTTTCAGAGAATAACATAGTGGTATTGAGAAAAATCTTAAGAATGACACGACGAAAGGCAATAAGCTGTTATAAAAGCACCTTTATAGTGCCTGAGGTGAGTTTCAAGGCATTCAACACCACAATGTCTTTGTACTTGCATTTGTATGAACTTTTCGCGTAGTCCTACGTGTAGACGCTGTTAAGCATAAGAGAATGCATACGAGACCAACAATGAAACGCCACAAAGAAGATCTAAGACTGGCTTACTTTGTGTATAGCTTGAGTCGGAGATTTTAGTAAGAGAAATTCTGGCTCACAAGTTAAGCCCGGAATATTGATTTGTGACTCGTCAAAAGTTCACAATCAACACAACTGCTGCTCAGCTCTCAGTATACGTACCCAGACCCCTCCAGGGTGCCCCACTCTCGGGATATCCACTTTGCTTGTACCTCATCGCATGCACGGTAATTATAACCTCTTTCAGATAGAGTTTTAGTAGAGGATGAGGATTCAGTGAGGTCAATAGTCAAGGGTATTCTGACAAAATAGGGTGAATGAAATCTCTGTTTCCAGAACATACCAACCCTGGAGATTCCAAATCAATTTTCAAAACACAAATATCTCTTCTGCCCAGCCCTCCAGATGCGGCTTCCCTCTCGCCGAGTCATGCAGGCACTTTTAGCGCGAGGTGGGGTGCATACAAGGAAGTTACGAGTGATGGAGTGAGTCGTACCGCCGTTGGATTTAAGATGTGAAAAACTTGAAATAAAAAATATTCAAATCAAGAATACACTAACGGTTCTTGTATCAACAACGACATCACTACAACACAACCACCAATAGCTCATTTTCAAGTGAAATCACGTTCCAGCTACTCCGCGTTTACTCCGAGCACAGAGTCATACTGAATCATGACTCACCCACCGGTACACCGTTTCCCCATCTGTAAAGCACGGTTATTTGTTGCACAAGAAACACAGTTTTGGTGACACTTTTTTTTTCTCTGTCGCCTTTTTCTTCTCCAGCGGCAAAAATGTCCTCTATACTCGTTCAACTAATATGCACTTCCCCAGACCACACACGTAACTCTATTTCTGCTGGGTGCAATTTGTGCCGCACAACCCTACTGGCGGCAACTTTATCTTCCCCGTTTGTATATATAGAGAGGCTCTAGGAACCCATCTTTCAGCACTACACAACACAACACTCCACACACAATGCTCTCTCGAATCTCTCGATTGGCCCCCTCCGCCCGGGCCTTTTCCTCGTCCGCTGCTACCCGAGCCACCCCTACTTTCGACTGGCAGGACCCCTTCCAGCTCGAGACTCTGCTGACTGAAGAGGAGATCGCTGTTGCCGATGCTGCCAAGGACTTTTGCCAGACCGAGCTGTACCCCAAGGTGCTTGAGGGACACAGAACCGAGGAGTTCCCCCGTCAGCTGATGCGACAGATGGGAGAGGTTGGTCTGCTTGGTACCACTGTCAAGAGCCACGGATGCCCCGGTATGTCCTCTGTGGCCTACGGACTGGTTGCTCGGGAAGTTGAGCGAGTCGACTCCGGATACAGATCCGCCATGTCCGTGCAGTCCTCGCTGGTCATGCACCCCATTGAGCAGTTTGGATCTCAGGAGCAGAAGGACCGATTCCTGCCCAAGCTGGCTTCTGGAGAGCTGGTTGGATGTTTCGGTCTCACTGAACCCAACCACGGTTCCGATCCCGGATCCATGGAGACCACCGCCAAGCTGCACCCCACCAAGAAGGGCGTGCTTGTGCTCAACGGAGCCAAGAACTGGATCACCAACTCTCCCATTGCCGATCTGATGGTTGTCTGGGGTAAGCTGGACGGCAAGATCCGAGGTTTCCTCATTGAGCGAGACCAGGTCAAGTCTGGTCTTGCTACTCCCGCCATCAAGAACAAGACTGCTCTGCGAGCCTCTATCACCGGTATGATCCAGATGGACGATGTTGAGATCCCCATTGAGAACATGTTCCCTGAGGTCACCGGTCTCACTGGCCCCTTCACCTGTCTCAACTCTGCCCGATACGGTATTGCTTGGGGAACCATGGGTGCTCTCTCCGAGGCCATCAAGCTTACCCGAGAGTACGCTCTGGACCGAAAGCAGTTCAAGGGCCAGCCTCTGGCCAAGTACCAGCTGATCCAGAAGAAGCTGGCTGACGCTCTCACTGATGCCACTTACGGACAGGTTGCTGCTATTCAGGTCGGTCGACTCAAGGATGCTGGCGACTGCCCTCCTGAGCTCATCTCCATGATCAAGCGACAGAACTGTGACCGGGCTCTCGCTGGCTCTAGAACCCTGATGGAGGTGTTTGGCGGTAACGCTGCTTCTGACGAGTACCACATTGGCCGAATTGCCGCCAACCTGTGGGTTGTCCAGACTTATGAGGGACAGAGTGATATTCATGCTCTGATTCTGGGTAGAGCTATGACTGGCGTGCAGGCTTTCTGCTAAGCGAGCCAAGCCGCAGCAGAAGTTGTAACAGTACCTCGATACGATAACAGCTGATCACAGCATGGAGATGAAAAGTGCATATATTAATAATGATGTTTATGAAAAGATAACTAGGGCAATTACGAGCGAAGCGAGTAATTGCGTCTGTGGTAGTAGTACAAGCAACAGTAGTTTCTCTATGGCATTGTATAGTGTAATATTTGCTGTATGCTGGCTTGCAGACTGGACTGAAAGAACTGTCAGATAGTATTGAAGTACCCTGGTAGGTTAACAGGAGGGTACGACCTAAGGCTGATCTTTAAATCACTGAACAAACTGTGTATAAATGATGATTAAATGGACAATTGAGTAGTTCAGTGGTTGTTACCTAAATAAACGCTAAGAGAGATACAGCAAGTGTCAATTAGGTGCGGTAGGACATTTGGTATCTGAACATTCTCTGTCAGGTTATCTTTCCGCTGGACTCTCTAAGCCCACAGACAACTACAGTACACATACAATCCTATACACACACAACCCTATACACTCACTGACTCGCTTCGCTCGTCAGTTTGCTCGTCAGCTCGTCGTTCGTTATCGGTTCATTTTCGGCAGCTCGCTACGCTCACTGCCTCATCCATTCCACCTTGGTGGCTATATACATATATACATCCTACTTCATCTTCTCCTCCTCCTTTCCAAACAGCCAGTCCCACTGTCCCTTCTTATGGACCATGGCCAGCAGCAGCACGCCCGGCAGATGCACAACCGAGCCCCAAAACAGCTTTCGGGCAAACGGGTTCTGTGAGTACTGCTTTCCAGCAGCAGCCAGAGCAATGTTGACATTCTCCTGCTGCCAGAACTTGAATGCCCACCATGCCATCCATGCGTTGAGCACTGATGAGTCCAGTACAAACCACCAGTCGGTCACGTTGTAATACGACAGTCCAACACACAGGGGAAACATTAGTAGAGCGTATCTAAGACCCACTCGTGCGTTCAACCCCGGGTTTTTCCATGCCGTCATCACGTAGCCCGCCTTTTTGTACTCGTCTCGAATACTGTATGAAAGCGCGTTGAAATGCGGAAACTGCCATGCGTAGAGAAGGCCAGCCAGACACCAGGCTCCAGGATGCAGTAACGAGCCTCCTGAAGCTGCCCAGCCCATGAGAGGTGGAATGGCACCGACCACGGCTCCAACCCACGTGTTGATGATGTGCTTACGCTTGAGAGTCGTGTATAGGCCTCCATACAGAGCAATGTTGGAAGCTCCTAGAAGGGCCACTGTAGGGTTGACACCAAAGTACAGAGCGGCAGTTCCGACGGTTCCGGTGATACCTGCAAAGGTAAAGGCCTGATTGGGCGTCACAGCTCCTCTAACCACAGGTCTTCCCCTAGTTCGAGTCATCATACTGTCGTATTCCGGCTCTCGGCCCATATTGATAGCATTGGCCGATCCGGAACACAGAGCGGTTCCCACGGTGAGAAAGAGCAGGTTGGTGAGAGAGACTGCTTCGGGGGTTAGAGCATAAGACGACATTGCTGAGAGAACCACTAGGACAGTGAGACGCGGTTTAGTTAGAGCAATGTAGGGGCTCCACCAGGTTTCCTTGGTTTCTCTGAGCGCCTTTTTAGCCGCTCTAGACGCCATGACAGCTTCCCTCTCGGTTTCTGACTGGCATGACACTGCCTTTTTCAAAAATGAGTCGGATGTTGTAGAATCATTGGTCGTTTTGGCTTGTTGCTGAATCGTAGCCGAAGTGGTGATCGTACCAGGGGTCACTTTGCACAGAGACGCGTTGGACACAAATTGGACTGGCGAAGTGGTATTGCTCAGAGCAAAGGGGATCGCCAGAGAAGAGGACGAAAGACGCCGTTTGTGCGAAAACAGAAACCGGCGCTGGGGAGCAACAGCTCTTACGGTCGACGACGCAGCACGAGAGACGCTGGAGACCAGCTGGCAGTGCGCCGAGCGGTTGACCGCGACGTTGGAGAGCAGCATTCGACAGTGAGGGTGGTGCCAATGAGCAGCGAGAAAATGTACTATGGCCCGGGCTCGCAGTTCGACTTTGGCCAGGGAGTTTTTTGTGAGAAGGTGTAATAATGGAGGTACGGGCGTGGAAATTGAAATGGGGGGTGGTAGAGCAAGGGAAAAGATGCTGCCATAGTTTGAAGATGTCTGGGGGTATTTTTGGAATGTTTGATGATGCGTTCTTGGGGTCTTGATTGGATGTGGTTACTTTAATTAGGCAAGGTAAAAATGGGATGCTACAGTGATAAGGGTGGGTGAGGGTGCTAGAGAGGAGCAGGAGAAAAGGGAAGAGTGGGATTGTGTTAATTGGGTGGATTTATGAGTGTATGTGAGTTTTAATTTTTTTACTTGACCGTAGTTAAGTGAGTCAAGTAGGGTCAAGTATGAGAGTGTTGTCCTAACCCCCTCAGTATTAGCCCGACAAGGATGAGAGTTGGATAGAATTATCATCTACCTCAGCATTATCTTTTGAACTTATAAGTTTCCCATTTAACTATACAAACAGCCCGTCAGATGCTCCTCTCCGACGAGGCACCACACCAAATAATCAAGCTTATTTAGCCGCGGTAAGCTGCATTTTAGATGTGGGTATTGGTGCTCTCAAACATCCAAAGGGCCATAACAGCACACTCCAAGACGAGTTGGTCGGTGATTTTAAGTAAGAGAAGAGGAAGAACTATATAGAGCAACCGTAGAAATCGAACTGACTGGGTTTGAACTTCGTAGCGGTAATGTTGAGGGAGCTGGGGAGTATTTACCTTCAGGAGAGCCCAATATCAGCCCAAACAGGGGCCAGAGGTTGGAAAACACCACTTTAAAAACATACATGAGAAAGCCATGACCGATTTACACCGATTTACACCTTTTGTTTTTAACCACTCTCCCAAACACGCTCCACAATCTCTCCTAAAAATCACCACTTCTCACCACCCAAATAAGGTTCACTGTTACACTCTGACTTGCACTCACCACCATCACAACATCACCAGATTACACCAACCTACAACTCTTGCCACATCCGTCACACAGACTAACCGACTATACCACCAGACTCGCCGCACCGAAATACACAACTAACATGAACCTCCCGCCTCTAGGAGTCAATCCCGACATTTGGCGGCCTTCGTACGTTCGAGCCCATGCTTTGATGCCATTAAATACAAAGAAATCGGCACCACAAACGTCCTCAAACACTCTAGGACGGTCTAATCTCCTTGCTTCATCTCTAGTTGACCAGCCATGGGGCGATGAGAACTCGAATCTCATGGCTTCTACGAAATCTCTTGAACGAGATGAAGAGATGCGAAAAATGTACCTCCGCAACATTCGTACCTTAGGATACACATACTTGAAGCCTCCCGGGTTCTTCAAGACGCTTCAGGCGTGTATGGATGAAGAAGACGAGGAAGAGGAGTCTCCCCAGCAACAAGATACCCAGTTTTCTCAGTTTGAAGAAGAGGAGGAAGAAGAGGGCAGTTTTTTGGTGGTCGAGGAGGATATCGAGATTGGAGGAGAACCTACGGATAACACGGGTCGCACGCATCTGACCCTTGACACAAACGCCGAGTTTAGCGGTTTGGAAGTGTCTGAAGATGTACTTCCTGAGGATGAAGTTGGAGATGAACAAGTTGTTGAAGAAAGAGATCTAGACGATGATGTTCCTGAGGGATCTGACTACTATGATGATTACGACGATTACGATGAAGCCGAGTACCAGGATGACTTTTTGGCTGAAGAGGAGTATGATGATGGATCTGCTGTTCTTGGTAATGGAACTTTGGACAGTAGTATCACCAACAACACAAGGGAGTTGAACATTGGCAATACGCCGATCAACACTCACAGAGGCAATGTCAGTAACATGACTCTTGGAAATGTCAGTGTTGGCAATGATAGTATTGGTAACGTTTCTCTGGGCAGTATTGGTAACAGCAGTGTTCATATGAGGAGGTTTCTGTCTGATGATGATGATATGAGTATGGATATGGACTAGCTCTACGACTAGCGGATTGAGGAGTCCCTTCGACTAACTGGATTATTACTGTTCAGACTACAAGTCACTGGTTTGATACTGTTCAGAAAGTTCACTATTTGCCAGTTCAGACAGTTGCTACTTGATACAGTTGATACCAGCAACTCAACAGCTACCAGGGTATGAGTTGCTATGGCATGCCAGTGGCTAGTTGATTATGTCATGTTGTTGTTGACTCCATACTGTCATGATACTCTATGCCATATCATATCAGTGACGCAGCTGTTACACAATACAGTCAGCTATCATACAGCTGTGAGCAAGTGCTGTTCACACTGTTGCTATGGGCTACTGGTGTTGTGTTTGCTACGTTGTTTGCGTACACTTACTATAGCTGTTTGCTTACACTTACCCAAGATGCTTGCCTCTGCTCACCCTTGAGCTCTACTCTATGGTGCCTGCTTGCAAGTAAGCTTACAATCGGCAAGCTTGGCTATAACCCTCTGTATTTTCGTCGTATTGACGCAATAATTTATAATCTATTAGCTACAGTATAATAGGCACGGTATTATGCATGGTCCCTGAGAATCAAACTAGTGGCTAATGACAGGCGATTGTGTATTTTGTACTTGTAGCATTCTTTTCATACCGGAAAACCACCAACAGCTGTTTTCACATCTCCATCTCGTTGGGATCTGTACACAATACAGCTGAGACGAATCAAACGTAAATACTGTAGGGAGGCTGTGAAAAGCTACGAAGAATATATCACGGGAGCAAAAGAGATACTGGTAGTTACAAGAAGGGTGGGCGAAAATTTGTAATACAGTGCGAGTATTTGTTACATATCGGTCCGACAGAAGCACTCTGTCTCCTTAGCAAAGAAAGACTCGCAAAAAAACGGAAAAAAGGACTTCCCATAACACTCACCCATAAACCAACAACTCACCAGTGAGCAAGACCGCCAGGGAATAAGTGATACACCGCACACACTGTCCACACTTTCTACTCCGTCAACAACACACTAGTCTCTCCAACTGACTACCACCCACAAACATCGCCACTGTGACGCCCACCATGAGCGATGACAGAGCCAACTCGGAGATTGACGTGCCGCAAAACTCGCTCTCCCAGTCCAACGGCTCCGGCTCGGGAGTTGACTCGGCTTCGTCGTCAGGAACGTCGACCTCCACAGAGTCCATTATGAGCGCAGACCAGTCCGACCAGACCAACCGCGCCACCTCGTCTTCGTCGTCATTGGACGAAGACGACGACCACTACAGCCCCAAGTATGAGCCCGAGCAGAATGACACAAACGACGAGCACCTCGACGACTTGTTAAGGGCTTGTTCCGGCCAGAACGACTCTCTGCAGCGTATTTTGCAGCAGAAAAACCTCGATACCCCCACAGAGCCCGTTTCGGAAGCGGAAATCAAGTCGCCTCTGACGCCAGAAGAGGCGTCGCAGTTTTCAGAGTACCGACGGGTCGAGTCCGAGTACATCAACTCCGGCAACTGGGACAAGTTTCCTATTGGTTCACGGATGTTCATTGGTAACCTGCCAGGTGACCGCATCGATACCATGGAGCTCTTCAAGCTGTTCAACCAGTACGGTCGACTTGCCCAGATCTCTGTCAAACGTGCATACGGCTTTGTCCAGTACTTTTGCCCTGAGGACTGTGAGCGGGCCATGAAGGTCGAGAATGGCCGCTACCTGCGGGGCTTCTACCTCAAGCTGGAGGTTGCACAGCCGCAGGCCAAGAACCGAGAGCGACGACGCTCCGTCTCGCCATCGGGGTTCAAAACGGAGGGATACCGAAGCCGCTCCCCCGAGACTGGTGACCGAGGCCGGTCTCGTCGACGAGAACTCCTCTCGCGTAAAAAGCCTCACATCATCCCGGAGGTACAGATTGCCATGGAGTCGAGGGTGGACCGCGACTTCGTCCACCAGGTCGAGCGGCCCATCAAGCAGAACGGCATGTCGGTCAACTACCAGTGGCTGCAGCCAAGGACCTCTATCAAGGAGGCGCTGCCAGACATTGTCAACCAGCTCATCCGCGAGCGGGTCTTTGGCTTGATCATCATCGAACGTATCAACCAGCAGGCCAACAAAATCAACCTCCAGGTGTTCCATCCCGCTCCCGATGGAGGTGTTCGGTTCGACGAGTACCAGATGATCGACATTCCTGTCGCCATCGAGCTGCTCGGCCGAGTCAAGCGGGAAAAGATGGCCAACTTTGTTCCCCCTGTTGCTATGGGCTCTCCCCCTATGCCCACCAACGGTTACTACGGCATGCCGGCCATGTCTGGCTTAGCGGGTCTGCCCAATCCGGCCATGGCCATGCCTGGCGTCGGACACATGGGTATGCATATGGGCATGCCGACGCTGTCCAACGACCAGGTGGCCACGCTGATGGCGCTTCAGACGCGGCTGGACACAATGTCGCTTCAAAAGGTGGCCCTAGCACTCCAGCAACAGGCCGCCATGCAGCACCAGCAGCCACACGCTCAGCAGCCGCCATTCATGTCTCAGTTTATGCCCAACATGCCCATGTACCCTACCCCCACATCCACATCCAAGCCCCGACATCATAATGGCAACGGTAACGGTCACAGCAATGGCAATGGCAATGGCAAAAACGGCTTCTCCAAACGCAAACGCAACAACAGCCACACCAACGGCGAGCGTGGACGAGCAGGCCCCCTTCCATACGGCCCTGTGTCGAATCGTCCACAGCCTTTGGCTTATGTTCCTCAGCATACCAACCGCAAGCCCGTGGGCGGTGAGCTTCCTCTCCGGGAGGACTCGTCGTCCACCTCTTCACCAGATCCGGTTCAGAACGTCAAAAATATTCTGGACCAGCTGGCGAACCTCAAGGGTTAGTGGTTTTCTCTGTCGGTGTAGAGTCTTTGTCTCGCATCCTCAGCTGGCGGTGAATATGTCACTCCGCCCTGGCTTTTGCCAGTTTGTTGGCTCCACCCATTTTGTAGGCTCCAGGGTTTTTTGCGCCCTGAAGCATTCCTCTCGCAGTTCCTCTCAACTCCTCGATAATCCTCGCAGTTCCACGAACTTCCGCTCACGCACCTCGCCCCTCTACTTGTGTTCGTTCACGGTCCCTCACGTGAAGAACTATGTTTTCGTTTTCGTTTTCGTTTTTTCGATTGCCAATTCAACTCCACTTCCGATGACACCGTCATGGCTCAAAATATTTATTTATTTTGCATTATATTTTATCTGTGTGTACCGATCAATGTGCATTTTTGCATTTTTCTGCACTCATGCTATTTCTCTCCTTCTGCCCTTTCTGCACTTTTTTTCTTTTTTCTTTTTCTTTTCCTTTTTTCCTTTTCTTTTTCGTTCTCTCTGTGAGAACACCGAACCCCAGGATGCCACGCTTTACCTTGGTGCCGAACATTGTAGAGATACCCCTTATGGCCTCGGCCAAGCACTTGGTAACATGTACAGTATGTGCGTGCGCCATCCTGCGTAGTTGTAGCTACGCCACTCAGCAAAGAAGCATGCCAAAACGACCCTGGCGGGTCCCGCGCACTTTGTTGTTTTACGTAGGCAAACCACCTCAAACCCGTACGATCTATATAGCTAATAGAAGCCACCCAAGATTTCCAGCCTTGCGACCTGGGAAATGATAGATGCACTTCATGAGATATTGAGATGTGCAGTGGACTGCTGTCTGATTGATGTTTGCTGTTGGACTGCTGCTTTTGTGACTATTGACTGGACTGCTGTTCATGAACTGTTCAGAGTGACTGTAGATACACTCAATTGAATGGTTCACCATGGATAACAGCATGTCCGACGTCATCCAACAATCGTCATTTTCATTTGAGTAGGACACAGTGCTATAGCTACAGTATAATCTTAACACATCTGAACAGACACCTAAACCCATCCATCTGCAGCCTTCCATACGCCATGCTCACATCATTGATGTCAAGTTGACAGTCACACAAGCAGCAGTGTAGCAGAGAAGAATGCCTTTGTACAAAAGCCAAGTTGGATTCACCTATCCCAGTAGCAACTGATTAGCCAAACTAGTAGCTATGACCATCACACCTCATATGACGACCTCCATGATCCGCAGCTACGAAGAAGTTCAGGTACATACTGTAGACAATACCAAAGCATCAAACATCTACTGGCTTAAATATAAAGTCACCTATCTTCTGCAACCACTCAGCCACCCTGCTTCTTCTCTAAGAATCCATATCCTTGTTTAGGAAAAGGTAGCTAGTCTTCATAGTCAATGAGAAGACAACCTAGACTTCATCTTCTTACTGACCACACCCACCTACACCAAAATGATGCATAAAATTAATTACCTGTTCCCTATAAATACTTTTGGAGCTCTTCTCTTCTCTACTCCTCTCCCCTCCTCCTCTCTAACTCAGCTTTCAACTGAGCAATTTCTTGTTTCTCTCTTTCCACCTGCTTCTGCCACATTGCCTTATCTCGTGGCATCCTCTCACTAGAACCTCCTAAAGACGGCACACCAAAAGTTCGTGAAGACAACATGAAAGAAGGCTGCATCTTCTTATTCTCAAATGTAGAATCCAGCTTCTTCAACTGCCGCTCCTGATCCTCAATAACACTCTCCAATGAATGTATAGACGCAGAAAGGTCGCGTGCCTTCTTTCTCAAACGTGCAGTCTTCTCTTCAACTCCTACCATTGGATAAGACCTGGTCAAGTTGTCCACTGCATCGCATACCACGTCCACATTGACGTCTCGGCTTTTTTCGTATGCTCTTTTGATCTCCTTGGCAGCCTGAATCGCGCTACTTGTACCCTGATACACGTCCAATTCAGGCACCATGTCTTTGTTGATGGTGAAGAGACGCGCTTCATCAGGTTCTGGGTCGCGAATGAGGTCGATAATGTTGGGATTTTTTGTCACAGAGTTGGTGAACATGTAGGGTGGACGGAAATAGAGCGTGTTAATCGACTCCGAAGAGGCCTGAAGGCTCGCAAGATGTTTTTCCATGGTGTCGTGTGTAGTGTTGTTTTGATCTTGATAGTGCTTGATTAACCTTAACCAGAATTTTGGAAGTGGTGACTAAGCGAAATGGAAGTGGGTAATGAGGAAGTGACCTGGATTCGTAGAGGGGACTGAGGGGAGTATTTACGTGGTATTCGCGATAATTTGAGACGATTGTGTCGTTGTATACGATCGTTTAAGGTGGTAAAACACGGAAACGCTTACTAAGAGTTCTAATGAGGTTGGTTCGATCTCAGAAAGATAATGGAAGGTACAACCGAGCAAAGGGATCATTTTTTTTACCAATATCACCCCACCCTCTCATGGAAAGAAATCGACTGACTGCCTCGCTTAATCTTTCATCTCGAAGCGTTGGGTTAGAGTTAGCTTTGATAGAAAAAAGATCTTCAATGGAAGTATTCAGAAGGTGTTTGATTACGAATGGATATTGAGAAAGATTGGACTTTTTTGGTGTCGTTCGAAAGCCCCAAGTCTCCTGATTTCTCTGGTGTAATCAGAACAGAGATTGATCCATTATAGAATGTTCTACGTCTTTCCGAAATTTCAACCGTGTCCTCTTTTAATTTCAACCACTGAGCAGCCAAACTTCTTATCAAACCACTTAGTAAGCCCCTATGAAACCTGCTCACGTGACCCCTTTGCTCCGGCTAGCCCGACCCAACTCGAGCCCGTTGCATGTGAAACAAGTTTTTCCTTGCGATTCCACGCGATGGAAATGCGAGTCGCATATGTACGAATTTGCAATGTGCGTTTGTGCATGATTTGAGAAAATGGGTAAGTGATAGAGATACCAGAGGTAGATGGATGGGTGAGAAACGGCGAGGAGATGAAGATTATCCTTTTAATTTGTCATTTGGAGGCGTGTAGCGTTTTCTAGGGGTGTTTTAGGAGTGCGTTTAAGTGGAGTACTTACTTTTAGATATGCAGGATTGGGAGTTTAGTTGGGATATTGGAATGTGAAAATACCGTGGAAAGGCGAATAATATCGGGGGGAATATTTCACCACAGAAAAAATACACCTCGGAGATGTTCCGGGATGTGCTTAGACTTCCAATCTGGAAGAATATGGGCTTTTCTACAAATTGCTGTCCTGTACTTAAGACTCAACTAAAGAGTAGCACAAGAAAACACCATCCAGCTGGACCAATACCTATAAAATCGCGTAGCCAATTATACACCCTGAATGGTACCATCCTCAATACCTCCCAGCCACTTTCTCAAACCCCCAAGCCTCCCATAAACACTTACAGGAGCCAAACCCATCTCACCTCTCCTTCACATTACTTGAACCATAGTTGAGAATTTCACATACCCCCAACTCACGCAAAAACACCCCGATCTATTTCAAAACAAGACAGTGAACATACCCCATGCTACATTTCCCGCTCCACCTCCTTCGCTTAGTGTTATTAATAATTTCAGACTTTGGCTCTCCTGTGGGGTTTATTGCATGTGGGTTATAAGCATCTATAACTGGCTGAGGAGGCTAGGCTGTAAGTGGAGGGCTATTTGTCGTGTCTATTTGTGTACAGTACCTGGTAGGCAGTATGACTGGTCGTTGTGACTCACGAGTTACCATTATACCGTCCCAAAGTCGACTTTATAACTCCGACATTTTCCGTCTTCCGTTTTTCCGTACTTCCGAGCTCCGCCTTAACAAAACTAAGGCGTCAAGACATTGACCAACCAGAGGGTGGGGAAAGAGATAACAGTAGAGAGGGTGTTTTTAATCATGTGATCAGTGCAATCACGTGATCATAGCCGAAAATTGTCACGTGAACGTCACACAAACAGTTGTATCCATCCATCTCTTTCTCCTACTCCTTCCACTTGTAGACACTACTAACACGTGGGAGGCCTATATTTCGTTATACGGTTTACGTGTCATGATGGTTTGAAAAGTGAAGTGACACAAAAGGAATTTGAACGGCGAGCAACAGCACAGCCCACGACCCACGCCATGTGGTTACAAATATCTCACTGTCTATATATATATCACGTCTCCTCTTGGTTTGCCACTTGCTGCATGGTGAGCCATTAAACTTTGAAAATTAACGTGCGTATGCAAAGTGTGATTTTTGGAAGGTGTCGGCTTCGAACTGAACACGACGTCGACACAACGGCGAACCGGATCACCCACGGCTCCCCCAGACTCAATTCGCCATGCTTCGAAGAATCTCGGCCGACTCGGTCAAAATCAACCGATATCTCGGTCTAGTCACCAAGCATTCACTTGCTCGGTCGACAGTGCTAGCCACCACCAACACCATTGCCACTCGACGATTCCATACTCGTCCTGTTGCTCGTTCCAAGGATGCTGAGGCCAAGGAGACCAAGGCAAACCTCGAGGCCAACACCAAGCCTGCTCAGGCTGAGATCACGCCTGACAGTGGAGCTGTGGCCAAGAAGGAGGACAAGGCTCCTGCTGTCAAGAAGACATGGAAGGAGACCATCAAGGAGGCTGCCCGACACTACTGGGATGGTACTAAGCTGCTGGGCTTTGAAATCAAGGTGTCTTCCAAGCTGGCCATGAAGCTGGCTGCTGGATACGAGCTGACTCGACGAGAGAAGCGTCAGTTGAAGCGAACCACTCAGGATATCGTCCGAGTGGTGCCCTTTGCCATGTTCCTGATTATTCCCTTTGCTGAGTTGCTGCTCCCTGTTGCTCTTAAGCTGTTCCCCGGCCTGTTGCCCTCTACTTACCTGTCTTCTAACGATATTGAGAAGCGAGCTCGAAACCTGCGAAAGACCCGAGGTTCCGTTTCCTCCTTCCTCAAGGACACTGTCAACGAGTCTGGAATTGCTGCCCCTACCTCTATTACCCCCGAACAGCGACAGCAGTTTGTGGAGTTCTTTGACAAGGTCCGTGCCCATGGAGAGAAGCCCTCTCGAGAGCTGCTGATTTCCGTTGCCCAAATGTTCAAGGATGATCTGGTTCTGGATAACTTGTCCCGACCCCAGCTGGTGGCCATGGCCAAGTACATGAACCTGCAGCACTTTGGCACCAACTTGATGCTGCGGTACTCTATTCGATACCGAATGCGTCAGATCAAGATGGACGATCGAGCCATTTACGCCGAGGGAGTGGACTCTCTCTCACTCACTGAGCTCCAGATCGCCTGTGCTTCTCGAGGAATCAAGACCCATGCTCTGTCTAAAGCCCGGCTTGCTGAGGATCTCGACAACTGGCTGGAGCTGAGATTGCGACAAAAGGTGCCTTCCACCCTTCTCATTCTGTCGTCTGCTTTCACCTACGGAGAGGCTGACGATCTTAACTCTCACTACGACGCTCTGGAGGCAGTTCTGTCTGCTATTCCCGAGGAGCTGTTCCACGAGGCAGACCTTGAGTACGCCCATGCCACCGACCAGGCCACCAACAAGCAGCGTCTGGAGGTTGTGCGAGAACAGCAGGAGCTGATTCAGGAGGAAAACCAGCAGGAAGAGGAGTCTGGACATATTATCCAAGTTAAGGATGATCTGAACCTGGATGAGGAGGAGGCCAAGAAGGAGGAGGCAAGAGGAGAGGCCCAGAAACAGGAGACTGAGAAGGCCGAGGAGTTCTTTGGCGACTCTAAGGACACCAAGGAGAAGAAGTAAATTAGTATATATAATTGATAGATTGTAACACTTGAGCGAGGAGCGAGGGAAGCGAGCTCCTAGCCAGTAGGACATTGAGCGTAACGAAATGTTTTCTCACAGAGCCACAGAACACACCAGACACTGGTCATTCTCAATACACAAATGTTTCATGCACAACTTCAAGTTCGAAGCAAAACTGCTATAACAGATTCAAAACAGCCACCCGCAACTCAATGTAAAAGACTATCGTTTAAGGTGCTGTGAATGTAGCCGTAACAACTGTACCAAGACACAGGGCACCACTTTTGTCATATTAACTGACCAGCAAGCCTGAGCAGCAAAGCCTCATGATGTCTAGAATACAACGAACTACGACTCCACTATCAAAAGAAAATATGTATGTATATACGTAGTACCGGGTGCCATCTACCAGCACACCTCAGCACAAACAGCGCTACTAGTGGTATGCTGTCACAGTTTCGAGTACCATCTATTCGCTCTGGTACTTGCATTAGCCAACCTCGCTTCGTTCGGTTGACTAATGATCCCCCCTCTCCACCTTATCCCAATCCGTACTCAAACTCGTACCCCCACTCTCCACAAAACTCTTCATCATTGCTCTTCTCGTATCGTCATCTGCATCTGCATACAGCGCCTTAAAGAAATCATCCGGGTTTTCCGAGTTCAAGTCATCATCTGAATCATCTTCAATCTGAATCTTGGACCAGTCCTTGGCAGGAACCACATCATTAGTAGACGACTTGACCCCCACTTCCAAAGCAGGCCAGTTTCCAGACGTCTTTTTGCGCATCTGGATCTCCAATTTCGTAGGATACACCTTCTCCTGCACCAGTTCCGGTTCAATAGCTCCATGCAGATTCACAGTTTTGACAAACGACTTGGAGGCGTCCGTTTTGTTGGTAAACGTCACTGTGAAGTTGTGGGTAGTAGCTTCGACTGAAGCCGAGTAGTTGGCCAAATCGGGCACATACAGGTATGCATTGATGTGTGTAGGTGTCTGAAAGTGGTCAATTGTGATTTTTGGCACTGCAGAAGTGGTAGCTGGAGCAGCCACGGGAGCTTTAGTAGCACTTGTAGAAGGAGCTGCAGCTGCATTACCACCCACAGACGGCCACTTACCTGGAGTTTCTTTAACCAAGGTGAAATCCACCTTCGTACCGTAAATCTGCACTGAGGACTCGCTAGCAATAATCGGAGCGTATAAGTTCACACTCCAAGTATACATGGCACTGCTGATACTCAGGGAGGTGCTCTGGATATCGATTTTGGCCGTTTGCGGGGTGTTTTTCCGGTACACGGAGACAGTAATCTTCTCGTTTGACTGGAAAAAGTCCGTTCGAAGCTTCTCCTTTGGTCCAGGAATGTGCACCGAAGAAGCCAAATTTGTAGCCAGATCAGAGTCGGGTTTGGACTCAAATTTGAACTCCGAAGTAGGTGCCTGGAACGTAGTCTGAGGAGGTACAGGGTTAGATTTGGGAGTAGGAGTAGCTGTAGGGACAGGGGCAGGAGCAGGAGCTGCTTTAGGAACAAGATCGGGTTTCACCTCAGATTTCGGCTCATTGGCATCCTTCCAGACATAGGAAATATCGATATCTGGAATCTTGGCAACATCAGCCGTGTCACCGGACCCCGCACTCATGCCAATCTTGGCTTTCCAAACAGGAATCGTCCTCTCCTCAGGATTAGCCTCCTCAGCAAAGTCCACACACTTCTTGGCAGAGGCATTGTCTCCCAAAGAAACAAAAGTCACAGCACGTCTCATCTGAGCCTTTCCAAGCATCTGTGCATCTTTCTGCACCGAGGCCAATCGAGTAGCTCTATCTGCGTCTCTCAAAGCAGCCTCCTTTTTGCCCAGTCGTAGTAGAGCCGTAGAACGCAGCAAAAAGTGGTCGGGCGTGGTTTTTTTCGGATGATCTTTCATAAACACGTTGAACAGCTTGACGGAGTCAACATAGCGTTTTTCGTCAAACGCTTTGAGCGCCTGGTCCGCCATTTTTGATAGTTGTAGTGATGTATCGAACAAGTGTTCTTTGGGTGAGGCAGGTTGTTGGTAAACCATATGCATGTTGGGTCATGTGAGTGATGAGGTGGGACTATAAGTCACGTGACGATAACCAGATACGGGGCAATGAATTGAGCTGAAACGAACATACAGAAGCTGTTATAATGGAAAATAATGAGATATGCAACGTTTTTGGCAGTTCTCAAAATTTCACTTTTTTTTGACATTTGCCTGAATCGAACTGGGGAGGTGAGGAAAATCAGAAAGTGGTGTAAAAGTCGTAGTATTGGTCCTAGAAAGCTGTGAGTTTGACAGGATATTCTAGACGATTCAATATACCCCCTGCCAAAATTACAGCTCAATCGGAGTTGCAAAACGTGCTATCTTAGTGAACTCTAGTTTTGTTGGGGTTTCCTGAACTTTACATTGTCGCTGTGATAGCCGCAGATGCTGAATTGTTCTTATATTCAAGTGGCAAACGAACACTACACCAGCTTTGACACCTCCCAAACTCATGCTACTCACTTTGACCAAATTTCACATGCTTAGTAAGCCATAACCTTAAATCAGTTAAGCTCTATATGCATGAAGATACATGATGGAGCCAAAAAAATATTTCTCCTCTATAACGACAATATTGAAAATGTCTGAAAACGATACCAAACCCGTTGACACCAAGCCTGAGGCCAGCCTGGCAGCTGCTGACGCAGCAGCCCCTCCTATGAACTCCCTCATTCTCGACGCCGGACCTCTCATCACCCAGTCCTACCAAACCCTCCACAACATGGCTCTCCATTTCTACACCACTCCCTCAGTCATCACCGAGTTGAAAGACGACAATGCTCGTAACAACCTGATGCTTTGGGGCGACCGACTCGAGATCCGACAGCCCAAGGCTGCTTCTGTAAAGGCCGTGTCTGATGTTGCTCGATCTACTGGTGATTATGGAGTGCTGTCTTCCACTGATATTGCTCTGATTGCCCTGGGATATGAGATTGATGTGGAGCTTCACGGTGGTGTGGAGCACTTGAAGAAGGCTTCCGAGCGAGTTCAGGAGGAGCTTGCCCGAAAGGGAGATGAGGAGAACCGAAAGAAGGAGGAGACAGAGGCTGCTGAGGCTGCCGAGGCTGCTGAGCAAGAGGAGGAGGAAGAGGAGGAGGAAGATGATGGATGGGAGACTGTTACCAAGAAGGTCAAGCCTGTGCGATCTCAGACCAAGAAGATTGGTGGATCTACGTTTTACGGAAACTCTGGTCTTACTCAGCCTGCTAAAGAGGACAAGCCTGCTATTCCCTTTGAGTATGACAGTGAAGATGATTCCGATGGAGGAGAGTGGATTACACCTGAAAACCTGATCGAGTCGCTGCAGAAGGACGCTGGACAGGTTCTGGAAGATGACGCTGAGCCTGAGCATATTTTGGCTGCCACTTCTACTGGTGATTTCGCCATGCAGAACGTTATTCTTAAGATGGGTCTTGTTCTTGTGAACGCTACCAACGGACGACAAATCAAGCAGATCAGAAACTCCATGCTGCGATGCCACGGCTGTTTCCATCTCATGGCTTACCCTAAGGATGGATCTGTCAAGCACTTTTGTCCCAAGTGTGGAGGCAACACTCTGCTGAGATGCTCCGTCACTGTTGGACGAGATGGAAAGATCCAGGTGCATCTCAAAAAGAAGATGAACTGGTCGTCGCGAGGAAACAAGTACACACTGCCTGTTCCTCAGTCGAGAAACTCGCGAAAGCAGCGACAGCCTGAGTTTAACGATGTCCTGCTCAGAGAGGACCAGAAGGAGTACTCCAAGGCTCTCAAGAGCGACGACTGGAAGAGACGACAGAATGAAAAGATTCTGGATCACTGGGTGGGAGGTGGATCTGCCGAGAATGTCATGTCGCCTTTTGCTGCTACGGGTACTGCTAGAGAGGCTACTAGACATACGGGAGTAAAGGTTGGACGAGGCAGATATGTGAACAGTAACAAGAAGAATAAGAAGTAGCCAGCGAGCTAAAGCGAGTGCGAAGCACGAGGTTTAGTGGGCGCTACTTATTCACCCGAGGCAACGAGTTAAACACAGAATTCGAAACACGATGTGTTAATAACCGCCTCGGCGTTGTGGACTGTTCAGGAGGTAAAAATTATAAAGAGTAATGCATGGTTAGAATAATTATATGACACAGTAGACACAGGCCAATATCGGACAGCATGTACAGCCCTGTTTGTACGTACTCAGAAGACAGCTTTCATAAAATAATAGCATCCCTGTGCCTTACCAATATGTTCATTACCAGATTACTGCTTTCAGCTTAACACCACCTACAACACTGATACACTTAAATCTAACTCATGACAATGCAATAATAATACAGGTAATAATTTATATACTCTAGGTAGAGGGCGCGACAGCGGTCTCCGAAGTAATCTCCTCAGCAACCTCCTTAGTCTCCACCTCCTTCTCTTCAGAAGCAGCCTCCTTAGATTCGTTCACTTCAGACACGACTTCGTTGTTCCCTTCGTCCACGACCGTCTTCATCGCCCTCCTCACCTCCTCCACACACCCTTCCGCAAACGTCAACAACCGCTTAATACACACCAACCACTGTCTGGTATCATCGTTCACGATATGAGCCACCTGTTTGGAGTTTCTCGCTGACGCAATAGTTTTATTCTGCGATGCTCGAGCGTGAATACCAATAGACGCCACTCCAACAGGCCAACAGGCGTTTCCAATGCACAGCTTCAGATACACATCATACGCCTGATGATGCTCTTCATGCTGAACATGGTACATGACCTTTGACAGCATGGCCAGCACTTCATCTTGCAAAGCGTTATTTCGTAACAACACCATAAGCGAAGATAACGACGACTGAGTCTCTGCAAAAATCGTGTCGGCCACATCGCCCTCTTTACCCTCCTTCTTCTCCAGAGTGCCCTCCCATTCACTCAGAAGACGAGCCAGAAACACTCGCAGTTGTGTCGTCAGTTTGTGTTTCGTCTCTGTGTCCCTAGTGGCGTCCTTTTGTGTTGCCACGTCACCCCACTCAATCCACACGTTGGTCTTTGCGTCCTTCTCTGCTTGTTCAGCCACCGATAGTTGGGGAGCTTCAACAGCGCTTTGTGTAACGCCCTTTGAGTCCACCTTGGCCACCTTCTTCTTCTCCTCCTCCTCTTCAATCCTGGCTCGCTTCTCCTGCTGCTCCTCCTCTCTGTCCAAATCTCGCTGTCGTTTCATCTGCTTCAGCCGTTCGAGCCGCTTGAGGTCATCTGAGCTCTCTGTCTGTGTCTGTGGCGTTTTGGAGGCTGTAGCGGTGTACCCGTAGTCGGGCGAAGCGGTGCCGCTCTTCTTTTTCGAAATCTCGCTCTGAATCAGTGCTGCAAAGTCCATGTTGAGAGTGTAGTGTAGTGGTGAAATTTGGAGAGATAAAAAAACAGATGCACGCTAAGACGCATTCATGCAGGCTGCATAATTTCTCCGAACTTTATCCGATAGTGCAAGTGAAGATGGAAGTCTTCTGGAAGGATGGTGATTAGTGATATTTTATAAAGCAAGATAGAAACTGTAGATTATTAATCAAAGTAACCAAGCAAGAAAAAAAAACGGCAAATTTGGCTTCGTTTTCAGGCCGTTTGAGAGGGCTCTTTGTGAATTGCTTTTTGTTAACGGATCGTAACTACATTTACGCTTTGTTGGGTGAACTAGATGAACTCAAACTAAAGTTTGTGTCTTAGTTGGTAAAGTTAAGTAAATGGGGATCACAGAAGAGTCCCTTAATCTCACCTAAACTTGGTCGAAATGCTTCAGAATTGAACAGACATACTCCTACGTCCTCCCTGATTCACATAAAAAACACTTAACCCTCACCCCCAAGCCTGGCGCCTAAGATTTCCTCGACACCAGTAAAGTTCTTTATGCAGCTCGGGTCAACGGCGGTGGAACTTTCATTGGCGCTAGAGCAAAGCAGTGTCTTAGTCAGCTGGCCAGTGATTTGAAAGACCTATTCTGCTTAGTCAGCTAATACTGCTGTCCTACAGGTCACGTGATACACTATCATCACCCTCGATTCAACGGCTGCAACTGATCGACAAAGCGTCGGGAAAAAACGGAGCAACGGAGTCTTGCAGAGAACTTTACGGAACGCTAGGATTTTGTTTTGTGTGTGGATAGGGTGGGGGTTTCAGGAATTTGGGATTGTGTTAGTGCTGAAATTAATGTGGAAAAAAATCGGAGCATTTTGGAGTGTTTTGAACATACATGGCAGAAATTTGTTAGAATTTGTTACAACCTACTTTTCTAGACAAAGATTTTGTTAAGATTCCTCGCCATATTTATATCTGTCCTAGACGCTCCAATATTTATCCAGATTCAGATCCAAGACAACCATTAAACTCCTATGATCTTGGAGATAAGAACCAGCTATTAGTGATTCTTGCTCGGTATATTTCCACCCATCTTGAGACACACTAAAACCGCACCCCCAGCCGTGCGGCTCGTTAATTCGTCTCCAGATCTGACCTGTCAGTTCATTATAACTCCGGCCGTGTTTAATGTACTGTTATTTTAATTCCGGCTTGCCTTAAATACACATAAATAGTAATGTCTGTAATAATTTATTCCTAATTAATCATAATCCTGATAGACCACATCAGCTCGTCTAGTTCGATACGCCATGAGTCTGATTTCAATTTCCTCGAGACTCCTTGTCAACATGGTGGTTTTCATCATCACACCTTTCTTTCAGCTCTTTCCATGTGTTTCTCATGACGTCATCAGTCGTGTATCTTCGCTGGCTAGGTCTTCTACCTTGTTAAATCTGTTGTCAAAAGCTGCAGTGACTTTCTGAGCTGCTAGAGCTTGGGCCCTGATAGTAACATAGTCCTTGATGAAGGCTCTTTTGTACAGATCAAAGTCGTGGACTTCCCGATCCAGCGTGTTAATGAAGGGAGCGTCGAAGTCGTTTCTCAAATGAGGCAACAGAGCATCCAGAGGTTGGCACAAGTGGTCCACTGCAGGAGGAATAACCGCAGTCTCTGCTCCTTTTTTGAAACAGGCCAAACGAAAGTCAGCAGTGCAGAATGCACTCTCGGGGTTGTGGTTCATCACCAGCAAGTGTTTCTGGTCATCTGGAAACTTTTTCAGTTCCTTCTGAAACACTGCTCTCAGCCACTTGAAGGTGATGAGGAGAGTAGGTTCAGCTCCTGGGGCAGTTTCTTCTGTGAACTCCACAGGTTCAGGGTCTAGTAGCAAATTTAGAGAAATTAGACTGCTTGCTTCTCCATTGAAGATGACGATAGGAGAGACTGAGTGACCATCTGAACACACGACTTCGACGCAGTTGACGAACTTCTGTTCTCTTTGCTGCTTTATTTTTAGTTCAGAGTAAGTCAGGTTGGATATCAGACCGGATTCGGTTTCAGAAGTGGTGATGCCAAACTCACCCATGTTCCAGATAACGTAGTCCTTGTACTTGTCTCCATTGAGATCGTCCAAGAAGAGTGCAATGTCGCTTTTTGAAGGGGGTTCCTGCATTAAACCGAGCTTGAGAGTCTGCACTTGCAATTCATTGCTGTACTTTTCTCTAAACCCGGCCAGCCATCTTTCACCTAGTACAAGCTCTTCATCTTGAATAAAAAGAGAGCCCATTTGACAGAGATTGTCATTAGTAGGAGGCAAGCCTACAGCTGATTGGTTAACAATCCAGTTGAGGATTTCAGCTTCTTCGGTTTCGGTTAGTTGACGAGTAGGGGTGATGTTCATGCGGTGAAGCAGGGTAGGAAAGGGAATGTTGTAGGTACGAGCTGCTTCTCGACGTGGAGTGCCTGAAGAGACAGCAGAGAAGGCAGTTTCGAGGGAGTGGGGGGTGTATGTTGTCATTGTGAGGGTTGCGAGAGGATTAGGAGTTAATTGACGAAGTCAATTAATGAGTAATCGGCGAGTAACTACCGAGCAATGACGGTGGTAGTGAGCAGCTGTTGTGGAGTCTGTAGACAATAGTATATTGTAGTCAACTGTATCTAGCTGTAGACGGACAGTGGTATTCAAGATGAACTGAATGACTGTCTGTAAAGTTGAAGGGTATTATTTCACACTGGGGAATTGAAGACGCGCTTTTGTTGTTATCGAATTGCTCAGTTTAAGAGCAGCGTCAGTATCTTTGGTGCGTTGTGGTGAGACGCGTAATTTCATCTAAACCTAACGCGTCTTTCGCGCTAAGGGCCAAGGGTAAATGTGAGACGTGAGAATGAGAAAATAGTGAGCCAACATCTAAGAATATAGTGTATACAAACCGCCCTATGAATAGATAAACAGTTCGCACTGCAACTGTGTAATTCCTATACCTCCAGATCCTCTGTAGCGTCAGCTAGAAACATGCTTTTTAGTTGCATCTTCCAACAAACATAGTTAGACTCTCTCCACTAAATGAAAACGTTGATTTCCGATTCATACCTGCTCTATTTGATTCAGGACTTCGGATACTTTTTCTCTCACCATGAGTATTACCCATGCTACCTTGTATTATTCGATAATATGCCTATTGCGCTCTAGAAATACATTGTAACTCTCAACGACGGCGTTTCAAAAATGCATGTTCCAGACCTCTCAGAAACACGTGACCTGGTTAGTCAGGTAAAGAAACATCTTTATTCTCAGTTACCTCTTTAAAAGACACTTCTATACTTCGTTAACACCCTCAAAAACGCATCTGAAAATCCCGGCACGTGACTTTTTTAGCCCTTTATATAGGTCCAACGCTTTTTAGACCTTCAGTGGTTACGGCCATATCCTGGTGAAAATACGGCTTCCCGTCCGATCAGCCATAGTCAAGCACCAGAGAGCCTAGTTAGTATTGTAGTGGGAGACCATACGAGAATCCTGGGTGCTGTAATCTTTTTGCACTTTTTGAGTGAACCGAAAAGTGGGAATATTTTTCCAGCGAAGTGATCATGGTACCAGGTATACAACAATACCAATACGTACTCATGTTACTTTTTTGCTCATATCCCATGACCCTTGTGCTCTTCATTATTAGAGAAGTGCAGTTATTAAAATTGCCACACCAAATTACTGATTTAGGCAAGTGGTGGAGTTTGGAAACAAGATAAAATTAATAGGTTTGTTTGATTACTAAGCAGCTGTATGCTATGGGCTATGTCAAATATCTACTATCTGCCAGGATCCAATTTTTCATTAACAGCAACCTCCATAATACAGTTTACTTGAAGGTACTTGGGAGTATCAAGTAGGAAGTATATTCTTCTTTAAATGAAGTACTCAAAACACTACATTCAACAGCACCCGCAATCACTCCACAGAAGATCAAAAGCCACCAACAGATAGCCCTCGCTTCCAGCTATCTAACCATACCCTTATCACTCCCCCACCATACTTGTACCCTCTCCACTAACTTTCCCAAAATCCACCGCTAAACAAAATAAGGTTCATGTATGCATATCATCATTCTCTAGCCGCCACAGTCTCTCTACCTCCACAACATGAACGTCAAAAACGAGGTCAAAGCCGAAGAGGACGTCAAGTTCACGCCACCTCCTCTGGACGGCGAGGACGGGTTCGATTTGGACATGGCTGGTCTAGAGGACCGTGTGTGGCTTGTTCGGCTGCCCAAGTTTCTGGTCGACAAATGGAATCATCTCGATGAGCACACAAACAAGCGGCTGGGTCAGGTGCTGATCAAGGAGAACACCGGCGCTCCAGGCGAGAAGCAAAAGGTGTCTTTGCGACTGAGTGACACCCCCGAGAACAGCGAGATTCCCCATGAGTATGAGTTGGATATTGTGAAGGAGGTGGTCAACAACACGTTTGTGTTCACCGAGAAGGATCAGGAGAAGAAGGATGAGAAGGCAGCTGCTCCTGCGGCATCATCGTCTGTTGCAGCATCTTCTAGTTCAGCTGGAAAGGTCACAAAGCCCTCGGCTTTTCCCTTTGCTCGAACGATCCCCAAGAAAACCACCCTGGCTGGCCGGGTCATCCACGAATGCACAGTTGTGCCGTCGCTCAAGGACGCCAACTACAAAAAGGTCATTCAGAAGCGAAAAGAGCGGCTGCAGCAGCCTCCTGCCGCCAGAGTTACCCTCCTTACCGACCTCCCTGGTGTGGTGGCGTCGTCAAACGCTCCAAACCTGCGTGGACACGGCTCGCAGTCGCATTTCATGAAGGCGCCCAAGAAGGACTTCAAGCTGGACGGCAAGGCTGTTCGTATCGAGCGATCTGCACTGCTGGATATTCTCTTCAAGCTGTTTGAAGAGTACCCTTACTGGTCATTGAAGGGACTCAAGGAGAGAACCAAGCAGCCAGAGGTGTATCTGAGAGAGGTGCTGGACTCCATGGCGGTGCTCAACAAGAGTGGACCGTACGCTATGAAGTACTCGCTGCAGGCTGAGTACAAGCAGTTGTCGAACCAGGGAGGTGCTCAGGATGAGGATGAGGCGGATGATGATGATGAGGATGTGGAGATGGAGACGGTGCTTTAGGAGGGCATGTGAGGGCGTAGCCCGAACGTGCCCGACCAAACATAAGGAGGATATTCGAGGAGTGTCCTATCCTACCAGGACATATGTGCCATAGGACATAAGACGTCCAGTTATTAGCTTAGAATTTATTATTTTTTACAACCAAGACACTGAGTGCGTGCTCAAAGTATCCTACTGATCTATTGTTGTTTGGCACATGAGCTAAGAGTATGTTAACTACAGTACAGTGGCATTTTTGTTCAATAAATAATAACATAACGAGTGTATAAATAACGCTTGCGCGGGGTATAATTCTTAAAAGACGTCTTTGTCCCAGTTGAAGACCGATAGTCTGGGCTGATCGGACCGTTTTTTAGGCAGTCCTCTGGAAATCTGACGTCGTTGCTGCATCATCAAAGCAGCGTATTCAGCGTCTTCTTCGTCAGAAGATACAAGTTCCACGTCTGAGAAAATCGACGCTGACGAGGTGGAAAAAGTAGACGTTCCAGAAACCGATCTGATTTCGTTAGGCGAAGGGCCAGTATAATATCTGTCGAGTTGTCCGTATTTTTTGGGCGATCTAGTCGCGTGTTCAAGCGTCTCAGGTACGTGTGTCACCTTTGGAACAGCAAAAGTATTCACTGGACTCTGGACCTTGACTGGGCTTCGAACTGGTGACCTCATAGGTGACCTAACAGGACTTCTTCTAGGAGTACTTTCTCCCTCCTTCTTAGGAGAAAGTCGTTCCCAAACTGACACTTTGGGTGTACTAGGAACCTCCTGGAACACCTTTGGAGTACCAACGAGTTCTTGAGGGTACACCTTTTTCGGAGTAGATTCTCTCACAGGAGTCTCATCTCCACCCATCAGGTTATGAGTGACTTGAGCCGGAGTCAATTTGCGGTTCAGAGAGCGCCGTTTAGGGCCTGGAATGGTAGTGGGCTTGTTGATACGGTTGGAGTTGGTGCTCTGAAGAGGTTGCATTCTGGGAGCAGAGAGAATACGAACGGGTCTGTCACGTGACTCAACTGTATGTGGTGCACGTGGAGGAACACGTGACTCAACTGTATGAGGTGCAGTATGTGTGGGTCTCGCCCTTGACTCAGCAGTAGCAGGTCTACCTCCTCCTCTCAACGACGTCAAGTTGCTTCGAATGTCGTTTCCTACAGTTACAGGACGGTCCATAGGCCGGGTAACAGGTCTGGGCACGGATCTAGGAGCACGTGACTTTGTAGGTGAGGTTGTGGATCCAGGAAATGTGTTTTTTGGGCGACTCACTGAGCGAGTAGCAGAGGGAGGGGCACGTGACACAGGCTTGGGTTGTTCACGTGACACTGATCTGGAAGCCGACTGAGGAACTTCACGTGACACAGACCTCGATCCGTTGTTGACAGCCCTCCTTCTGGGCGTTTGTTCGACTTCCGTCTGCTGCATTTCTTGCAGATAACTCTTGCCAAACACAAGGAACGGACTTCCAGAAGCTTCCTCGTGATCCATCAGTGCCTGTTTAAGAGCAACGATGATTTTGGGCATTTTCCGCGCAATCTGTTTCCTTGTCTGCTCTTCTCTAAGTAGACGACCAGGGTCTCCTCTTTGAGACTTTCCTAGGAGTCTCGCTGGGTCACGTGACGCTTCTTCCAGCTGTCGGGCGTCTTCCACCAGTTGTTTGTGTTGTTTGATGAGGTCCAGGGTGGATTCGAACTCAGTCAAGTCTGCTTCTCTAGCTGCAATCTCTTTTTCATGTACCTCAAGTAAAGCCTCAGAAGAGTCTTCAGACATGTAAAAAGGCACAAACTGCTGTCTCTGTTCCTCAGAGTAATAAAGGGCATCCCAAATCTGGCTCAGATTCTCCCTAGCTTCAGCAATAAACACGTTCAGATGATCCTGTTTGAGATGTCTCATTCTGAGCACTTCAGCGTGCCATTTTTCCACCACCTGAGCTGTTTCTCCGGCAACTGTGCCTAGAAACTGTTCGATAACTCCCTCGTTTTCATCCAATCTGTTCCACAAATGCTCCACCTCTTGTCTGTATTTCTCAATTGTTTGTTGTCTCTCTTCCCTCAGTAATTGAAGCTCTTTCAGGGTATCTTGTAGGTAGGTGATTTTCGCATTAGTCAGCGCCAGAGGAACACTTCTATGCTGAATAATTGTATCATCCAATTCCTCATTTTCCACCCCTAATAACGTCCAATGTTCATTAATGGAAGACGCCAAAACCTCAATTTGAGCCTGTCTGGCTTCAAACTCCTCCTTGCGACGTTCAAAACACCCCTCCACGTCTTTAAGAACGTCCATTGTGAGTCTAGGTGGCACGGATCCGTCCAGATCTACTCTAGTGGTAGCTTCCTTCTCAGGACCCATAAGTTCGTCATAACGATCAAGTTCTTTCTGGAATTGACGCACAAGATCACTTCGCTCGTGAAATACCTGCTCCAGTTTACTTCCTGACCGGTCCAGCCGCTCGAGAAGTTCCTTGTAAGGCGGGAAAATGGGCTCATCAATAACAGCAACTAGGCCAGCTGAAGAGCCTCCAGAAACGTCAGGGAGAGACGTAGTTTTGAGCACTTTTAGACGGATCTGTTTGTCGACGCATCTTTGCTTGAGTTCGTCTCGATAAGACTTTTCCTCCAAAAGTCGCACTTGTAGGGCTTCCACCAGTTTGGCGAAATGTAGTCGTTCTTTTTCCTCCTTTTCAGCATGCGAAAATCCGATATCTGAGAAAACGAGCTGCAGCTCGTTGGAGAGACGCTCGAGCTCGTTCTGAAGATACGAAGTTCGTCGTTTCATAGGAGGTGTGTGTGTAGTATGAGAGTTGTTAGTGCGATGTTTAGTAAGTGAACCAAAGGTGTTGATAGACAACATGCATGCTCAAACCTTATCCCCATTTTGACAAACGTAAACAAACATGATTAAAGTTTCTGAATAAAAATATCCCGGATTATGTAACCACATCAATGGGGGTTGTTTTCTACTCAAAGTGGGTGATATTGGTTATGATCGATACTCATTTGATTATGTAATCCAGGCCTGTTTTTAATTTTCTTTTTCTGTTTCACGTGCGTTTCAGAGTGTGCACTATTTACTTTTGTTGACGAGTAATATTATGGCCGTTCAATAACATGTAACTGCACTAACCGATTGACGAATCGTTTCAGATATGTTTTATTGGGCGTTTCAACAATAATATCTTCACAGTACTACATTTAATATCATTCACGTGTCGAATTTAACAAAAACGTCCATATCTCCCGCTACAGATATCTCATAGAAAATTTGAATAGGCCCTTACACTCCTCTAATCTATCCCATCATTTTGAATACAAACACGACCTCTTTCGCTAAATATTCACGCCCACAAAATCTACCCCTGAATTCTGAAGCCGCATCCGGGTCGGAAATGAGCACATGTCTAGCACGTGCATTCAGCTGACTAAACTGTATTCCTATACTCCCACTCTGATACACACGTGACTCATTACATCATCAGATCGACATTACATCTCGTATTACTAAGCGTATCTAGCAACTTTCGCCAAACCCAATCTTTCCTCGTCAACATGATAACCACAACGATACCAAACGAGATCTGGCTGAATATCGCCACGCATCTGGAAACGCATACATTACTAAATCTCTGCTTATGTAACAAATACTTCAATCACGTGTTTCTTCAACCGGCCATTGAGGAATTTGAAAAGCTGTGTCCGTGGTATGGCTCTGAAGTGTCTTGTGGAGGGCTATATCGGTACTTTTTCGAGTCACGCGAACTCACCACGTGTGGTATTCACTTAAATTCACCTAATACCCCCTTACCCGATTCATTTGAGTCCATATTAGGCGGTCAGAAGGAGTATTCTAAACGGTTCTTTTCGTTTAGAGAATTCGGCATAGACAACAAACCAAGGCCTACAAAATGCGTTTTTAACGATCGAGGTTTACAGTGTGATCATCGGTTACTGGATCTGACGGTAACAGGGCAACTTCCTTGGCAGAAAGGCAGTATGATTATTCCGGATCATGATGAGTATCTGGTTGATCAGGTCAGCATGAGAATACCAGTGATGTACCAGTACTCTGACGATTTTCTCAGTCATCAAGCAATGGTGATTGAGACGAGTTTTTCGCTTGAGAATAAAATGATCTATGGATTCAAGCTGTTGAACAATGTGACTAATGATCAACCTGACATTATTGTTGCTATGGATGCCGATTCAGCAGCTCCTAATTCATTTCTGAGCCGTGAGCATCTGTTTGGAGACTTCTCAGACACAACTGGAGTGCTGATGTATGTCAATCAACAGAGAAAGATAACTATGCCTCATGTTCTCAATGGAGGACTGGTAGCTGTGTTTAAGGGCAAGTTTTATTTTATTTCTGACGGAAATATCGTGCAGGTTACGTGCCAAGGGTATGATGTCACATGCCAAACTTCACTCTCTGAGACATTTCCAGACTGTCTGTATATCAAACAGGACGATAGACACCCAAGGTACCTGTGTCTGGTGGGTGCAAGTCACGTGATATTGTCGATAGTCGATTTGGAGGAAATGACAGTGTTCAAAATGCCTGCTGAGTCAGAAGGAACGGTTTTTATGCCGGGAGTGGTCAATGGAATGCTGCAGTGTTTTTGCTTTGAGAGGGGTTTTCTGGCGGAGAAGTTGGAGGGGTTGAAGGAGGTGGAGGAGTGGCAGTATGTTAGTTATCCGTAGGTTGATGAGTGCGAAAAACACGAATTAGCTTGTGGATGAGGGAATTTGGGCATTTCTATGTTAAATTGCATTTTTATAACAGTTAAAATGTACTGTAGTGGGTCGATATTATAGCTAAAATGAAGGCCTGAAGGAGACGGTTTGAATGGAGATGGTTTTGTTATCCTAGCATGGATATTAAGTACGTTATTGGGTATCTTAATATCTGCCACAAAATAAGGTGGTTTTGGAGATAATTTCAAAATTGGAGATATCGAGATTTTTGAAACTCTGCTGCAATGTACCGGATCTGTTTATATATGAGCTATTTTCGAATCACCGCTACACCACCTCTAATGACTCAGAGATGATGCTTATCAAAAACCTCTTTTGTTAAACTGTCAGCTATAATTGGGGCGTCTTGTTAAGAGGCAAGCACTCTCTTACCAGGTTCGATACTGGAGCCACAGGATTAAAAATTCGCCATTATATTTTCCCTCACGTTATAAACCCACTATCACTATTACTAACCACTCACGTGACTATTACTACATTTCGTATTCACACCATTAAACTTCTGCTTAGTCACCCCCACTACCCCCAAACTCAACCTCCACATCTCATCACCATCATATCACCATCACATCACATACAACATGGCACGAAAAAAGAAGCAATCTGAGAACAACTCTCAGCTCAAAAAGAAGCAACAGCAGCTGGAGGACTACTCGCGCCAAACGCTCAATCATATCGCTCTCACAAACATTGATTCCAAAACCGGACAGGTGTTTTTCAACTCGGCCATTTGTTCAGTGTACAAGTTTTCGATTTCGTCAAACGGCTGGGAAAAGCTGTCTGTGTTGGGAACTTTGTTCATCTACTCGCGAAGAGTGGCCCCTGAGGACACTTCAGACCCTTATCCTTATGCTCTGATTATTCTGAATCGAACGTCACCCGAGAACTTTTCCATCGGTCTGATTCCTCAAAACGTGTCTTATTACACAAACGCAGGAGTGCAGAAGGAAGCCGGCGATATTCCGGAAATGAACAGTTCCTTGGAAGATAGCTTTATCATGGTGTCGGCAAGTGATGGACAGATGTATGGACTGTGGTTGTTTGACGAGAAGGATCGGGATCCGGCGTTGGGGTTGATTAATTGGTGTTTGCATGAGAGCGGAGCAGCTTAGCTTGAGGCTGAGCGAAGCAAAGCCTTGAGTGTAACACTAAAATTACTAGAGCGAAGTGATAGTAATCGCCAAAATGTCTCCTTTTCGGCAAGCAGATGCCTTGGTTGAAATCAGGAGGACACGAGAAACATGATTGTTGTGTTCCTGTGTCTCTGGGATGCCTATTGGTGCTTTTGTGGCGTTTTTAGGGTGCCTTTGGAAGAAATTTGGTGTCATTGGGGATTTGAGTGCTTTAGTAGTGCTCTGAGGTGCTCTTAAATGCTCTGATGCTGTGACTCTAGTCGCCATTTATGTTTCCCTGTTTATAGATGGCTTGGTGCAAGGACTAAAGCTATGGAGTGGTTGAAGAACCACAGGAAGTAATATATGTTAATTTATACCTATAGACTGTGCTGGATGGAAAGTGAAAAAGGATGTCTCCAAAAGGATGTCTCAAAGAGATATATTCATGGCGAGTGGTGTCATAGCCTGCTTCTCTTTCTGGAAATCATCCTACCGGTACTTAACCTTGTGGTTAGTTGGGAAATGTCTAAGGAGGAAACTCACCAGGGGTCCTGGTTGGGTGTTCCTCTGAGCTGCTGGCTAAGAAGGATTTATAAGTATATATTACCTGGTACTGGTCTCAGATACAGTCTGAAACAAGAGAGCATTGGCTATACGTATACCTCTACAGCACCAGTAATGTACCTACACAACAACATGGACGACGTGAAACTGCTAGAAACACTGGACAACCTCAATTAGCGACTTTTGGCTTTGGAAAGTGTGATAAAGTCGAAATACCCGAAGACACAATCTTTGATATTGCAGTTGTGAGTGGTAGCTAATGTCTAAGCTAAGAGAAATACAGAGTAGAAGGTGGTTCTTGTAGTGTTTATTGTGCACTACTAAACTACACGTATCTCCAACTGCACCTATAGTGTGGCGATCTCTACTCTAACAGCTTAGCGCAAGTCTAACCTATTATCTCTGTAGCTCAAGTAAGCATAAGTGTCGTCTATAGATGAGTTCATAGCTGGTTGTTATAATAGATCTACCCTCAATTGGTTGTCCAACTACATCTCACTACAATTCCGGTTCACCTAACTAAACTTTTATTCTGGCAGCTAGACAATCTACAACATTTACATAGATCCTTTAATTTCACTGGTGTCACAGAGACACAGCGAAATCTAAACTACAAGTACAGAGCATGTGGCTTCAAGCAATCTCAATCCTCGAGCAGCTAGAACAAGCTACCCTCATGATACCCACAACACACATCTCTCAAAAAAACAGTTTTGGCCAATCAAAGCTGGGCTAGGCTACTCCCCACTCTTCAATCTTCCGACAGCGCAATGATCGAAAAATACCCGCCGCTCTCCTTCTCCCGCTCCATGAACTCCCTCACCTTATCCAGCGACTTCTTGGACAGCGCATCCTGTCCCTCCTCCAGCTGGCCCAGATCAATGGGGCCCTTTCGTCGTCCATCGAGCTCGTAAAGATGGCCGTTCTTGGCTCGCACAAGCGCCACGTAATGGAAATCAATGGGGTCGTCGGCGGCAGGGGCATCGGTCTCGCCCTCATCGCACACAGAAGCATGAGCTGCCTCAAACTCCGCAGAGTCCTCCAGCAGCTGAGCTCGGGCGGCGTTTGTGCCCAGCTGACCGGACTGCGACACAATCTGGCCAATCAGACTGCCCGCAGGCACAGTGCTCTCAGGCAGACCGTTTGCCACCGCATGCAACAGAGCCATGGTGCCACAGGCATTGGTGATGGTCTGAGGCCACCAATCGGGGCCTCCAGCACGCGCAGCAACGGGATCGTAGTCGGCAGCGGCAGCATCAGCAGCCTCCCGGTACGCCTCGTACTCCTTGGAAATGGGGAAAACCAGGATCAGGGCAGCTACCGGTCTGGGGATGAAGGCCAGCATTTCCGGCTCATCGATGGAGAAGACGTCGTAGAAGGAGCCCTGCGACACGCCCCAGGCTCGGAGCAGGCCGCCAAAGACCTCGGGGTTGCATTCCAGAGGCACAAACGATTTCGTCATGGTGATGATGAGTTGTCAAGTGGTGATGGATGAGGTTGAGTGGGGAGTGCATGGAGAGGTTAACTTAAATGGGACGAGGTTAAATTTCCAGCAAACTCAAATGTCAAGAGTCCAGACGACGAATGATTGGTGTAGGAAAATAAAACCAAGAAGAAGAAAAATACATTGTTTTGCTTAGTAAGCACTCCCTACCATTCCCAGACACATCCGATCCCCCGTAAAATAGCTATTTCTTTCTGGTCAGGGGCTCCTTGTTTCATTTTCATGTACCCTGTGCAGAGAAGTAAAAAGCAATAGAAAAAAGCAACCCCATGCAGATCCCCTGAACGGAACTAGATGAAGAGTGCGTATCGAGGCTAGGGGTTTTTGTGGGGGCTAAAAGGGCCGTTTTTCCGTCCAAATCGTCCTTTTTCTGGCCTTAAAACACGTGCCAGGCCGTCTGAAACTTTGGTTCTGTTTTGAGGCCTACATGGACATCATGCAGCAGCCAATGTAGAGTTAACCGAGGTCGGCGATATATAACCATTGGAGTAAGTAGGGGTGGTTATTGGCGGGAGAGTAGCAAGTGTGGCTTAGTAAGCACGTCACGTGCACTGTATGTTTATGTCATTGTTTGCACAGTAAGCACAATCGGAGGTGGAACAGGCTGCCTTTCGGAAGCAGCCACCGTTAATGGCAGTAAGACAGCGTTGAGACAATTTGAGAAAGATCGGCATTGTGCTTAGTAATGAAGTAGGAGGAGGTTAGTAAGCAGAGTAATGGGGTTAGTCAGCGTTTCTATTGGTCAAGAAAGGAGCGGCGGTTGTTCACGACACCCACTAGTGTGATTAATAATCGGATGACGTAATAGGGGTCAGTTAGTGGGAGTCAACTTCACTTTAGCGTCTTAGATGGGTCTAAAGTGATCTGAGATTCAGTGTCGTATTTGAGATTACATTCGGTGGTCAGTGCTTTTTGTGGCTGCTTTTCTGATTATGTAATTGAAGTGATGTACGGTCTGATTACTTAATCATGTATCATACCGGTACATGCAGAGCAATTGCTATCTGAGGCTGTTGCTTCCTATCAGTTCTATTTTTAATATCGTTTGGTTATTTTTAAGCGTTTATTTTGTGAGAATATTATGGATGGAAAAAGAAGATAATATTTCGACGGATCTGGTCAAAATGAAAGCAACACGTGAGGATAGAGATGAAAGGAAGTGGTTAATCCTTGGCAAAGAAAATTAACTGGTGAGTTTTTTGTTTTCTGTCTTAAAATTCGTGTTATGTTGAGTGAATGATGGGTGTATGTTTGAGAGATTGAATAACAAAACTAAGACAGTAAAAAAGAAAGAAAAAAAAGCAGCCAAAATGTGAATTGAGACCGGGCAGTCTCAGATAACGATTATCAGGTCAAAATTGTGATATTATTCGTAGCTATATGATTTAGGGGTTGTTAGAGGATAAGAGTGGTAGAAAAAATGAAAAAATGAAAAAACTAGAAAACAAACAAAAAACAATGCAAGAACTGACAAGAAACGAATGCTCTAGATAGTCATTTAATGATATTGTATACGTTCTTTGCATGCATTCTATTGCGAGTTGTTGTTATTATCCATGCATATTCAACAATATAACCGCCTGGTATCATGTAGGCACAGGATATCTGCTTTCTGGTAAAAGCCTGTGGGGAAATGCATTCAGATACGCGATCTGCTTACTGTGCCCAAGTAACTTCTAACATTATAATATTACTCTCTAAGGCTGCTTCTGATCTCCCACTTCAAGATCAAACCAAACAGCCACAAGAATGACTCAGTTCTCTGTGGGGCTCTAAGAAGATGCAAATTCGATGATTTCTAGATAAGGCAATTTTATCTACATTTTTCATCCTGCAGCAGTGCATTGCCAATGCACCTCACTCCGTCCGAAGGGCCTAGAATGATACAAGGGAAGGTGGAGATGGTTGTGTATTTTTAATGAAAGAGTCGGTTGTAAAACTAAGGGTATGTCTTCGTCAAAATGATCTCCATTAAACTTAAGCTTGTATCCGACCTGTCAGTTTTGGACGATCAGTACCGGTACCTTAATCTGATCTGTCAAAAGTACCACTCGAAAAGCCGAAAACACTAATGACAAAGAGCCGCATACTATCGCTAGAAATGACCGTTGTTGGATCTCAGTCACGTGGTTTTCTGAAGGTGGCTCTATGATTGCCCGATTAGGCAATTTTCGATCTTGCATGAGGACCTTAATTGGGAATAACTGGAAGTGATGTAGCGGAGGGAATTGGTAGCGTAGAAAGAAGTTGATGATTTTGGTGCGTAGTATTCTCTTCAGCCACTCTATGGCTGCAACTAGGAGCCGATTGCTGTTGTTTTGAGCTCTCTAGCACTATTTCCGCCAGAAAAGAGGGTTCATAAATACAGTTGTTACCGCAACCTTATCTTTAATATTATGGTCACGTGTGAAGTTTGATTATACTACTCATCGCGGAGTGACGATCATTACTAGAGATGTTCTAAGCCCCCACGACGATCCCCATTAAATTACAGTGAATATATTATTTGTCTAGTCGTTAATACGACACCGAAAACTTCCAAAATAAGTCGTATTGTCTCATAACCATTGTCTCAGTACTGCCACATAGATCACAGCCATGCATGTTTGTGGCATTCAACCTCATATTGCTTTGGAAGACCTTGTGTATATATACTCCTTCGACTCCATCTACTTTTTCCATACACAACAACCGACACTACCACTACCATGAACCCACTTTACCTGTTAACTCTACAGGCACTTCTAGTGGTTGCCAAGGAGGTTTCTTCTCCTCTGACTTCACTGGATGTTCACATTCTCGGTTCCAATGCTAAGGACGGCAAGTATTCTGCCTCCTGGATCTGGGATCTAGACTTTGCTCTTTCTCCTTCTGCCGACGGTGTTGAGTCTGGCGATTTCTTCAAGTTCACTGTTGATCCTCGAGCCAACGTTCCTGGACATTCTTTTGGTGTCAATGACCAGTCTGGAAACAAAATCATGCAGGTCCAGAGCTCGGGCAACGTGTTTACTGCTACTTACACTGACGGCGTTACTGGAAAGAGTGATCTCTCTGGTGACTTCTTCTTTGAGTCCCCTTTTGATAAGAGCAAGCTTGGAGACAATGCTGAAACTATCGATGTTACTGTCAAGTCTGGTTCCCAGACCCTTTCCGATACCATTACCATTGACCCCAGTATAAACGTTAACGACGTGTCTGTCTACGGTCAGCGAAAGGACGATCTGATTGCATGGAACGTGCTTCTTCCTCTTCAGCCTTGGGACCGACTCGAGTTCCGAGCTACTCTTACTGATGAAGACTCTCGATTCCCTGGCATTTACTTCATCAGGGATAACACCGTCATGTTCTACTTCTATGAGGTTGACGACTTTGGTACTCCCAAGATCTCTGAGGAGGTGGAAGTGATACCTGACCACTTTAGTAACCCTACTGGAGCCCAGTACCATTTCATTGGACGAGTGTTCAACGTTCCTAACAACCGCACTATGAACGTCGTTGTTGACTTCCCCTCTGAAATCAAGAACATTGTTGATGTTTTCCATCTCAATGTCGAGTGGACCACCTGGTCTGAGCCCGATACTAACGAGGCCACTCGATGGACTGGAGGAGACAAGACTGGTTCTGGAACCGGAGCTGCTGCTTACCTGTGTGACGCCTGTATTCCCGAGGGCGGAGGATCTGCTACTGCTGAGAGTGAGTATTAATGATGCTAACAACCAGCTGTTTGACGATAATCGAATGACAGTTTGGTTTATGG
>ULGX01000001.1:878582-896179 GCA_900519075.1 Yarrowia bubula | reverse complement strand
TTTTTTTTTTTTTTTTTTTTTGTTCTTTCTGTCCCCTCCCATCACCACTTGGTGGTGTTTTGGACTGCATGAGAGAGTCATTTGACTCACGACATGACCAGTCTGTTGGGAGTGGGTGCATCTACAAAAACCATAACCCCACAAACATATCTTCTTCTTAACTAACACAGCCCCCACTTCTACTGCTCCTTCTACCACTGAGGAACCCACCACCGAGCCTTCTACTATCGAAGAGCCCACTACTACTGAGGAGCCTACCACTACCGAGGAGCCCACCACAGAGGCCCCTACTACCACTGAAGAGCCTACTACCACTCCTGAGTCTACCACCGAGGAGCCTTCTACTACCGAAGAGCCTACTACTGAGCCCAGCACTACTGAGGACCCTACCACTGAGCCTTCGTCTACTGTCCCTGAGACTACCGAGGAGCCTACCACTGAAGCTCCTTCTACTACTGACGAGCCCACTATTGCTCCCTCTACTACTGATGAGCCCACTACCACTGCCCCCTCAACCACCCCTGAGGAGCAGACTACCGGTCCTTCCACTACTGAGGAGCCCACCACTGAAGCTCCTACCACCGAGGCTCCTACTACCACTCCTCAGACCACTGACCCCTGTGTGACTACCTCTGTGATCACTTCCACCCCTCCTGTTGGACCCCCGGAAACTATCACTATCACCACTAACACCTGCTCTACTACTGAGGAGCCTTCCACTGAGTTTCCCACTACTGAGGCCCCCACCACTACCCCTCAGACCACTGATCCTTGTGTGACCACCTCTGTGATTACCTCTACTCCTCCCGTTGGACCTCCTGAGACCATCACTGTCACCACGAACACTTGCTCTACCACTGAGGAGCCTACTACCGATGTCCCCACTACCGAGGCTCCTACTACCACTCCTCAGACTACAGACCCTTGTGTTACTACCTCTGTGATTACCTCTACTCCTCCTGTTGGACCTCCCGAGACTGTGACTATCACTACTAACACCTGTTCCACCACTGAGCCTGAGACTACCCAGCCTGAGACTACTGAGGAGCCTACCACTACTCCTGAGCCTACTTCTGATGAGCCCACTACCACCCCTGAGCCTCAGACCACCGAGGAGCCCACTTCTGATGTCCCTACCTCTGATGTCCCTGTCACCTCTGCTCCCGTCACTTCTCCCACTCCCACCGATCCTTGTGAGTCCGTGACTACCATTGTGACTACCCCTCCTACCGGCGATCCTACCACTTTCACTGTGACCACTGACATTTGCTCTTCTCCTGAGCCTCAGACTTCTGAGACTCCTGAGACCTCCGAGCCTGTCACTTCCAAGCCTGTCACCTCTGAGCCCCAGACTACTCCTGAGCCTACTACCACCGACCCTTGTAACTCAGTGACCACTCTGACTTCTACTCCTCCCACTGGAGAGCCCACCACTTACACTATCACCACTGATATTTGTTCGTCAACTCCCGTGACTGAGCTTCCTCAGACTTCTGAGCCCGTCTCTTCTCCCCCCGTGTGTGTCACCACCAAGACTACCACCGACCCCTCTGGAAACCCCTCGACTACCACCATCACCACTGACTACTGTCCTCCTGGCCCCACCACGTTCACCACCACTGTTACTGTCTGTGATGAGGAGTGCACCACCATCCCCATCACTCTGACTACCGACGTGCCTCCTAACCCTTCGTCCACCGTCATCACCACCACCATCTCTTCCAAGACTGTGACCCTCACTGTCCCTTGTGACCCTGAAGATACCACTGAGACCGTGACCAAGCCCGTTGAGCCTACCAAGCCAGTTGAGCCTTCCAAGCCCGTCCAGCCTGTCGAGTCCAAGCCTTCTCCTTCCGTGACTGTTCCTATGGTCCCTGTTGTCCCCATTGTCACTGTTCCCGTCACCATCACTACCACCGTCTGCGAGGAGGAGGTTTGTGAGACTACCATCATTGTGACTACCACTACCGTTTGTGAGGAAGAATGTGAGCCCAAGCCTACCCCCGAGGTCGAGAAGCCTACTCCTGAGACCCCCAAGGAGCCTACTCCTGAGAAGCCCACTACTCCTGAGGAGCCCAAGCCTCAGCCTGAGACTCCCAAGGAGCCTACCCCTGAGGCCCCTGTTGAGAAGCCCACTCCTGAGGCTCCCGTTGAGCCCAAGCCTGAGCCCGAGAACCCCAAGGAGCCTACCCCTGAGAAGCCTGTTGAGAAGCCCACTCCTGAGGCCCCTGTTGAGCCCAAGCCTACTCCCGAGACTCCTAAGCCTTCTCCTGAGAAGCCTGTTGAGCCTACCCCCGAGAAGCCTGTTGAGCCCGAGACTCCCAAGCCTGAGACTCCCGTCAAGCCCGTCCCTGAGGTCCCTGGAAAGCCCACTGAGCCCGAGAACCCCAAGTTCCCTACCATGTCCATTCCCAACATCCCCTGGACTCCTCTTGAGACTCCTGAGGCCCCTAAGCCTGCTCCTGAGGTTCCTGTCCAGCCTGTTGAGCCTGTCCCCCAGACTCCTCAGTCTCCTGAGCCTGTCCCCGAGACCCCCCAGGCCAACTCTGCTTCTTCGGTCAAGACCTCGGCTCTGCTCATGGTCCCCCTTATTGCCCTCCTGCTCTAGGCGGTTTTATAGATTCTAATTAAGTGTATTGTTAACGAAATGAGAGTATAAGTAGATTGTCGAAGTGTGTTCAACTGTGTATTTAGCAGGTAAAATTTGGTCATACCAAAATTATGAGTCATTAAACTTATTTTGGAATGGATTTAATATCCAATAAAACCCTCTGGCTGCCATTTGCTCTTGATTTAACCGAAAGAGGAGGCAGGAGCATTCTAAACTCACCATAGTTAGATTTACTTAATATTATTCTTTCCAGTTGGTTTTATTACTTTAACTCACAAGCTCTACTGTCTAACTTGCTCTCTTACTTGACTCTGAGTTTATCGTGTCAACTACGTCTACGAGCAATAAGCACCACTCAACTGGCTCAATATATATCCCACCAAAAATCGGTCAATACCCTTGGAATCCTTCCCGCGCATTGTGTACAGCGACACTACTTTAATCCCCATTGACCAATACCACTCTCTCATCCTCTATCAATCTCCCAGTCCATCATCACCCCTTAACCTCCCAAATAACCTTCGCTGACTAACCAAATTAACTTTGGGCATGTCGTCGACGACAATGCATAAGACAACGTCGTACACAGCATCTTGTCAACGACGACATACAACAAACCCCTACAGCTCCCCCCGCTGCTGGATACTAACAACACAAACTCGCCGTCAACAACCACAAACGCAAAATGTCGCATGCTTTGAACGATGATCAGGTGAGTAGAGAAAGACGGACCAGAGGGGGATGAGGTTGAACATGTGCAAGTGTGGATATGTGGAGTATGGATTGTGAGGTCATGTGATGTGGGATACGGTCACGTGATGCGCAGGACACGCAAATGTCACACGACTTGTTTCAGATCACATGACCGTGAAGTCCCTGAAACTAGTGGTCATGGCAGCATGTGGCTGTGTGATTGCGAGCCAGGTGGCTTGTTTGAGAGTCACGTGAGATGGTACGGAATGCAATCGGGTCACGTGATTGTCTGTGGTCATGTGACTCTATACGACGTTGCATACTTTTGGCGATGTCCAAACAACATCATTGTTTTATCAGCAATTGTGTTCTTTGGCTCATTGTGAGGTCATGTGACTGACTACGACGTCTCATAGCTTTGCAACTCTCAACCACCTCAATTGACACACATCAATTGCTTCCATCTTCACATCTTTCACATCTTGTACATTTCTAGGGAGAATCAAGATATCACTCTTTTGAGATATCGGTCATGTTACATGACTGTGGGGAGCACGCAATGATGCACTCCTCACGTTCTCACATGACCTTTGGTCATGCTCGTATGCTCGTAGCTAACCCAGGTCGCCGGAGAGCTCCGAAAGATGGTCGACTTTATCCAAAAAGAAGCCGAGGAGAAGGCCAAGGAAATCGAGCTCAAGGCCAACGAGGAGTACGAAATCGAAAAGGCCAACATTGTGCGAGCCGAGTCCGCCAACATTGACACCCAGTACTCCGTCAAGACCAAGCAGGAGTCTCTTGCCCAGCAGATCACCAAGTCCACCATCACCAACAAGGCTCGTCTGCGTGTTCTGGGAGCTCGACAGGAGGTTCTGGACCAGTACTACGAGGCTGCCGGCAAGCAGCTGAAGGATGCTTCCAAGGACAAGGCCAAGTACAAGACTGTTCTTGAGGGTCTCATCACTGAGGGTGCCTACACTCTTTTGGAGCCCGTCATCTACGTGCGAGCTCGAAAGGAGGACGCCGATGTTGCCAAGGGCACCTTTGACGCCGTTTCCAAGGCTTATGAGAAGGAGACTGGCTCCAAGGTGGAGGTCAAGCTTGACGATGAGGTGCTTCCTTCCGAGTCTGCTGGAGGAGTGGTTGTGTACAATGGAACCAAGAAGATTTCCGTTGATAACACTCTTGAGGAGCGACTGAAGCTGCTGTTTGTCGAGAAGCTGCCTGCTATTCGAACTGACATTTTCGGACCTTCTCCCACCAGAAAGTTCTTTGATTAAGTGCTACTGTGAGCGAAGCGAACAGTTACAGAACTGACTAAGAACTGTAGGAGGTATAAGTAGGAGGCGACTATTTGAGTTACATCTGAAGTAGAAGCAGTTAACATAATAAAGTATTTTAAGAGTTGGTTGAGTGTACTTAGTGTGAGATGTATTATGACTGTCCCTCCTAGGACCGATACCGAGTTTTATATGAATATATAACAAATCAAGATGTGCAGCACGGTCACTCGGTATCGGTAGCTTACTGTTATATAAAATATATATTACGTAATTAGCTAATTACACCTGTATTAGCGGTAGCTACAAGTATGTGATATAGGTAAACACCATCTTAGGGCTGTATCCCAGCTCTAAACAAGTATTCGATATATAAATAGGCCGCCTACCACCTCAAACTGACCAGAAAATTTTCGTAATTTCGTTTTTCCCCCGTAAAACCGTCCAACCACTTTTTCGGACAGTTGCGGCCATATCCTGGTGAAAATACGGCTTCCCGTCCGATCAGCCATAGTCAAGCACCAGAGAGCCTAGTCAGTATTGTAGTGGGAGACCATACGAGAATCCTAGGTGCTGCAATTCTTTTTGCTCTCTTTTTGCTCTCTTTTTATCTGCTGTTCTGTGCCCAACCTATGTTTTTGTCTTAGTCTGCGAAGCTAGGAGTTGAGGGTAATGTTTTGGGACATATATATTGCTGTTGCCACATCTGTCATGCTCTCTTAATCTCATTCATCCATTTAGTATAAATATATCTCTCTAGTTCTAATACATACATACATACAATTCATTTATTCAGTGTATTTAACCATGATTGGCAGTAACTGTTGGTCGTCAGTAGGCCTCGCAGGCCCCTTTGGGCCCGGTCGCCTACACTTATAGTACTCTTAAGTTTCGCTGCGGAGGAGAGAGCCGCTGCCCCGAATATACGATGTTTGACAAGGGGTAGAGGGTATTGCCCTCAAATAACCCAGGCCGGACAGACTACCTACTTAGGCGGTGATGTTACTCCAGTCTTCAATCCTCCAACAACATTCCATGGAGAGGCCAGTGGGGTGGGAGAACCGTTCCACAGTGTCTACCGAAGGCGTAGGTTGGGGAGGAAGTCGTTTCCCTACGCGTAGTTCACTCTTACGACGATGCACGGTTGTCAGACTGTGCGCACTGTTCCTCCTGGGATTCGAAATCGCGGCCTCTCATACCCGACCGCAGTCGGTTACTAACGAGACGTTTCCCATTCGGTTAAGAGCCGGAACCCTCTAGTTCTAATTACATGTCCGTTGTGGACTTTCTGACCTACAGTCTGCTGTAGTCATATCCCCTATCTCTTCGATACCACGTATCTCATAACTCATTTTCGGCCACTCATTTCCGTCGTCTAAAGCCGCTTTCTAATGTACTCCAAACATGAAAAGAAAATAGCACCGTTAATGGCTGTTCGGAAACACGAAATGCCCAGACCCTTGTACAGCCGTCTTTGGAACAAGTCTCGCACACTGTCAATCTTGACAGAATCCTTATTCAGGTCCAGTTGAACTCCATACTTGTGGGCCATGGATGCAGCCACAATGTTCTTTTGGTAGACGGATTTCAGAGTATCGAGCGGGAAAATGATAGTCCACGACACAATACCCGCACAGGCACCAGCAAAGGCCACTGCAATGTTCTGAACGCTCTCAGACTGCTTTCCAAACATTTTCTGGGCAACCACGATTTTGGCGATTTCGTACGTTGTAAAGTAGAAACCGGTGGAAATGGAGTCTCGCAAAAGATGGTACTTGTATCCAGAGTACAGTCCTCTCACTCCAGCACGTTGCAGAATCTCCTTACCTGTCTCCATGACCGAATGCGGCTTGAAACCGTCCAGCTGAGTAAGATGACCTCCCTTGTTCTCAGCTGCCGTTTGAAGCTGTCGAGCAACAAGGCCTTCAACCTGAGAAGACAGTTTGGTGAATTCAAAGGGGGCAGAAATGAGTGTGCTTGAAGCTCCGGCAATAGCTCCAGGAACCAGATACAACATGGTCATTTTGAGAGACTGGATGAAAAAGTGGTCCACGTGATCTCCGTTCATCACGTGATCAGGGTCATGGAGCACAGGCGGCAGCTGGAAGTGCACTGACCAAAAGTCACGTGAATAGGGCACCACTGCTGCGTACACTGAAGCTCCGATAGTTCGCACAATACTCGTGGAAACCATAGGAGCCCAGATACCTCTGTAGAAGCCCTTAACACCCTCATGTCTGTAAGTGTCGTAGATAACATGCCACGTGCCTCGGTAGTTGTATGTCTGCTGGCGGGTTTTAATTGAATCCAGAGGAAAAGTCGCAGTGGTGGAAACAAGAGAGCCGATGGTCGCGCCGATAGAAGTCCGGTACTTGTGGATAGTGTCGTTATTTTTGAGCTTGTTGAGAAACGCAAAGGACTCGGGGAAGTTGTAGAGCTGGGTGGCGGCATCCAGCGTGCCCTGGGGGATGTTTAGGGACATCTTGGAGAGTGTACTGGGTTGAAATGTGAAATGTGAAATTTGCCGAGCAGCTCCCGAAACCTAAAAAAAAAACAGCGAAATGAGGTGACTGGACCAAAAATGGGTTTGGGGGTTAGTTTGGGGATATGAAAGAGTATGGAGGTGAATCTGAGGGTATGCCGATTCATTTGAGAAGGATCAGGCCAGTATTGGTCGTTTGGTAGGACCTTCTCAAAAGGTGACTCTTGTTAAATGGAAGTTTGTTTTACAGATATGTTTAGAAGAGATTTCTACGCGATACAGACTAGCTGGTGATGTGAAGATTATTTCCTTAGAATTACGAGAGTTAGAGAATCATTTCTATCTAGCCAGTTTATCTCTACTTCCTTCTGTTCTCCCTCCATACATCTTCTCCGAAATGCGCTGTTAAACGTTATATCAATGAGATATGCGAAAACGGGCTACTCAACGGACTAGTCCAAAACCGCACTAAAGCGTTTCAACGGTTGTTGTTGGATTGCAGAAGAGGGCCAGGTGATGGCGTATTTTTTCAACATTAAACTCAGTTTTTCTCGATTTATTATCAATTTATTTTCGGTTTTTTCCTTAAATTGCATTCGGAGATAACAAACTGGGTTAGGACACATCTGGAATGTCTCATAGTCGCGTATAAATGTCTCTGGAAGACCGGAAGCTCGACCCGAGGCTGAAATCACGTGGTTCGAGGTGTGGACGGAATATTTCGTTCCTTGTAAAGTTTTGTGGGCTGTTTCGTAGATGGTTCTTAGACATGCTTAGGCAAGTCCTACAGAACGGGGTATTTATAGAAGAGGATAAAGAAGTATATAGACGTGTTCCTTGAGATGAGCTGATTCGTTTGGTGGTCTTCTTTTTGCTCAGAGTGCTTCGGTTCCCATTTGACACTGATGTTCTGTGCCCATCTACAGTTACCCGGCTAATCAAAATGAGTAAATTATCGATAAAATCTGAAACAATTTGGAAAAAATGTCAACAATTTCAGAAAAGTCAGAACGTCTATTAACAGCTATTTTGTTCACAGAACCGCCACTCTTTCCTTAGTGCCAAGTCACGTGACAGAATCCCCCCCTAGAAAGGCGACTATTTGCCTCTCTCTCGGCTTTTTTGGCTCACATTTGTCAAGTCCTCTGACGTCACAACGTTGGCTTTACATGACAAACGTGGTTCTTGAGTTTAGTCGGGATTGGATAACTGCACAGGTGTGTCGATCTTTTTACAGGTGTGGCGAGTGGTTTGAGATGGGTATAAGAGGAGGGGGTTAGTGAGTGGTATTTCTGGAATCGCGCGACTCAGAGGAATCCAATGCTACTAATTATATTCATTTCGGACCTCAATTGCTTTACCTAGCTATCTCTCTGTTTCACTATGTGTTGTCCTCAACGAAGTTTATATTTGGCTGACAAAACCCTTCGTTCCGAGTCCAGATGGGTGGAGAAGAGCTAGGCGGGTCAGCTGAAGTTCCCCTCGTACGAGATTTCTCTTGTTGGTATCTATTTGTCAGCTTTCTGTAACATGACCACGGAACTGACTAGGGCCTATTTTTCTCGTCATGTGGACGTCCAAATGCAAATTTTGGGCCACTTTCAGATTCCTCTCGTTTCGGAGATTCCAAATCCGTTTTCCGCTTGTCTCTACCGCCCCTGTGTCTCTTTGTATCTGTGTTCAAACGTCACTCTAGACCAAACTGTAAAGTCGTCGGAAACATCTCCATCTCGAGTGTTGGGTCTGGAACGTCCCAACATGAGTCATGGGAGTCATGCCGAGGAGACGATAAATGCAGAGATATAAGCGAGTAGAGACGGAAAAATGGCAATAGACAAAGAGAGAGGGGTGCAGTGTTGCACAGACGCAAATATGCACGCCTAAACAGCTCATAACCTGACTAAGGGCTTACTGTTGCTCGTTTTGCAACATGACATGGAAGTGTGTCATCATGTGTGTACCAGTAGCCAAGGAGCAGTGCAAAGTGCCTCAACTGGGTAAAACACAACCACCATACACAATTGTTGCCTAGCAACAACATACACAGATACACAGACACATAAAGAACAAAACAGACAGTACAGCGACCTCCTCTGCCGCACCATGATCTCATTGCGCAATAAGATATACATGCACGTGCATTTGGAGACGCATACAAAACCTTGTTGGGGGCAGGTACCCTAACCCTAAGGGCGTTCCATACGGTTCGACAGAGTAACCTTGCTGTCGATTATAACGCATATATAGCCCCCCCCCTAGACCCTCTCTTCTTTTTTTCCTCACCCCCACACAACCCAACAATGTCTTCCAACTCTCTTGAACAGCTTAAGGCCGCCGGCACCACCGTTGTCACCGACACTGGTGAATTCGAGTGTGAGTATTAATTGAAGTGTTACAGTGTTGCACAAGTGACATTGAGAATGTGGCATAGAGTGTCTTACGATCGGATATGATCTAGACATGGAGGCAATGGCAATTGCAATTGCTCAATTGGCAATGATCAATTGAGTCTGTGGTTGTCCTTGTCTTTGTGTCTTTACTCCTATCTGATCAATTAAATGGTCACTGTCTGATCAGTGATCAGACGCTCTGCAGATGCAATTGATTGTTTCTGCATTGCGATATGCAATTGCCTGTGCAACAACCAGAGTGTTGTCACTCGTCGTCGCTCGTTCGTCGCTAACCCAGCCATCGCCAAGTACAAGCCCCAGGATGCTACCACCAACCCTTCTCTCATCCTCGCCGCCTCCAAGAAGGCCGAGTACGCCAAGCTCATTGACGAGGCCGTTGCCTACGCCAAGGGCAAGTCCTCTGACCCCAAGCAGCAGGTTGAGATTGCTCTTGACCAGCTCCTCATCGAGTTCGGTTCCGAGATTCTGAAGATCGTCCCCGGCCGAGTCTCCACCGAGGTTGACGCCCGACTCTCTTTCGACAAGGACGCCACCATCAAGAAGGCTCTCCAGCTCATTGACCTCTACAAGGCCAAGGGTGTCTCCAAGGACCGAATTCTCATCAAGATCGCCTCCACCTACGAGGGTATCCAGGCTGCTCGAGAGCTCGAGTCCAAGCACGACATCCACTGCAACCTGACCCTGCTCTTCTCTTTCGTCCAGGCTGTTGCTTGTGCCGAGGCCAAGGTCACCCTTATCTCTCCCTTCGTTGGCCGAATTCTCGACTGGCACAAGGCCGCCGAGGGCAAGGACTTCCACGGTGCTGAGGACCCCGGTGTCATCTCCGTCAAGAACATTTTCGACTACTACAAGAAGTTCGACTACAAGACCATCGTCATGGGTGCTTCTTTCCGAAACACCGGCGAGATCAAGGAGCTTGCTGGTTGCGACTTCCTGACCATCTCCCCCGGTCTCCTCGAGCAGCTGCTCAACTCTGACGAGCCCGTCCCCCAGAAGCTCTTCGCCGAGAAGGCCAAGGCCCTCGACATTGAGAAGAAGGCTTACCTTGATGACGAGCCCATCTTCCGACGAGACTTCAACGAGGACCAGATGGCCACCGAGAAGCTCTCCGACGGTATCCGAAAGTTCGCTGCCGATGCTGTTACTCTCGAGAAGCTCATTGCTGGCAAGCTCTCCGCCTAAGTGCACCTTATTTATGTATCCTAACAAGATAGATTGTTGATTGATGTGGAATTGTACAAGTATCGTAGTGATTGTAGATTGTAATCGCCCTCCAGCTCTTTGGTTGCTCTGAGAGATTTGTGAATTGGATTTCTGATTCTTACTCTTATTTCTATGCAAAGTCAATTTAACGTGTATATAAGAAAAGTTGAGTGATAATGAGGCTGAAGTGATGTTGTTCCTGAGCTGGAAGTGGCTCCAAATGGTGCCCAACGACTCAATTGAGTGTCCGCAACGTGCCACTAGCTTTTGTTTCCCAGCTACCCCTTTTAATCGTCCGTTTTTCGTGTTTTGTGTTGACCCCAAATGTTGAGGGTCCCGAGGTGCCTTGATACATTAAGGTTTGTGCTACCTGCATTTGCGGCTCGGTTCCTCTGTTTTAAGCAGACCCGCTTTGCAGAATCACGGCCCGTCTACTGAATGGAGATTTCGCTTATGCCGCTTCAGCAACATCTCGGAAGTACCAATGGGGCACGGGCTACACTTTGATATGTTTGAAAATTCGGTTGGGCGATTCCCCGCAGAGTTAGACCCGCTAAAGTAGCCAAAACAGGGGCTTAGCGTCAAAAACCAACGTCAAGTTAACGCTAAAAACAACGTTAATCTAGCTTGAGTTTTTCAACAGATTTGGGGGCAATGAAAAAAAAAAAAAGATGGCGACATCCGCAGGATTCGAACCTACGCGGGGAAACCCCAAGAGATTTCTAATCTCTCGCCTTAACCGCTCGGCCAGGATGCCATTTTGGAGACGAAATTTGGACATTTTTGGATCGCTAATATCTGCCGTTAGATGACTAATCCGCGGCTGAATTTAGCTCCAAATGAATTACAAGTGAATATAGATAATATTTTGATAAATTAGGAACTCATTAGTATGATTCATTTTGGGGTTCGAACAATAATGGAGCAGCTATGGTGTGCTGTTGTGAGGGGACTTCTGGTGGTAAAAAACTAAAATGTGGGTTTTGAAGGCATTAGCAGGTATTAAAACAAAATACAGTAACTTCAACGTATCCTATTTGAGGCGTCTTATTGGCCTCTTAACTGTATTTTAGGACTTTTATAAAAGTATTTTTGTTGTGATACTGGTATAAAGAACACCCAGAGGTGCCCGAATGACAAACAAAGCAGCGTTAAGAGATCCAAATGAAAAGGAAACGATCTATAAGCACATATACAGTCATAAGGAAGAGCCATACCACTTTCTAGTGAGATGTATTACTCATATTAAAGTACAGAATGATGTTGGGGCTCAGTAGCTGTAGGTTGAGCATAAGGAGAACGAACCAAGACTACAGTGTGGATGTGGGACACTTGTAGGAGCTGCGATGTACATCGAACTACCCCTATTTTAAGAGGAGTGCAATTCATCAAAACTTACCAAACATGTCTTGTGTTAATACTAGAAGTATACGGTTTCATACAAGCTACGATACAGTATCTCAACAGCAAAAGTTTGTCAATGAAGTGGACCCAACTGTCTCATATTGGCAGACAGTCTCTCATTCTCATTTCAGAACCTCAGGAGTCCAGGAGATTAATAGTCCTCTCCTGCTGACACGATGAAACACCGACCCCTCGTGAATGGCCTCACTACCTTTTGCTCTGTTTCAGAAAATCGCTTTGGATGTGGCATTCTGCGATTTCGTCAAGTGTGGGAGGTTCAATACTTGTCTGGAGTGCATTATTGAAGCATGAACACGTTCAGCCCCAGATGTTTCGAAATAGGGTTTCGTGTGGCCGAGATGGATGATGGTTGATTTGAGGGAGAAAAATGGAATCAAACGGCTGTTGAAAAGCTCCTAAGGCACCCCAAGGATTGTAAAACATACCATTGCAATTTACTCTTCTTTGGGTCACCTGCCTCCTCCCACCTGACCAGTCTAAAAATGCACATTTGGATACCTGCATCACCTTCAAACTCTACTCAAACTCTATCAAAACTCTAAACTATCTCAACCTTGATCTCTGACTGCTATCCTTCAATTGGGGCTGGAGTGAATACTATTAAAGACAGATGGTACGCTATCACCCTCTATTAGCTCCAAAATGTTCAACTCGCATCTCCAAATCAACGTGATCCGCTCGCCTAACGACTTTTCGTCGTGCTTTTCTCCTCTGTCGTCAGTGCTCACCAGTTACCCTTGGACACCCAAGACCGCCATTGCATGGACGTCTCTGGAAGAGAACCGGTTTTTTGACCTGTCATACTCCTACGACCCTGTGACCAATCCAAATGTGGCCAGGTTGCGCTTGAACAGAGCAGACGCTGGGGCTCCTAATGGGGCTTCCAATGGGGCTGCAGCTGTGCATGTTTTTGAGGCTGCGGCAACTGAAGCCGACACGGACTCACGATATAAAGAAGCGGAGGAATCACTTGAAGAAACAACTGCAACAAAAATGGGCACCTCACTTTCCACATCGCTCGTGCTTTCTGATCCATTACCTACTCCAGACATATCCATGGAGCAGCTGGACGTGGAAGAGACCAACATTGACACTGGGGAGTACCGGCACATGTATTCTAACGCTAGGTTAAGAGAGCTCTATTCCAAGTCATATCCGAACATTGTGCTGCCACCCATCAACCCTGGCGAAAATCCCTATGCTTTTGGAAGAGAGAAGACTCCATCTCCTTCCCCGTCTCCTACTCTGCCTTCACTGACAGCAGTCTTGGGGGACCTTATGCCTGTCAAAGAAGACTCTCCAAGTGAATTAAGTGAGTCCAGTGACTCAAACTACAGCCCTGGATCCGAACATTCTTCCCCTGGCTTCATTTACAAACGTGGACGAGCTGCACCGCAACGGGTGGTATACACTCAACCAAAGTCAGAGTCCCCTTACTCACCACCGGACAGTGGCAATAGCACAAGTTGTGTGGCCGAGCTGAAGAACAGAGGTCTTTGGGAGGAGGCTCAGAAGAAGAAACGAGGTAAGTTGACATGCTCAGAATGCGGCAAATACAAACACCAAACATCAGAGAAATACGACCATCTGGCAGACCTCGCGAGACACATGGACAAGAAGCACGCTGATCTGAGTCACAGACTGAAATGTCCACACACCGATTGTGCCTGGGGAGTCATTGGCTTTGTTTCTCTAACTGAGCAAAAACGACACATTAAGCATCTCCATGAAAACAAGCCCATTGAATGTGAGATCTGCCTGCGCAAACTTCAGCGTCAAGATGGGTTTATTCGACACATGCGCGACGTTCACGGAGTGGAAATCAAGTCCAAAAGCGAAAAGCTGCCTCGCAGAAAGACGAAAAAATAGATAAAAAGGATATAATAAAACATAATGACATACAGTAATTAGAGTTTGGATAGACTTCGATGAGGCATTCCAAATTGGGTTAATTACCACACCTTAAAGTGAGATGAAACAAAAGGTAGAGTTACTTCTCTTACAACACTAGTACGTATGATACCCAGTACTCTATCATTATTCTAGAATGATAAGTATCTACATTTTGATCACTAGTACATACCAAAGAAATCGTTTTGTGAGTTATAAACTTGCCTCGAGAATCTGAAAATATCCCACTGGGAAACTAAGAGGTGTGGCCACGGAGAACCTGGCCAGGACGCAGCTTGTTACCATTACCGTTATTCACACCATTTCCCTTTCCCCCTAAGTTTCCGTTGCCTACACCGTTGCCTGAAGTCTCGTTGTCGTTACCGTTGTTGACTCCATTGCCTTCGCCACCACCGTTTCCGTTGTTCTCTCCGTTATGTTCGGCACCTAACTTGTTGCCCCTACCATTGTTGACACCGTTTCCCGTACCACCGCCATTTCCGTTGTTGTTGCCGTTGTGGTCTCCAACGTTGCTGTCGCCATTGCCGGTACCGTTGCTGTCGCCACCTCCATTGCCGTTGTCGTTTCCGTTATCCTTGCCGGTGTTCCAGTTACCGTTATCTTGACCGTTATTGTCACCGCCACCATCACCGTTCTTGTTACCATTGAGATCGCCCACGTTGTGGCCACCGTTATCGTGGCCGTTAAAGGTTCCGCCCTGAATTCCGTTCAGGTTTCCGTTCTTGCCTCCAATGTTGTGGTTGCCGTCGCTGAAGCCGTTCTCTCTACCATCTGCTACTCCTTCAATATGGACACCGTTAATGTCGCCGTTGCTACTGCCGGTGTTATTGTTACCGTCATTGTAGCCATTATAGAACGAGTCCTTGCCACCCCCAACGCCATTGTAGTCGCCGTTAAAGAATCCGTCATTATCGTTGCCGTCACTAAAGCCGTCTCCCACTCCATCACTGTTACCATTGAAGTCGCCATTGTAAAGGCCGTGGTTACCATTTCCATCCCCACCACCATTGGACTTTCCATTTCCGTTTCCGTTGAGGTCACCGTTTCCGGTACCGTAGTTGTTGTTGCCATCATCTCGTCCATTACCATCATTTCCATCGTAGTCGTCATAGACAGGACCTGAAGTACCTCCATCTCCGTTACCATTGAAGTCACCGTTACCTTGGAGCAGATAGTCTAGGCCAGGATGATCGCCAGGGGGAGGAGGAGGAGGAGGAGGAGGGGGAGGAGGAGGAGGAGAGGGGCCCGGGGGAGGTTCAATATAAGTGGTCACGCTCTTGGTGTGGTACACAGTGTCATGGATCACGTTGCCGGGAAGGGTGAACTTGTCATGGATGGTGTTGGTGTGTGTGACGGTGTAAGCTGGCAAATCTGAAACGGTAACCGTATCGATAATAGTCTGGGTAGAAGCCTCGTTTGCGGAAGTCACAGTCGTATCATACCCCTCTGTGACGTTGACAGTGACGATGGTCATACCCGTACACTGGGGCTGTCCACCGCCACCGCCACCTCCACCACCTCCTCCACCGCCACCTCCGTGGGGACGTTTCATCAGCGAGTCCGCCATGTTGGGGACTACGGGGAAAGCTGATACAAGGGTACAGACGAGAGTCAGAGTTTTGAAAAGTTGCATTTCGAAGAATCGATGAGGAGCGAGAGAAGGCTGGCACGGACTTTTATAGCTATGTGAGAATGAGTGGGGTTTGTACAAGGCGAGACCGGCCGTTTAGTCGTTAATTATTCTGATATTGGTTTTTAGCCAATGCTGGAAGACAAGAAATGGGAGTGGAATCAATGAGATGAGAAAGTGAGAAAGAGGAGACTGGATGTGGCATGATATGGGGTATCTGAGATACCAGCGACTTTTACATACTGCTTCATATTGACAGACGTGTCTGTAGGCCTTTCCCTGTAACTGTGTCAGACACCACCCCAATATTCCGTGTTCCATGGTTCCATGCCGTGTTAGAGTGTTTTTAAGCCTTCTGATAGCGCTAAAAGGTCTCGGCAAAAACCAAGCTTTGCCAAGTGTTCAAAAAGAACAACGACTTCTTCAATGTGTTGATCGTTTTAGGAAATTTTCATGAAAGCCAGTTATCTCTATGGTTGAATGTGACATTTATATGAGGCACTCGTCACGGATGGTCAAGCTAGCCAGGTTCTACCACGTTGGAAAGACGAGGTTCTAGCGCGCTCTGAAGCTAGCAGACCCTAGCACCCTGCCAAAAACGGTCTAAACGCTGTCCACGATTCTCATGGAACCCGATCCAGTCATAAACCGGTACATTATTAAATGCGAGATGTGGTGTGAGGGCAAAGTAGAGTGATTGCAGTCAAAGCGTGACCTTTAAATAATGAATAGAATTGGTTTGAGGGATGAATTACACTCTACCTCAAGATAGACTGCTGCAGGGTTCCGAAACTAGCTCAACTACCGCTCCGGTATGGTATCTACAGTCCAGTCAAGTAACTAGCATCAATATAGTGAGACAGATGATCTATTTTAGCCTGCCTAGGTGTAGATATTTCGACTTTGAGAGGAAGTCTACCGGTAGCCAGTAAGTTGGCGAGAAGTGTATGATATTGCAACAATAGAGCGAAACTATATCTACACAGACAATCGTTTGTTTGGCACTTCTAAGCACAACAATAGCTAGTGAGTTGACCCCAGTAGAAAGTTCATGTGTTCACAATCGAGACACTGGAAGGTCTACTGGTAGCTTTGCTCATAGCTCTACTCTATTTAACAATTGTTCTGTGCCTCAACGCCGTTCAGGTTCTAAGGCTCAAACTAGCTCAACTGTAGTCTCGTTCCTAATGCTTATTTGCGGCTAGAACCTGAGGGGTTGAGGGGAGGCAGTATCAAGAAAGTCCATGTAACAATAGTGATTATATCCAGACTCTCGAGGTTGATATAGGAACAGTCCGCAAAGAACAAATGTGGTTGTGTGTAAAAACCTATACGGTGCTTCCCTGACAAGACAAGCTCTATTATTTGATTACATAAGTTGGAGGTCTCACATTAGACAGCTTTCTGACAGTGTATAGACCCAAACGGCTTCCTTGGCTCATTTTCCAAATTTTCGATCCTGAAGAACATGGTCGTCAGGAAACCAAAAATCAAGATATCTGCAATGTTCTTGAATTTTTACATACCTAAGGCCTTATATAACAGTCATACATAGGTGTAACCACATTTACTGCCATTTTCGAGCGTCTGACTAAGCAATTTTCAGCGCTGGAGAAAGGGGGTCATTTTTTTAACATGTCAGGGAAAACGTTAATGTCTCCCTTACTAATCATGACTAAGCATGATTAAGGTTTATGACCTGCAAGGTCATGAGACCTTCCTTCTGGAAGGTCCGAACATCTTCGATGTTCGACTTAACTTTGTGGTATTTGCCACTCGAACATTTCCGAAGGAAATAGTCAGTTCCATGCAGTTCGATCCTGTGGCGACCCGAGTATCTCGGAGTTGCAGAACGTTCCAGAATAGATATTACCTCCGGTAATATCTCTTCCTTCGCAATATAAATATGTTCAATTAGTATGTAATTCAAAAGGATTAATTCAGTCTCATT
>ULGX01000001.1:833848-876485 GCA_900519075.1 Yarrowia bubula | reverse complement strand
AAAAAAAAAAAAAAAAAAAAAAAAAAAAAAAAAAAAAAAAAAAAAAAAAAAAAAAAAAAAAAAAAAAAAAAAAAAAAAAAAAAAAAAAAAAAAAAAAAAAAAAAAAAAAAAAAAAAAAAAAAAAAAAAAAAAAAAAAAAAAAAAAAAAAAAAAAAAAAAAAAAAAAAAAAAAAAAAAAAAAAAAAAAAAAAAAAAAAAAAAAAAAAAAAAAAAAAAAAAAAAAAAAAAAAAAAAAAAAAAAAAAAAAAAAAAAAAAAAAAAAAAAAAAAAAAAAAAAAAAAAAAAAAAAAAAAAAAAAAAAAAAAAAAAAAAAAAAAAAAAAAAAAAAAAAAAAAAAAAAAAAAAAAAAAAAAAAAAAAAAAAAAAAAAAAAAAAAAAAAAAAAAAAAAAAAAAAAAAAAAAAAAAAAAAAAAAAAAAAAAAAAAAAAAAAAAAAAAAAAAAAAAAAAAAAAAAAAAAAAAAAAAAAAAAAAAAAAAAAAAAAAAAAAAAAAAAAAAAAAAAAAAAAAAAAAAAAAAAAAAAAAAAAAAAAAAAAAAAAAAAAAAAAAAAAAAAAAAAAAAAAAAAAAAAAAAAAAAAAAAAAAAAAAAAAAAAAAAAAAAAAAAAAAAAAAAAAAAAAAAAAAAAAAAAAAAAAAAAAAAAAAAAAAAAAAAAAAAAAAAAAAAAAAAAAAAAAAAAAAAAAAAAAAAAAAAAAAAAAAAAAAAAAAAAAAAAAAAAGGGTGTGGAGGTGGTGACGGTGTTGTTGGGGTGTAGAAGACGAGGTGGGGTGAAGAAGGGAAGGGAAAAAAAAAAAAAAAAAAAAAAAAAAAAAAAAAGGAAATAGATACATCATTTTTTTTTTTTAATTCTGAAGCATTTTTTTTTTAATTCTGAAGATACATTCGAAAGCTTTGATCTAAACAACACTCTAAGATTTATTCTTACATAACAAAAAATTGGTCCCTTGGCCCAGTTGGTTAAGGCGTCGTGCTAATAAGAAATTAGCCTCTTTGCAACGCGAAGATCAGCAGTTCGATCCTGCTAGGGACCATTTCTTTTTGCTTCTTTTACAGAAGTGATAACTGCATTTTTTTGGCTACTGTCCCTAACCATCTAACGATAGCTCAGAGTGCTATTAATTAATAGTCCTAATTTATGATCCGCTAGTTTAGATCTGGTGCGGGTAGGTTCAGCTATTGACTGTTCAAGATTATGAAAGGGAGACTTACGGAACACGACTCAGGACGTGCAGTTTTACTTAGAACTATAAGGGAATAAGGCGAGTGGTGTTAAATGCGTTCAATTTTGTTGCTTTCAATTTTCAAAGAGATTGGGCCTACTGTATATGCAGTTGTCTAGGTGGCGTGTAAACATGGAAGGAGTGAAGCAGATGGATGGAATCAAAAAAATCAGAAAAAAATCAAAAATAAAGAGTGAAATAGGTAAGAACACAGCTTCAAGAGAAATCCTACACCCATGCCAGATCCACAAACTCTGGACTCGAAACTATCTACAACGACCGCTATAACATCCACAGATCCATCTGATTTCTATGTTGACACTTTTACACTTTAGCAACAACCTTACTTCTTGGATGTACAGTATGAGTTCCCAAAACAAATCCATCTACCGACTTCAATATGTGCTATATTTCAAATTAAATAACAGAATCGTAATCCTCACACCTCAAAAATCGTAAACACACCCGTAAATGATCTCCAGGCTGTTCTGAAACTCCCATTACGGAGTCTTATGCCCTCCTCTGAGCCGCCACCCAACAAGGTTTAGCAACACGAAAAGACGCGCGACGGGTGCATATTAGCTTACCCTTCCTGTCTAATCACAACACGTCTGAAAAAACCCGCCCTTCACCACAAAATGGCTGACGAGGAATTCGAACGAGCTGGCGCGATCCCCATCGAGCGGCTAGCTGTCAACGGCATCACCCAGACGGATATCAACCGTCTGGGCGAGTTTGGGCTCTACACTGTGGAAAGTGTGGCCTACACCCCCAAGAAACATCTGCTCACCATCAAGGGCATCAGTGAAGCCAAGGCTGACAAACTACTATCTGAGGCGTCCAAACTGGTCCCTCTGGGGTTCACCACGGCTTCTGACGTTCACCAGACCCGTTCTGGACTCATCACACTAACCACAGGCTCTTCGCAACTCGACACTCTTTTGGGTGGCGGTATCGAGACAGGTGCCATCACCGAGATGTTTGGCGAGTTTCGAACGGGTAAATCGCAGCTGTGCCACACTCTGGCTGTGACGTGTCAGCTTCCTATTGACCAGGGAGGAGGCGAGGGAAAGTGCCTGTACATTGACACAGAGGGCACTTTCCGACCGGAGCGACTGCACCAGATCGCTAAACGGTATGGCCTGAATGGAGACGAAGTGCTCGACAATGTCGCCTACGCTCGAGCACACAACTCCGACCATCAGATGCAGCTGCTGCAAATGGCTGCCAACATGATGACCAAGTCGCGGTTCTCGTGTCTCATTGTGGATTCCATCATGGCACTGTACCGAACGGATTATGCTGGACGAGGAGAGCTGTCTGCTCGTCAGACCCATGTGGCCAAGTTCATGAGAACACTCCAGCGACTGGCTGACGAGTTTGGCATTGCTGTGGTGATCACTAACCAGGTGGTGGCCCAGGTGGACGGTGCTATGTTTAACCCCGATCCCAAGAAGCCCATTGGAGGCAACATTGTGGCCCATGCGTCGACCACAAGACTGTACTTTAAGAAGGGACGAGGAGTGCAGCGAATTTGCAAGATTTACGATTCGCCTTGTTTGCCAGAGAGTGAATGTGTGTTTGCCATTCACGAGGATGGTATTGGAGACCCCAAGGAGGAGGAGTAAGCATACGAGCCCTGAAGAAGATTTGAAGAAGAGCATAGCTCGACTGAGAATACGACGAAAGCGCGATGGTGCGTCTCACTGAGTGAACAACTGTTGGTTCATGTCTGAACGAAAAGTGTTCTGTAGACTGCTTGACACGGCTCAGAGCCATCGCTGAAACAGCGTATTGAAATAATTAGTACATACCCTTTTATTTACCCGCTGTAGATGTGTACACAAATACCAGGTGGTTTGTCTGATAGTATCCCATGCTGCATCTGAAGTAACTATAGCTATGTTTTAAGGTCGCAGTTATGAGTTGGCTGTGAAACATCCATATTTTTTGTGTAGAATATAGAAAAGCCAAAGGAATCACATATACAATTCCCTTCACACTGCCTTTAGCTTTCTTTCAAAAAAAAAAAACAACAGACACAGCCCCTTATGGCCCAAGACGCCGCATCCCCAACACAACCTTACTAAGCAAAAGAAATACCGAAGAACAACCACCGGGCGTCTCTGTACCAAAAAGAATGGACGACACCGGAATCGAACCGGGGACCTCGCGCATGCTAAGCGCATGTGATAACCAACTACACCAGACGCCCTGTGATGACCCAGGTGGGGTACAGAGTATTTGGGGAGAGAGATGGAACAATTTTCGGCCAAATATTTGGTATTAGAGGCATACAGAGGTGACTGTGAGATAGCTGAGGTTATGGGAATTGTAACCATCTAGTCTGTATCTATATAGAGCAAGTGGTTCGTATTCTAGGACAATTCCAAGTGATGGTGCTATTCAACTCAAAGTAACTTAGAAGAGATACCAAGAGAGCAGTATTCCATAAGAACCAGAGCAGAGCTTTTCCATGGAATATCAAGGATGATGACATTTTGAGCAGTTCTTGTGAATATCTGATATAGTCAATCAGGGCCTTCCATTCCTGTACAAGCACCCTACATTACTAGACTGAACATCCCATGAGTCTCCGTGGACCGCTAAGTCAAAGTCAGGGACATTATAACAGCTGGAGGTTCACTCTTCATGTACCCGCTTATTCACTCCATACAAATATTAGGACCTATACTTCTAAATTACCCTAGACATCTTCACCATATCATAAACAACAGCTCCTCCAAACCACACTCCATAAACTAATCAGAACCTGTCCTAAATTCAGTCACCCAACTCCAAAAACACCATAATACACGTCATAATTTCTTTTTCTCACTGCTTTCAAACCCCTGTAGTTGCTGCTTAACTACCTCCAACTAATGCACTTAACTTTCAAGTAGCTCGGCTACAGACGGTTTTCGGAGCAACTGCCGAGGGCCGTCTAAGCGGCTGAATATTGGATAAAATGATTGAATTAAGCAGTCCCAGAGTCATCATGTGACCTAAAAGACCCCTCAAACAACCTAGCCCTAACCCGTGTGTCACGTGACCACCCTCCACCCTTCTGCTAACGTTTGTTTACACATTCACATGACGGTCCACCCCGGATTTTGTTAGCGGCTGTATTTTAGCGTGAGCCGTTGGAGAACCACACAACATAAACCGGACGATAGGGTAAGGGTGTGACGTAGCCGAATATAGATAAATAACCGCCGTGATCAGGAGACTTTATCCTTACTCGCAAATTACCCACAGCCCCTCCATAGTCCCCACAGCATCGCTTATACCTCGGTGCCGGTTCGTTCCTTCTAAACTCTATTTGACGCACTCTCCATACAACAAGGTTGGTGACCAATTAGAGGTGTGGCAATGTATTTGACGAGTCACAATGAGAGACTCGGGAAATTGCAATGTGAGAAGTCGTAAGTAATATAAAAACACATTTTGTGGTTTGATGTCCCAATTTTTATTATCCCTCCACCACTATCAAGGGTTAGGGTACCCCACTACCCCACATCGGTGTTTCGACGGAGAGGTTTAATAACTTTATCCCTATTCTCTTCGGTCTCGATTTTTCATCCACCACCACACACATCCCAAACACACACACGGTCGTCCGAAGCATGTCTACTTCCGGCACGTATGAAAACAAGCGCACGCTGGCCTATGTGTGCAAGAGCGGAGCCGCAGGAGGCGTTGCCGGCTGTGTAGCCAAGACGGTCATTGCTCCTTTGGATCGAGTCAAGATTCTGTTCCAGACGTCGAATCCCGAGTTTCGCAAGTACCGCGGCTCGTTTCTGGGCTTTTGGCGCGCCGGCAAGTTCATCTACAGCAACCAGGGCGTCTGGGGTCTTTTCCAGGGCCATTCAGCGACTCTACTGAGAATCTTTCCTTACGCAGCAGTCAAGTTTGTGGCCTATGAGCAGTTTCGTGCGCTGCTGATTACCGGACCTGACCAGGAAGTTGCGCTACGACGTATGGCAGCCGGTTCGCTTTCCGGAATCGTCTCTGTCTACTGCACTTATCCACTTGAGCTGATTCGAGTGAGAATGGCATACGCTACTAACGAGGTGAGGCATGGAGGCCGTCTTCTGGCTGCTGCGCGGTCCATTTACGCAGAAACCCCCTCCCAAAAGGCCACCCAGTGGTTTTCGCCCCGACTGGCCTCCTGGACCAACTTTTACCGAGGCTTCACTCCCACCATCATGGGCATGATCCCGTACGCAGGAGTCTCATTCCTCACCCACGACTATATCCACGACCTTTTCCACACTCGATACTTTCGAGAATACACCGTCAAGGGCGAGCACAGAAAAACATACCATCATCTGCTCGAAACCAACAACGACGACGTGCTGCTGGAAGGACATCGCCACCATGATAATGAGAAGAAGGTCGCTTACAAAAGAGAGCCGCTCAAGGCATGGGCTCAGCTGATTGCCGGAGGAGTGGCAGGCATGGTGTCTCAAACTGCATCTTATCCATTTGAGGTGATCCGACGACGAATGCAGGTGGCAGGAGCGCAGGCTGGCTCGTCAGGCGTGCATCCCAGCATATTGGCAACAGCTCTGACGATTTACAAGGAAAGTGGACCAAAGGGGTTCTTTGTGGGATTGACGATTGGGTACATCAAGGTGACCCCCATGGTGGCCTGCTCGTTTTTTGTTTACGAGAGAATGAAGCATTGGCTGGGCATTTAATGTATATATTTATTGCATCCGCGAGTCGAGTGCATTGCACGAGACGAGCGAGTATCTGAACTAGGGAGAGTAGGAACGCATGCGAAGCATGTGGTTACGGGATGTGTAGAGGGGCGGTTTCTAAGAACTTGCAGCCGGTCTCTACGAAAGGACTTGAGGATCTGAGAATCGTAACATACAATGAAGCTATCTAAGATAGTGAGATGACTAAGTGGGTCTAAGGAGAAACTGAAGGAGCAGGCTACTAAGGCTTACCAATGTATGTCAAGTAGCTAACTCAAGCTGTCTATTGGTGCTATACTAAACTTAGTGGGACCAGTGCTTGCTTTATAGGGTAAGTTGGAGACGAGCTTCCATAGTTTGAATTAACAAGCTGATAAGAAAACATGGAGTGGTTTCAGAACGTACCGAACGAGAGCCAAGATATGGTCATGAAGAAGTTTAATATGCCAGTAGAAGGAGTGTTCACTAAATACTCAAAGCGTGTACCACAACGAGTTTCTTTACGAGAGAGAGGGGTGCTATTATAGTAGACATCTCCTGTCAGTGTTTCCGAGTGTAAGATAGTACTGGGTACTTAGAAGAAGACAGCATTAAAATCATTGGGCTGTCCCATTAAAGTACTGGTTGTTTGGCTAAGTAGTCATTGCTTTTGAAGCCTGATATTTTCGAGCTGAAAGCTTTACTAACACACAACTGCCAGTAGATAAACCCACAGTACATTCAAACTGAGAGAAAAACACACATCATGGTATTCAAACACTTGAACGTCCTATATTTCGCGTTCCGTTTCGGCCGATTTATGGGAATTTCCATGCACACAGCCTCGGCCACCTTAAAATGACCTTCCCGAATAAACCACTGCTAAAAACGGAACTACCAACGCCACATAGAAATAATTGAGGTGATTAAAACCGAGCCATTTTTCGGAATCTTTTGATACCAATACCGGGCTGCGCTGGCGTCCCCACTTCTCCACAGTTTGGAGGTGTTTTGGGTTTGAGATAATGCATCGAATCTATTTTTAGGTTTAGTGACAGCTGAGAATATGATATGGAAGGTGGCTGGAAAAGTGGCTGAATAATGAGTAGCTGGTATGAACTGGATCTATACCAGTTAACGAATTTGTTAATTACTCATTTCGTAGTCCCCATGGCAGTTTTTTGTATCTAAATGATAACCAAGAGAGATGTCTGCTTATGGGAGCTAAGCATAATGTAATAAATGAAGACAACTGTTCAGATCCGAAATCATTGAGAGGAAAATCTCATTGAAAGTAGTTATAAGTCCCTTAATGTCATTTAGCCAGTACTTTCCAGGGCCAGAATAGTGTCAAGTGTTTCTCTATAGCTCACACCAACCTCCTAGATCACCACAGATGCTAAATACCCCCTATGATTTCTTTTTCTGAAATTTTCGCCTGAAATTTCTCTTTTCGTCCTCAATTTGCTCTTTTTTCTGCCCAACAAAATCTCTTGAACGAATCAGATAACCAGATCTTGGCACTGTGACACAAAGCGCGCTTCTTCCGAGAACCCGTATTATCTACATTTCCAATTTGCTCAATCTAATCTCTTGGTATAGATTTATCTGCTCATTTTTGAGCACATCTGATAATAGAGATCGTCGACCTTGGGGCTTGATATTAGGAGCAAGTAAAATTGTTGAGATTACAGAGGGCCTTCAGCTATCATAGTGATCGAACATGTATATCGATTTATATGTAATAATACATCCATCATTACAACCATACATATCTCGTCAACTTTAACATAGGAGTACATACTGTAAGTCTCCACCCTTGATCGATCTCTAAAATCTGTATTCGCTCATAAATGCACATGTGCCGTATGCCATCTATAGCCAAGAAAGGGAGGCTGTGATGGAATGACAATACAATAATACAGTGTTCTGTTTGCGTGTCTATTTGTGTATAGTCACCATTTTGTGTATGATCTGCTTTACATCTGATAACTATTTCGTTTGTTTCATTCTACTGATACGTACATCATGTTCTACGCCTTGTTCATCATCACACGAGCGGTGAAACTGCTGTGGCTAGTGTGTGGCGTTGTGGCTGGTGCAAAAATAGCCTCGCATGCATATGCATAGGGAGCAAAGAATTGTGGGGTGGTGGGTTTGAGTAGTACCCTACGAATATATAAAAAAGTTATATGGTTCTATAGCCTGAAATTCATACATTCCAATACAGCAACCCCGAGCTCCTTATCACCTCCCTATCCAAAGTTATACTGTTTTTAAATTTTCTTACCTCCACCTGCTCAATAAATCTGCTCACTCTTACACTCATGCAGCGCAAATGAGCAATTGTACGTCACCTTGGTGGTTAACCTGAGTAACTTGTTTTTGTCAGATTCATCTATTTTCCAGTCTTCTTCTTTGTCTCCTATATCCTCCACCTGTTTCAGCTCGTGCTAATAACCACACCTTATACGACACTATATTGACACTATAACCATGACTTCAGTCCTCCATGTTAAGCTTATCGCACCAAAAGTTTTTCAAGAAAAGGAGACGTCTGGAAGAATGGCTTCATTTTGCGTTTTTTCGCTTTTGTGATAATCTGATAACCGACGAGTGAAAAAATATATATATATAACCCGTACTCCCCATCTGATCTTATCTATCAGCATCAACAATGAAATTCGCAACGCTTCTGACACTGATAACAAGTGCTACGGCCTTCTCACCCATCAATGTTCACTCCATTGAGCCACTCATCAACTCAAGTGAGTCACTACAAGTGAGAGAGATCCTCAAGGTTGAAAAAGTGCGGCTTCTGTGTGCTGTTGACGACAATGGTAACAAGAGAGCATGCTTGAATGAGTTCCAAAACACAGATATCAACATTCTGGCGTCTTCGTTGAACAATCTCCTTCTTGGAAAACAGCTTGAAGCTCGATCTCAGGCTTCGTCAAGTTTTTCAGGAGGTAATCAGGATGATGGAGAAGAGCTGGACTGTTCGTTTGAACCCAGAAACCTCAAAAAGCCTATCAGAATTGGAGCTTTGTTTGCTGTCCTGGCTACTTCAGCTCTGGGAGTGTTCCCTCCTGTTCTGGCAACTTCGGTTTTCAAAATTGATCTTCAGTCACTTCCTATGACGTTTGTCAAACAGTTTGGAACAGGTGTCGTGCTCAGTACGGCTTATGTGCATCTGGCAGCTGAAAGTCAGGAGGATTTCACAAACAAGTGTATTGGTACTCTGGATTATGACCCTACTGCCATGTCCCTGGTTCTGGCTGGAACTTTTATCGCTTTTGTACTGGAATACGGCTCAGCTAGATGGTTGAGACAGAGAAAGGACAGAAAGAAGCATATCCACTCTTCTGACTCTGAGGTGGACGAATCCAAGGACAAAATTGATGTTGTCGAAACCACTATCGATATGTCCGGAGCAGCCAATATGGGCTGTGCAGCTCACTCTGCAGCTCTCATTGACCCCACAGATAAAATCTCAGTCATCATCATGGAAGGAGGTATCATCTTTCACTCTGCTCTGGTCGGAGTGGCTGTGACCATTTCTTCTGAAGACGGTTTTATCGCTCTCTTTATCGCCATTCTCTTCCATCAGGCCTTTGAAGGTATTGGCTTGGGTTCAAGAATCGCAGGTCTCAAGGACTCGTCTCTGTTCTTCAAACTCAGCATGTGCACTTACTTCACCATTATCACACCCATCGGAATGGCTATTGGTCTGGGAGTCATGGACTCTATGAACTCCAATGACCCTGCTACTATCTGGGCTATTGGAACCATTTCAGCACTATCTGCTGGTGTCCTCATATGGGCTGGCTTGGTGGAGATGTTGGCATTCGATTGGCTGTTTGGAGATCTCTCCTTTGCCAAGAGAAATAGAGTGCTGTGTGCCATGGCTGGTCTAGTGGCAGGCATGATCTGCATGTCCCTGATTGGAAAGTGGGCTTAGAAGGTGGATAGATGTAGATATTTTTTTGTGATTAATGATTTATGAGATTTTATATGAGTGAACAGTTGAAGGTAACTTGTAGAGTAGGAGCACCATGCTATAGACAGTGCTCTGTGAGGATGTTAATAACAGTTATGGCAGTCACAGTAATGCTTAGGAGTATAACAATAGAATTGTGAAAAACATTCTCAACACCTCTCAATAACCTCCCAAATACTACTGATATTGAGACTCCCTCATTAATGCTAATACCTGATACCGCTACAAACAATCGGATAGTTCGCTGCTGCGCAGCTCACTGTCTGTCAAGTTAATCATTTCATCATATAACATACATAAGTACAATTGGCTTGCTAGCTACAAGCAGACAAGCAAGATATAAGTAAACAAACAGAGAGTAGCTTGCTGGAAAGCACTTAGCCACTTCACTACTTGCACTTGTCTCGCTGCTTCGCAGCTCGTCAAGTGGCTCGTCAAGTGGCTCTCTATCTGGGACCCAACTTGGCCAGACACGCCGGTCCCTGCTCCTCCCACTCCTGCTTACTAATCCACATGTGCTCCTTGTCGTGCATAATGTTAGCCAGCACAGCTCCTCCCAAAAACACCATGTGTCGTCGTCTAGGGGGATCTTCAATCTTGACCTTGAACGAGTTGAGTCGGGTGGGGTCTCCGTTGAGCACCCGCGTGAGCCACAGCTGTTTGAGCTCCTTCTCCATTCGTGAAGGCAGACCGGGGTACATGGAGGATCCTCCAGACAGCACAATGGCCTTGTAGAGAGAGGATCGAACATCGATATCGGCAGCCTGGATGGTCTGGAACAGCAGTTCGGCGATACCGGGCTGCTCAGAGTCGACCAGATGAGGCTGGAAGAGACACTCGGGAGCCTCGAATCGCTCAGAACCAAGCTTGATGGTTCGTCCATCAGGCAGCTCGTAAGTGTCGACCAGAGCAGTGGTCTCGTTGGCGAGCTTGGAGTCCAGGTCCAGGTCGTAGGAGACGTAGCAGAACTTTTCCTTGATCTGTCGAACCGTCTCAAAGTCGGCTGTTCGGTTGAAGGCGTATCCTCGTCGAAGCAGGAGGGCAATCAGCTGTCGGGTAACATCTCGACCAGCGACATCCAGTCGTCGGGTCAGGTGGTTAAGCACGACACTCTCGTAGACGGGCACCACGTGGGTGACACCATCTCCGGAGTCAACAACCACTCCCGAAGACAGACCCTGGGCGTACAGAGCCAGCACGGCCTGGATGGCCACGTAGACGCCGTTGAAGCCGTAGTGCTCAAACATGATTTCGCACATCTTTTCTCGGTTCTTGAGCGGGTTCATGGGGGGCTCTGTAAGCAGCACCTTTCGTCCTCGGGTGTCAATCTGCATCTTGTCGTAGAACGAGTGGTTCCACAGATGGCCCATGTCCTCCCAGTTTCGAATCACTCCGTTCTCCATGGGGTACGAGATCTGCAGCATGTTTCGGGCGGCAGCAGCCTCGTCTCCACACATAATGTCCTTGATGGCCACGTCGCCATAGGTGTCTGTGGCCCGCTCCTCAGCTCGAAGAATGGGCCGACCCACCATGGAGGGGAAGGTGTGTTCGGGGAAGTTGGTGCCGCCGTAGCCGATTTTCACAAAGCCGGTTCCCTGGTCTAGCACAATTGGTTGTTCGCTCATATTCGCTCAGTGGTGTGGGTGATGGAGGGTGGGAGTATGCGGGAGTTTAAGGATTAGTAACTTAATGCAGAGGGAGGTTCAGTGGGGAGATAAAGACAAGTACTAGGGGAGAGGATGAAAAGGGGATATTACTAATCATCGTTGGTTATGTACAATTGAGGCTTGATTTATTCGATTCGGGCTATTTTCAGGATTCTGGCTTACTGCTGTGTTGTCTCGACACTGTCACTCCTCCTAATCTAATAACTGCAGACGATGGACAAACTCCCAATTGCTATCTCCATCCAGCCAAAGTTAAAATGGGTGAAATTTGGCATTCAATACAACCTGGAAAAATATATAGAGGTGGTGAAAAGTCATTGATCTGATTGTTTTTGAATACCTTTTACCTTCATAAAACCCTTAATATATCAATCCGTACAGTTTCTGCTCAATTCACTCAACAAGGCACAGGTCAGTTGTAATGCATCTCAGAAGTACACTTGGCATCATCGGTGAGAGATGAGATTTCCGGAGAATGTCGATATTGAAGCATCAGGATGAGTCTGTGGCATTTTTGGTTCTCTGGAGGCATGCTTTTTGCTGATTCACGTTCGATTGAAATACAAATCACCCGATTGGCATTTCACTCACCATCGCTTATCTCCGAGCTATAAATATACACAACATTGGTTTGGGCACAGTGCAATAGAGGGTCGAATATGAACAAACCAAAACGGTGTTGTGCTTATCAAGTACATCCAAACCACCTGTCCGAATATCATTCCCGTACCTCTCTTGAAGCACCCACAATCAGCCGTCCTATTTGCACTGCCCTGTTTAGCAATACTCCCAACAAGAAACTTATTTTGTTGATAAAGCTAACAAAATGTACCAATACCAGTCATAATCATGCAATCATAATTCGTTATATAAATAGCTATATGCATATTTTCAAGATGCTTCCTTCCCTCATTCCCTTTTTACGGATTGTGCCGTCGCTGGTAAAACAACACATATGCGTTCTTGTTCACCACAGCCCGCTCATTGACGTTTCTGTTCACCACCGTGTCGTCAAAATAACACCATCCCAGCTTACCTCGCTTACAGAACGAAGTGTAATGGCCACCTCGAAGAGTACCATAATGGTTTGCCACTCCAAACAGAGAGTATCTGAAAGGAGCAGTCTGGCCTCTAGCTAAGAGCTTCTTCAGGAAAGGCTCATCTTCAGCTGTAGGAGGAGGCCAGTATCGTGTAAGGTCCATCTCAAGAGGATACGTCACAAACGTGTTCAGCTTATCTCCAAATCCTCGAGAATGATCAAACCGCTTCAGGTGAATAATCAGAGTCTCTGGAAGCCGAGAAATCTTCATAGACTTGATTGTAGGTCTAGGCTTCTTACACGTAGGACACTGCCACATGTTTTCTCCCTCGAGCAACTCAGGCTGAGTAAACTGGTTGAAACAGTCGTACAAAGTAGGGAGTGTTGCTCCTGCGTACTTTGGAATAGGAAGGGTAAGAGACGAGAAAGCAGTGTATGTCGTGGAAGTCATGTTACACACCGTACACTGCAGTTTCGACTGATACTGGCCCTGAAACTCGTCAACAATGAAAGAAGACGCAGACTTGAGGTACCGTTCCCACTCCAAAGAAGAGACGATTCTTACACTCATCTCCTCCCGTCTCTTCTCCTCACTCTCTGTCAACTCTCGAGGTTTGTACTGTCCATCACCCACAGAGTTCAACTCCTCATGAAGACCGTCGAGAATAAAAGTCAAGAACTCCTGACAATCATGCTGCTCCATACCACTGAATTGGGAATTGACGTGTGCAATGATACCCTTGAAAGAAGTAGGAACCAGATACGGGTACGCATTGGCTACTAGAGCTTGCACCAGGTCCGCATACTTAGCAATCAACGCACCCTTATATCCCAGCTTGGATTTAAGGTTGACCCGGTGCTTGTAAGCCTGGTTGATGATAATCTTGGTCAGTTGGGACGTGGCAAGGCACTGAATAATGCAGTTAATGTAGCACGTGTTTCCAAGATTTTTGAGACCGGTCTGAAACGTCAACGACATAGGAGGAGGAGATCCAGACATGGGTGCCAGATGGGGAGGGTAGGGGGACTGAGCAGTAGGTTGCCTCACACTCTTGTACGATGGGAACTCCCCCTTGTGCTTTTCTTTAGGTGAATAAGCACTGGGTGGCTGTTTGATCGGAGAAGAAGCCGTATTCACTGACAGCTGAGGTAAGCCATGAGAGTAGTACCCATGAGAAGACCGAGCAGCTTGAGCAGGCTGAGATACTCCATGAGTATGATGTTTGGACTCTGGAAGAGGCTCGTTGAGGTACGGATGACAAGAGTACATCTGGTTCTTGTACGACGATCCATCGGGAAGTGACGTCGAAGACAAAGAAGCAGGAAGCGTCAATGAGGAAGTAGAAGACGACAACGAGGGTGGTAGGGGTGGAGGAGTGGATGGAGGAGGAGGTGTAGAAGACGACTGACCAGGAGGAGGGCCGTATGAGTAAGCATAACTGGCGTAGTTTGAGTACGGATGCGAGTACGACCGGTTCGGATCGAAGGATGCCGCAGGAGCAGGATCGCTGTGTTGTCGAGCTAGTTCAGCTCGTTGTTGGAGAGGTGAACGTGTATCAATGAAAGTAGTAGCTGCTCCAGAATGCTTCCAGTCGTCCAGACCTCCAACCAGCAAGCAAGGAGGTCGCTGTAGAGGTCTCTTGAATGCCTGAGAGTACAGTGCTTTCAGTAGTATCTTCAGAGGCTTCGTCTGATAAGATGTACTATTCTGGTCGTAGAAAACAACAATCTCGAACGCTCCTCTAGCCATGAACCGCTCAAACTCCTCTGTTGTAAGAGCTGCCAACATCTTCTCCTCCACCTGCTCGTCGGTCATATCTGCTTCGAGTAAATGCGGTTCCACACACACCACATTAGGAGCGGCAATATGGCACTTTTGAAAGTCCGCTCTGGGTCGGATATCCAGCAGCAAAATCGTCTCCGGTGCATGCCCCAGGTACTGGTACAGCTGCGACGTCTTGAGTGTGATTGTGTGACGTGGCGGCGTAGGTGTGGATGAATGGGGTGGTGGGGTGGGCGTAAATTGTCGAGAATAGGCCGTTTGAGGCACGGGAGGTGGCGTCTGCTTAGGAGCGCCGTTCAGAGTCGCTCTCTGTACCTCTGGACTCCTTCCCCGCAGCTTTTCCAGCTTGTCTTTGAGTGGATCTGCTTCTGGCTGCACTTCGAGGTGCGAAAAACCTCGGATCGTGTCGTCAATGGAGGCCAACAGATCGTCGTTGGACTGTTTGCGCACGCCACTGGTCTTCTCGCGCACGTACTTGCCCTTGACGGTCGAAATGAGCTCCAGAACCCGTCTGTCCGTCTCGGCCAGGTCACACAGCTCCACGTACGTCTGGTGAAACGGCCCCTTTTTCGCCTGGAACTTGTCGTAGTCTGGGTGCCGGGGGATGCACACAAACAGAATCTCGCGCGCCTGGAAAATGTGGTAGGCCGCCAGCTCCAGGTCCATCTCCAGCATCTGCTTGTACTGCTCTATCTGAGAGAGTGCCAGATCGACCATGCGTTTGGGCTTAAAGTCGGATAACGCGCCGGTCGCCTGCCTCGCCGCCTTGCCCAGCTCTTCCAAATTGGTGTATCGCATGGCTGGGGTACGGAGGGTGGTGGTTGTGGTGGTGTGGTGTGGTTGGTGAGGTTGTCCACTGTAAGTACGGGCTGAACTAAGGTTTAGCTCCGCCTTGTGGTGGCTCAGTGTGCGACTGTAAGCCATCTGCTCAAAAAGCAGCTCTGCTGAAATGTGGTGTGTAGGAAGAAGAAAGCGGTTTATCCCAACCGTCCAACATATATTTTCAAAACCTGTTTGTGTCGCAAAAGTGTCAACGCCACATGGCACATAACTATGTCGTCATACCGCATCCTACCCCAGATCTGATAACTAATGCATAACGTGTCAGTTATAGGAGGTCGCTATGGTGTAAATCGAAGGTGGTTAGGTAGTGTATGGTATTATTGGGGCTTCCCAAGTCACGTTATATTATCAGAATTTTCAGGACACATAATATTCCCTCGTTTCGAGCGGGTATCATGATCTGCAGTGTGCTATTATTAGGTGCATTTGGTGATGCAGGTGGTGTGGAGCAAGGTGATTCAAATTTTGGTTAAATGTCCTGGATGTGTTCATCCTGAGTTGATTTATTTAATTGGGTTTTCCCCTGGATTTTCTGGTTTAATCTGATTTTTCACATATTATTTCATACAGACAATCTCCTTAAAGTTGGTTAGAGTTGGTGAGAATGTAGAGTCATTTGAATGCTCATAACTGACCCAATATCAATCTGTTTTGCTGGGTACTTTGTGAGTATGTTCTAATCATCCATTTATATATCTTCTGGTAAAACAACTACTCAGTTAAACATATTTCAGCCCACTTTTATGACTCTCGTATTTACAATAAACTCTAACATTTAACCGCAATTAACCACAGTGTTTTTCTAGCGTGTATTTGAACAAACCTCAATAATTTTTGTATCACTCTGTTCCAAAAACGAATTGCAATCTCTTTTTGTAAATATTATCTCGATAGCTCTTTCATGAAGCCCAATATCAGACTTCCAATCACACATTCTCAAGTACCCCTGACAAATGAAACATGAACCTTGCAAGCGAGGTTAGGAGATGACATCTGAGTCAGTTGAAGTTTGTCGTTCATTTACGGCTTGCTTTGAAACAAAACATGTGTGTTGTAAAATGGGGCACATTTTGGAGTATCTTGAACATGGATATTATTGAGGTGCGTCATCTGACTACCAGTATAACAAGATATATTATTTACATGTGACATTGCCAAGGAATCATCTTAAGTCTCTGCATGAACACTCACTACGAAAAGCCCATTAGTAAACTGTTCAGAGTCAAGTTAGTTCTACTTTCCTACTGCCATAACCAAACACAGGTCCTGAAGAAGACAGACCAGCTCGACTTTTTCTAGACCTTCAATATCGTCCTGGAAAGTCGCCAGGTTGGGCATCAAGCCATGCAGCTTCTGAGCTGCGTATCTTCTCAAATCCTCATTCTTTGCCTCAAAGCATTGCTGCCACAGGTAAACTGCCTGGTTGATTACCAGTTTCTCCTTCTTGATCAAACTAACAGCAATCTCCAATAGTTCAGGTAAATCGTACATGTCTGCAAACACCACCAGTCTAGCTGCATCGTCAAACTGCAGCCCAAGTTCTTGGCCATACAAGTGTCTGACAATCACTTCCAGAGTGCTTTGGGGCATGGGCAACTCCACACAGTTCTCTGCAGCCTCCTTCATCTCTGAATTTACCATTCCCTTGAAAAAAGGCCACACAGCTACCATCACTGACTTGTGCACCTTGATGGACTCTCCATCGTCACAGTTCAGAATGAAATCTCCCTCGGTAGCTGATCTGATTTTGGAAAGTCCGGTTTTCTGTACACTTGTCTGTGGTACAATTGATTCAGAAAATAGCTCCACTGCTTTTGTTCTCTGGTCAGAATCAAATTTGTCAAATGTAACGGATGCCCAGTTCTTCCTCAGGATAACTACAAACCCTCCAGTTTCTTCGACAAACAAAAACGCGTTCTTACTGAGCGCAACCGACTTTGCCCCAACCCCATCAGTAACAAAGACGCTTGTAGAGCTTGAATGCTTTTGTTGTTTTGTTTCGTTATAGTAATTGACGGACACCTCCCGTTCTTCGGGGGTGCTATCATCTAGTTCGCCTTTATCTCCCATGACAAAGTAGAAGGTTCCCACATCTTTCAAATCGCACGACGAGAATATATTGTCTTTGATTTCTGCATCGAAATCTTCCCTTGACATGGGTGTCACTACTCCGGGTATCTTCCTTTCGGTGGTCATATCAATGTGGCGGATAGAAAGTAGAGTTGTCTTATCGCGCGTAACTGTATTTTGCATGCAGCAGCTTTAAGACAGAATTAGCTAAGACGTGAGAGTTGGGTGGTGATGTAACTTACGATACTGTAGGCTGAAGGCTTCTCCGTAATGACATATTTTATATTTCCATATTTCTACACAACCAGCAATAATTGTTTATATTCTTTGGCTTATCGATGACAGAACTAAATGTATCATTTTGATGCCTTCAGAAGCCAGGTACAGTAACTACACCGCAAGAAGAAGGCAGAATAACGTATTTCTTTTTATCATCTGAGATCTACTTGTAGCTAATCCGTATCCGCGGTATGCCCCACATACTGTAACACTGATATTACTGCACAATGACGTCAAAGTTCACACAAGACCAAGTACTCGTAGCGAAGTGATTGTTAAACAATAGGTGCAATGCCAAAAATACTGAATCCAGCAGAAAGGCGACAATAACCAGAACCCCCATAATACCGTACCTGATACCCACCTTCCGGTGCCTTTCCTGCTGCATCTAGAGCCAAAAGCCTTAGGGTCGTACTGGTACTTTAGTTTGACTTTCTTTGTTTTAATTAGATAATGAGTTTCGCTAGTTGAGGTGGTGTGCCCCTTTAGTAGGTGATAGTGAGGAGCCCAGTGGTACTAGTGTAGGCCTTAGTATTCATTAACTGAAGGGTAGTCACAACCCCCACCAGCGCTCAACTACAATTACAGTAAGAAGAAAGTACCAGTACTCGGCATTGCTACGGCATTGCTCTTCTCTTTGCTTCTTCAATGTAACCCTGCATCTGCACCACGACGAAGCCAAATCAAAAATCCAAGAATCAGTCAGGAACAAATACCCAGAAGGATACCAGCAACGATACACAGTAACCGGTCAGTGAAACGGATCAGCCCAAAAAGATGCAAGAAAACACTCGACATATACAAGAATACCGTCATTCCCCCATGCTTGACATCTCAATTGCAACATCTCAACTGCAACGCTCAGGGCTGGCACTGAAGATCAAACTCTGAGCATAACGTCCCCGATGAATCGAGATGGTGGACGATTTTTGTACCTATTGTTGGTAAAAATAGCGGTTTTTCATGAATACAACAAAATATTTGCACAATTCAACACACAGATACCCCATTTCAGATATCCAATCTCTTTTCTCTGACGTTTGATACCATCTTCAATAAGAGTGAGACATGCATCTGACCAGATCAATATGCCCACCCTACACCAGAAATACTGGGATATATAAGTTCACTCCAGCTTCCACTTGATCTTCACTAACTAACAACATGCTCTCTTCTATCCTCTTCGCTTCTGTGGCCTCCGCTGGAGTGGTCCATATCCCCCTGGTTCAGCGTCAGCTGTCTTCCAACCCTGGTGTGGCTGAATCTTTCAGTAAACGAAGTCTTCCTCCTAACGTTGACCATGCTGAGCAGATCATGGGTAGCCACTTCTACGAAACTACTCTGCAGTTTGGAACTCCTCCTCAAAACATCTCTTGTGCTTTTGATACTGGCTCTGGACATCTCTGGGTTCCTGGAAAAAACTCGACTGCCTGTGAAGCTGGCAGCTGCAGAGAAACCGAAGGCTCTTTTGACATCTCTGCCTCCTCTTCTTGGAGATACACAGGCGCTGGAGGTGCCTGGGGAGGTCAGGGAATCTATGGAGACGATACTGTTTCGTATGCCGGTCAGACCCTTGAAGACTTCAACTTCTGGGTGTCCAAGGACCATGCTTGGAACAACTATGGCAACTTTGGCCAGGCCAGAGACACAATTGCCAGCCCCAAAATCAACTTTTGTCAGGGTCTAGCTCACGCTGGAAAGATTTCGCGAGCCGTCTACTCTCTCAACTCGCTTGCTCCAATTACCATTTTCAACAGCAAACATCCTGAGAGCGAGTGGAAGCGCATTGTGACCGACGTGTACTACGGAGGCTACGACGAGGCCAAGTACGAGGGTCCTCTGACCGCTGTTAATGTCCACCGGATTGGAGGATACAGCATGCCTTTTGCTGGTTTCAAGGTGGATGGAGAGTCCCAGGGAGACGAGAAAAAGTACTCCATTGTTCTGGACACTGGAGGAATCACTCTGTCGGTGCCTAACAAGACCATGGCTGTCATTTCCAAGAAACACGGAGGAGAATGGTCCAACAAGCACGGCCAGTGGTTGGTCAACTGCGACGCCAAGCCCGTGCTTACTTACCGGTTTGGATACACGGAGATTGATGTTGACATGGACCAATACATTCAGAAAGCCATGAACGGACCTGAATGTATGTTCCAGAAAATCACTATGGTCGGTGACAAGGATACGACCCTGCTCACCGGGCCTCCTGCCATTTCCAAGGCTTTTCTCATCTACGATAACGACCGAGGCCAGATTCTCGTGGCCAAGGCCAAGTACACTGATGAGAGTGAGGTGGTTGAGATTGATGGTGATATCCCCGGTGCGATTCAATACACCGACTTCATTAAGGACTTGGACAGCGGTAAGCAGACCACCCTGGCTGCCAAGGCTACCAGTGTTTAGATTAATTAATTATGTGATATAAATGGTACCGTAGTATGTACATGCCTCAGTGTTCTCATATTATATATATTTTCAGACTTTAATTATTATGTATATATGCTTTACCAGACTGTAGGCTAGGCCTTCTGTTCAAGCGATGGTTGTTCGAAGGCTGACCTTCTGTAAGCGGTGGCTAAAGCCCTCGACTCCTGGCACTCTACCAATCCTTCTTACAATCCTCCACTCCCGACTTGAGCACCTCACTGAGCTCCCAATGTCGCACCTTGCCCTGTGCATCGGGCATACCCTTGCCGTACTTGAACGACAGAATGTTACCCAGCTGCCACATGACCTTGATGATTCTATCCAGGTCCTCCTTGGTGAGCGCGGCACTCATGCAAAACCGGGCTCTAGACGATGCGATATCGGTAGCGGGGTATCCCACCACCACGACAGCAATGCCCATTTTGAGCAGAATTCGGCCCATTTCCGGCATTTTTGCGGGAACGTAGAGCAAAACGGGGATGATGGGAGAGTCGTCAATGCCGTAGACAATGAAACCCAGACGCTTGAGAGCAAGACGCAGGTATCGCGAGTTGAAGGCGATTCGCTCCAGACGCTCTTCTCCCTCTCCAGGTCGAATCTCACCGTCAATGGTCTGCAGAGCAGCGGTGATCTGGGCGAGGACAGGTGGAGACACGGACTCGGCGTACACGTTGCCCATGTTGTTGACTCGCAGGTGGTTGATGAGCTCGTGAGAAGCAGCAATGTATCCTCCAGTGGCGCCGAAGGACTTGGTGAAGGTGCCCATGAGAATATCGACACGCTCGGGATCAACTCCCAGGTAGTCGCAAATACCTCGGCCTCGGGGGCCAAGAGCTCCAATGGAATGGGCCTCGTCAACAAACAGGTAGAACTTGTACTTGTCTCTGAGGTTGCACATTTCCGGAAGATCGGTCATGGTTCCCTCCATGGAGTACAGACCCTCGACGGCGACCAGGATCTTCTTCCAGGGTCGGTGCGTCTTGGGCTGGCCCTGCGAGATCTGCTCTCTCAGCACCCGCTCAAGATCCGTCGTGTCGTTGTGCTTGAAGATTTTGATGACAGCTCCGGAAAGTCGGGCTCCGTATCGAATGGATCCGTGGTTCAGCGCGTCAGACAGCACGAGACAGTGCTTGTCGACGAGCGAGGAAAAGACAGAGGCGTTGGTACCGTATCCCATGGAGTAGATCAACGCGTCCTCCTTGCCCAAAAACGCGGCGACACGCTTCTCGGTCTTGACGTGCGCGTCCAGAGTTCCACAAACAGCTCGGGCTCCGAGAGAAGACAGACCCTCCGTGTTGATACTCACCTCGGCGGCATCTGTGCACTGACCAGAAGACTGGGCAAAACCAAGGTAGTTGTAGGAGGACAGGTTGAGACAATCGGTCGTCGTGCCGAGGTACTTGTAGGTCGTGTTGTAGTCGTGGGACACTCGATCCATGACGGTGATGTACCGACCGGGCACACCAGTCACGACTCGTCCAAAGCAGTCTCTCAGACGCTTCTGAAGACGCCGAATGTAGAAGGACTCAAAGTCGGAAAACAGAGGGGCGTAGCCGTCCTTGGCCATAAAATCGGCGACCGTCTCGGGGTGGAACACCTTGGCATAGTAGTCCTGAACGTGGCCACAAACAATCATAATCAGATACCCCAGATAGGTCAGGAGCAGCATGTAGTAGGCGGGCTCCTCCTCCTCGACATGGCGGATTTTTTCGCTGGGCTGCACCTGTTGCTTGTACTTGTACTCCGGCGACGTGAGCCGACCAAACTCCTTTTCCAGCAGCTGTGTTTCGCAGGCCATTGTTGTGTCGTAGTGTAGCGTGTCACGTCGAGAGATGCAAGATGCGTCGAGGCAATTTTTACGTGTGGAACTCTAACTGCTGAGTAAGGGGGAGCGTGATGGGCGAGGTGGCGAGATAATGGGAAAATGGGGGTATTTTGGGGGTCGCGTGACTGATCAGTGGCAGCTGGTTTTTTCTCCGTTTATTCTCCATCACTACTGATGGACCCCTTATAACCCCTACGATCCGACCATAACCCTGTTTCCCGTTTGGGCCGTGTGGAGATGTAAGGGGAATGAAGAGGTGAATTGAACAGAAAAGGTCGTGTGACATATATAGTGTCAGAGCGGGGGTTTTCTGGTGCAATTATTCAAACACGCTTTTCTCTATCCTGTTAGATACGTGTTTTGCACTCGTATGTTGTGGATCTACACCACACAACACACGCCCTACAGTCAGGGGAACTTAGAAGGCAACGGCTTTAACCCGTTTTTCCGAACGGCTTTAACTATGCACGTAAGTGAACGCAAGCAGCAAAAGCCAAGAAAGTCAGCCAACAATCCCCACCCGGCAAGTCCACCATGTGACATGAGAGTGTGCAGCACTCGAGGTGAGAAAGAAAGCGAAACTGTGATCTGGCTGGGTGGAGGGGGGTAAGTGAATTGTGGTTGATCGGGCCAGTGGATACGTGATTTGTAAGTGTAATTGGATGGAGGCGATCCAGGGCTATTTTTTCGTGTTTTTTATTTAATTTTCCCGCTATTTCTCCATTTATGCCGAATTTATCACTCCCACTCAACCTCGGCACGTCGTATGTCGCATAAAAAGCGCACTAACGAATGTGGGCCACTTAGCACTGGAAATTCTGTCAGCTGTCAGCAAAAGACCAACCCCACGAACAAGGCATTGTTCAGCGGTGAACGGTGGTATTTGAAATGCCACAGGAAACAAATGAAAGAAAAAGAATTCAAAAAATCCGAAATATTGCAAATAATTCAAATTAAATCAAATCAGGAAAACTAGGAAAACTACCACTACCAGGTACGATACGATACATCCTACACAGCCCCTCATTACTCGACAACCTCCCTAAACCGACTGACAGGTTCCACGTTCATCCTTCCATGTCAGCCACCTGTCAAGATAAAGTGGTAGCATATCTCCACCTTATCTACGGCTGTCTTTAAGTACGAGTGCAAGCACACAATTATCCATCTCCAGATCACTTACGATTACTAAGCATCCACCTGTCACCTTACTAAGCAGTTTAACCACTCACTGACTCATGCCCCACATCATGCTAACTGCGCATAACTCGGACTTATCGATAGCTACAAATAGCCGATCTTAAAAAGTAGCGAAATCGGAAAAACGAAATTTCAAATTTCAAATTTCAAAACAGCAAATCCAGCTAACCCCACAACTCCACACATTCTACTCCAGTCGCCACCTCAGCCGCTTGAACGGTTTCTTGTACCCTAACCCCGCACGTTGAATATGCGCGTGCATGCATCTGCATCTGTACATAACCAACTCCGATAAACGACGATAACGATCTTTCTTGGAATTTCCAACATTTCTCCGATTTTATTGTTTTGGTGTGATCCTCTACAGTTGCACATCAGATCAATCTAATTTCAAACGTTTTCACTGCTTGCTACGCTTCTGATAGCACATTTGCCAACATGGTCTACAGACGCCTAGATCACCCCGGAAGCAAGTTCCAGACCATCAAAGTGGAACCCAGAGCTGAGGGAGAAAAGCTCTCAACCAAGTTCCACTTTGAGTCGAAAACTCGAGCGATTTTCGCAGGAGATTCAGCCGGAGCGTTCATGTACGCGAATTACAAGGGTCGGCATGTTCTCTGGCAACAGTTACTTGAAGAAGAGCCCTATGATTTTGATAGTCCTACTTTGGATGTTGCTTCTGGCTCTGGAGTGTCTCTTATGAAGGTCTGTGCGCAAAAACGGGCTCGAAAGGACAAAAATCAGGTGGTTTCGAACGTTTATGCTATCGATAATTACTCTCGGGATAAAGAGCGTAAATCACGCATGAAGAAGATTATTAATAACATCCGAAGTGAGGATTTTGTTGATCTCGTGACGCTCAATTCAGCTGATCTCACCCAATTACCATATGAGTCAGATACGTTTTCACTAGTGACTTCTCCATGGGCTTTCAAATCTTATGATAAAGTCACTCAGAGACAAATACTTAGAGAAATGGCTCGAGTATGCAAACCTGGAGGATATATCATTATTACGGACCTAAAAATGTCCTCAAAAGGACCTCTCGAAGAATGGATCCTGGATATGGGATGGGAAGAGGTGAATAAGAAAGGAGCTGGTCCTTGTGGATGGTTTGGATACTGGTCTACGGAATGTTACAAGTTCCAGAAACCGTATAATGATGAAGATAGCTTTTCAGAGGCACCATCTACAGTTCCACCGAGTTTGGTATACGATACTGATGCTGGTAGCTCGGTGTTTAGAACAGACAGTCTGTATACAGAGAGTGATACAGATACGATTCATGTGTCTATTAGGTAGAAGTACAAGTATATACATCAAAGCATATAAAATAACAGAGCATTTAAATTTCAAGTACATAATTTGACAGATATATTATGAATATTATGAATGATGACCTCAACTAGTACAGTACTCAAATTCAGTATCCAAAGCTCTATTCTCTCTTTCAGCTTCTTGTCTCATGACCAATTGACTCTTCTTCTTCGACATGTCAGTTAGTAAATGATCTCGGACCCTTCGAACATCTCTGTTTTACGTCATGCTAACATTTGAGAGTACTGGGAGACTCTTTATACTTATAGAACATGTAATAAGCAAAATTTGGGTATTTCTACTAGCTATAATCCGATACACCTTTCTAATTGACTTCAGTGTATGTTCAAGAGCTGTCAATTCAGAGATTTCTCTACAGGACCATCACGACAAAATCAAAATTTGAATAAATGAAGAAAAAAACATATATAAAGCACTTAGACTATTCCCCTTCACTTCTTCTGTCATTTAAAGTGTTTTCCAAAAACACTCCTTCCTTTATTCTCATTTTATCGACCTCTACACTTGCACTTTATATACACATGTCAATCAACATGTACAATTTTCCAGCACAAAAACGCTTATATCTCTCTCAAAACAAATATATATGGAACAGACAACAATTTATCAGAATATTTACATAAAAATAAACCCCCTCATATCACTGAAATATCTCCGAACCCTCTATTTTTTTTTTTCTCATACAATCAATTCATTACATTTAAAAATAAACCCAACTTGAAAACTGGTTGTAAGCAAAACTAGTAAAGTACACTAAAAACTAGTCAAGACGTAGTATCATAACAAAACATAGAGACATATCAAACAAGTAACGGGTAAACTGCAAAAGCACAAAATAGACAAGCTAAAACAGAGAACCATGTGTCACAGGTCAACTAAGAATCACATACAACCACCTCACCCTGTTCCTGCCGAACCACCTCCTCCGTGTCCTATTTCGTGTTTTTCGCTTACGTAACTAACCTTACGATCTACACAAAAGTTCGACCTCGAAAAACACCGCCCTGGGCTTGTAGTGTAGTGGCTATCGCGTCCGTTTCGCATACGGAAGGTCTCCGGTTCGACTCCGGACTGGTCCATTTATTTTTGCCACACCTTTCTCAAATAAGGTTTGCCACCTATCCGTATCTACTGCATAATAATGTCTACTGCCAACTAACACCAAATAACGCACCGGATAAAAATGTCGTATCAGCAAGCCAACGACGACCTTTTGGACGTGGACGACGACTTCATCATCGAGGATGACACAAACACACCCAATGTCCCCAACACGGCGTCTCTCGGCTCAGAGCAGCTCGTTACTCGACGGTTCATGGGAGGAGACACTTTAGACGAGCCTGTGTTGCGTACACTTGGTCGTGACTTGCGGGGAGTTGGTAACCGGCTCAAGGAGGTTGTGTGGCCCGGTTCTCTTTCTGGTTTCATCAATCCCGTCGACAATTCGTCTCAATTGATCAAGGAGTGGGATTTGTGGGGTCCTCTGGTTTTCTGTCTCGTTCTGGCGCTCAGTTTAGGCTGGGGCAACGGTGAGGCATTCTCCGGCGTCTTCGCCATCACGTGGATGGGCCAGATTCTCGTCACCCTCAACATCAAGCTGCTTGGAGGCCAGATTTCGTTTTTCCGAGGACTGTGCATTGTGGGATACTCGCTGTTCCCTGTGGTTCTGGGGTCCGTGGTGGAGATTTTCATTCCCTGGGTGTGGCTGTCAGTGCCTGTGGTGGTTTTGTCTGTTGCCTGGGCTCTGTGGAGTGCCAACAACTCTCTGAAACACTCTGGTGTGCTGCCTGGACGAAGCATTCTGGCTGCCTACCCTGTGGGACTGTTCTTTGTCTCTCTGGGATGGCTGTGTATTCTCAGATAAGGGCCAAGGGGGTTTAATTAATGACGAAATGACTAAATGAAGAAGGATGTTCAATTGAACAAGCACGTAGATGGAGGTGTATGGTATGTAATGAATATACAATTGTATACAAGGAGGATAGTTTTTGACTGTTAAACTGGTAACAACCGATAGAGAGAGTATAATATACACTGCTCTTAGCTACGTATTACTCTCAATTACTGAACTGCCTTGTATGTAATACTGGTACACCTCCAACCTTTGCTGCTATCAAAACAAAAAATAAAAATACAACTCACTCAAGAGTTGCACAAAAATCAATAATTCACACATTCTACCAACAGTACGTCTTCTATCTACATACCTACCTACGATACCACCCACCTTGCCACTCTCAGCTTACATAACTTTAAACTCTAAAAAGCTCTACCTCGATTCACGCCAATCTAATCTAGCCTGCTGCAACCTTTACATACGCCACAACCGCAGCAAAAAATGAACATTCGAGTAGTTTCTCGTGGACTTGTGCACGTTGCCCGGGCTACCCGAGGGCCCAGTCACGTTGGTCAATTATCCAATCTCCGAACCCAGTTCCTCCGATCCGAGATCCGACCCTTCTCGCAGTCTTCCATCATCTTCAACAAGGCTGTCAACGTTGGAGCCACAGACAACATGTCCAAGAACCAGGACAACAAGGAGGGTAACGAGAAGAAGGATTCCAAGGAGGACCCCAAGGAGGACCCCAAGAAGGCCAAGGGAATCAAGGCTCTTGTGCAAAAGTACGGATGGGTCGCTCTGGGTGTCTACCTGTCTCTCTCGACTATCGACCTGCCCATCTGCTGGCTGGGTGTCCACTCTGTGGGTCTGGACAAGGTCGTGGAGTGGCAGGCGTACCTCAAGGAGATGGTTGGATGGAAAACTACTCCTAAGGAGGAGCTCGAGGAGGATCATGTCGAGGGCAATGAACTTGCCGAGACTGTGACCGGAGCTCTGGCCATGGTAACTCCCGATCTCGATCTCGAGGCTGCTGTCGAGCAGCAAAAGGTGAACGAGAAGCTGCCTGAGGTTGCTCCTACCGAGTCGTACTGGTTCTCCAAGCAGATGTGGGCCGAGTTTGCGGTTGCTTATGCAATCCACAAGTCGCTGATCTTCATCCGACTGCCTATCACTGCTGCCATTACTCCTTCGGTGGTCAAGGTGCTGAAGAGATGGGGTTTCAAGATTGGCCAGAAGAAGCCGGCTGGAAAGTTTGGAACCAGTCCTAGCCAGAGACAGAAGTGGTGGAGTTGGTGGTTCTAGATCCGAGAGCGAAGCTCGAGGGTCTAGAAACAGACACTTAGGAAACCATGGTTTCCAATTACATATGTATATAATGGCTCTGCCGAATAGATTAACGATAGTACTAAAAATAATTGCACGTTTTTGTTAAAATTTTAAAAATATTTTGTTGTCTGCTGCCTCAAGTGCATTTCAAAGAATGAGACTTCTCAGAACCGAAATCAGAACAGAATGAAAGAACATAAAATAAAATAAAATAAAATAAAATAAAATAAAATAAAATAAAATAAAATAAAATAAAATCGCTACAATTACACTGAACAAGTTCAACACACTACAATCTACAATCTCAAATTTGGGTGGGACTCTATGGTCCATGATTTATTAACCCAGAGGTTCGGAATTTCACCTACTCCTCTCAACTAAATGAATAGCAGGTTCGGCAGTTTACTCCTCTGTGAGGTTCAACTCCTACTCCTGAATGTGACTGGCCTTGGCGTGTAGCCCTGGCTCTGTGTCAGGACAGCTCTTAGTGCCTTGCAGGACTTATGGGCTGAGAATAGCGCTCATTGCTCTTTGGACTTATTGGCTGAAGAAAAAAACGGCTCATGGCTCGTAAAAAGACTGAGGCTCTTATTGCTCTTTGGACTTATTGGCATGTTCCTGCCCTTTGGACTTATGGATAAAACGGCGTTTGGCACTTATTGCCTTGTAGGACTCACTGGCTCTGCTCGTAGCTCTAGCTGTGGCTCTTATTGCTCTTTGGACTTAGTGGCTCTGACTGCTGCTCTTTGGACTTATGCGTGATGCTCTCATTGCCTCAGGGGACTTATTGGCTGCTCTGGCCCGGGTTCAATTAAGACTCTGTTGCTCTGGCAATGTACTCTGGTTCAATCAAGGCTCTGGTAATGGCACTGGCGTGATAGCTCTGGCTCATACACACTTATTGCTCTTTGGACTTATGGGTGAAGTGGCTCTGACTCTAGCGTTTCAGCTGGTTCTGGCTCTTACACTGGCTCTGATATTGGCATTTCAGCTCTAGTTCTGGCTTTCGTGTGATCTTCGCTCTAGGCTTCAGCTGGCTTTACAGCTCAGCTTCTCAGCTTCTGGCAGCTCTGGCGTTTCAGCTTGGCTCTTCAGACTAGGCGGCACTCAGGAATTTCACCTGGCATCTCAAACAGGACTCTCACCTGTGAGGAGTCTCAAACGGAATTTCACCTGTGAGAAAACGAGTATCTCATGAAGAGTCTCTCGATATGTCGGTGGCTCTGCAGAATTTCACTGTCTGGCTCTTTGCTCTGGCGGCTTAATGGCTCTTGACTCATACTTTTCAGCATGGCGGTCAACCGGTGGATTTATTGACACTTCAAAGAGGTCAACCAGGGATTCATTGACACTTGGCTCAGGCGGTCGTACTCGCTGTGCTGCAATCGCAACAGCTCTCGCACTCTCACGCTCATACATGTTATTTCAATGTGTCATCGCGTGAGTCTCTTGACCGAAAATATGGGATTCGGAATTTCACCATATGAATTGCCCAAACAACGTCATCAGACTGCTAGCGAAGCGTCCTCATGTTGTACAACTCAAACGGACAGTGTCCTCGTTGTAGACAGGCGTCTCAGCTCTGTCTCAGAATGGCTCAGAGTGAACTGGCTGATTCTGCTGTTTGAAAGGGGGACCAAGGGGGGTTTATATAACTTTTGGGATCCAGATCTAAGTTCAAGGAGAAGGCTGGTGGCAAAAAAATGTGCATGAGAAACGCCAACCAGCCTTTGACGTGCATAAAGGAGAAACCCAGAGAATGTCGTAGAGAGAGGTGGAATGTTGTGGAGGGGCAGGATGGGAAATACAGTGGATTAAAGGTGAAAAATAGCATTATTTTCAAAAATACTGGACCTCAGTGGTTCATAGTACAGGGCTCCACAATGTATGAAAATAGGTGATACTAATGACCCTCGTATAAAAGTTTAATCAAAATGATTTTAACCTTAATGTGGAAGACAAGAAAAATTATAGAGCAGAACATTGAGGAACATTCCATAGCTCTTGAGCCGCTCAGACGAATCAAAGAGCTTCCGTATGGGAGTCTAGTTGAATTCAGGTATGTGATCTTCATTTGATGGCTATTATTGAAAGAATAGCGTGCATCCTGGTATTGTGAGTTAGACTAGTCTCAGTATTATGGATATAAAGATGGTACAAGTAGCTGAAGCTCAGTCATAGATAGCTAATAGTTATAACAGCCTAATAACCGCTATTATAGCACCTTCATTGCGTTCAATAGCCCTAATATGTAGTCAAATGATGACTAAGACAAAAACATAGGTTGGGCACAGAACAGCAAAACATGAAAAAGATATGCCCTCTTCGCTTCGCTCAGAGAGCAAAAAGAATTGCAGCACCTAGGATTCTCGTATGGTCTCCCACTACAATACTAACTAGGCTCTCTGGTGCTTGACTATGGCTGATCGGACGGGAAGCCGTATTTTCACCAGGATATGGCCGCAACAGTCCTGTAACAAGACAGATGCGGCTGTTATCCCAGATTTACCTAAGATGAGCCGGAGGCTCATCTTGTCCTACAGAGTACTACAGTCGTCTAGTAGACACTCCGGAAGTTGGCTTCAACATAACTTACTTACATAATCTACATCTCGACACTATTTATACAGGTCTCGAGGTGCATGCTGCACCTCAACCTTAGACTGCATACGCAGTCACACTGCACGTGATCTCCACGTGATCCTTAGTCATCACGACGACGCAGGATTAACGGATGTCACGTGCTCGCGCACGTGACTAAGCACTAACAGGTTATGACTCCTGTTGATCCGTTACATGTCCGAAAAAGTGGTTGAACCGTTTTAACGGGACGGAAAAGTCACGTGCGCAAAAATTTCAGCAGTATATGAATGTTTGGGGACCCCATGTTACTCTCCATGTCCCTTGTTTTAGTGGTATAGAGGTTGGGGATGCCCGTTTCTGCCTTAAGTCTTTGGCCAAATGTGAACTAAACATTCAACAAAGTGAGTACAATCCAAGTAAAGTTAAGTAAACCCTCAACCTACCCTTCAGATTAAGTTTGAATTTCTTTTGATGAAATATGCCCCAAATAAATGCCCCGATTTCCAACCCTATCCACTGTTGAGTTTGAAATAGTTTGGCTGTGAAAATGGAAACCAAGATAACGAACCAGGGTAATAAAAATACGAAGAAAATCACAGAAAATACGAAAAAATACGCAAAAAATACCCCACACATTCTACGCTCTACACCCACAAACTCGCAAATTCACTCTCAGTTAGCATCTATATTTTGTTGTATCTCGCGATTCTAGTTCTTGACCATGAAAATCTCGTTGAGACTCTTTTCGTCCATGACGGCCATTCGCTTGGACCGGATGAACTTTGCGCGTCCAGCCATACGGCCTCGCAGGACCGACGTGGACGACGCAGAAGCCTTCTCCATACCGTCATGGGGGTTAGGCGACTCTGATTTTTCCTTCTTTTCCTTCTTTTCCTTTTTCTCCTTTTTCTCCTTCTTGTCCTTCTTGTCCTTCTTTTCCTTTTTGTCCTTCTTGCTCTTCTTGCTCTTCTTTTCCTCCTCAGACTCGTCAGAATCATCAGCCTTTCGCTTTTTGCTCTTCTCCTTCTTCTCCTTCTTCTCCTTCTTTTCTTTCTTCTCCTTCTTCTCCTTCTTGGCCTTCTTGGCCTTCTTCTTATCGTCCTCACTGTCAGAGTCCTCAGACTCATCGTCTGACTCAGCACCAGTAGCTCGCTTCTCGTTGAACTCCTCAATAGTACCAGTCAGAAGACCGCCAGACACAAAAACCATGCCAAACTTGCCTCGCAGAACATCCTTCTGCTGTCGCTCAACCTCATCCTCAATCTCCTGAGCTCGTCCGTTAAGCCGTCCCAGCAGCTTCTGGAAGTCCATAAGACCAAAGGCCTCGTCCTTGCCGGCCTTGCTGAGACTTGCGCCAAGACCCACGTTGTCGTCCTTGAGCACAATCTTGATGTTTTGTGTGATACTCTGGTCCTTTCGGTCTTCATGGCCCAGACCCTCTCCGTCCTTCCAGCCCAGCTTGCTCATGTGTTTGTGGCCAAAACGCTCCGTGTTGTTGGACCATCCAAGGTTTCGGGGGTCCTTGCCGTACTTGATCTTTTTCGACACGCCAGACAGTCCCATTTTTCTTGTGCGGTGTTGTGTTGTGTGCTCTGGTGTGGTTCAAAAAAGCCCTCCAGAAAAATATATTTTTCCCATGCATGTAGAGTCTAAACGTGAATAGGGTTGGCACGCACGTGACTTAATGGATTGAAACAGGGCAGTGAAGAACAGCATTACTAGCTGCTAAATGAAACAAAATCAGTGCCATTGAATTCCACTTATCTCCAGGAGCTGAAAAACACCTCCCATTTACCCCCAGCACCTCTACAACCACCACTACCCTTACCCGTCTTCAACCAACAAAAACGGCAACTAGCTTTCCCTCCTTCAACTAACCTCCCAATCTTCCAACAAACCTTATCCCCACTGCACATCTCACCAACATCAACATCTCAACATTCACAACATCATAAAATAATGGCAACATACATCCGCAATTTAAACGCAGCCATCAACTCGCGCAACGGCCTGCAACTAGCCAACCTGCTAGACGTCAACCCTGCCTCAAACCCCAAAGTGCCCCAAACTAACGCCTTGGCTGTCGCTGCAGGAATCACCAACCAAGTATGGCAACCTATCGTCGAAGCTCACGTTTTGTCGTGCACAGACTCCTCTACAATGCTAGAGAGACTGCAGGCTCACCAACAGTTTTTGTCCGAGCTCAATCGGGTGTCAGAGAAGGAAGATGTGTGGATTCTGCCAGTGCTGTACTCGGCGAGCACTAATCTTCGAGGAATCGCTCGAAAAGCCCTGAAAGATGCACAAAACAAGGAGGAGAAGACAGCGCTGCTGACTCAGCTGGAGTCGTCTTCACGGGTCGTCAATCGAACACTTACTCTGTGTTTGAACGACAGACATCCCAGCTTGCAGAAATCAAAGAAATGGGGAACGTACTTTTTCGTCGGCGAATTGTGCAAAATCTACTTTTTGCTGAATAAGCGAAACATGAGCAAATCGGTCATCAAGGTTGTGGAAAGCATGTCTCGTGATCTACCTCCTCTGGCCTCGTTCCCAAGATCTCATACATGCACTTATGCTTACTATAGAGGTGTTTTGAGTCTGATGGATGACGATTTGGAACAGGCTCAAAACTGGCTGACTCAGTCACTCAATCAGTGTTTCTACAAGTCTGTAGGAAACCAGGAGCTCATTCTACTTCATCTCATTCCTGTACAGTTTCTCATGACCAACCAGGTTCCTTCAAAAGCCATTTGGGAAAAGTTTCCTCGATTACAAACCGTCTACCATCAAATGCTGACTGCTCTGCTTCGAGGAGATGTACTTTCATTCGATAAAGCTGTGTCTCAAAGACGCTCTTTGTTTGTCAAAAAGTACCTGTATTTGGCTATCGAGAAGATGCGCGTTTCGGTGTTTGAAAAGCTCTTCTACAGAGTGTATCTAGCTCGTGACAAGGCCACACGTATCACGATTGACGATTTCCAGATCGCTGCTAAAATGGTCGGTGTAGATGTCTCTGGCGACTTTCTGGAGGCTACAGTGTCGAACATGATTTACCATGATCGGCTCAAGGGATATATTTCTAGAGAGAGACATACGGTGGTGTTGAGAGCCGAGGGAGCCTTCCCCAAGGTGGTCAAGAAGGAGTAAATAGATGCATAAGGGGGAGACTAATAGATGATGTTATGATAATGACGGATGTACATACAGCACACACGTACCAGTAGGCCTATATTCTACAGCTCAGTAAAGTAACACATACGATTAATTCTATACCTTGTTAATCATAGCTGCTGATATTTAATAGTGTGGCGCATTTCAGTGGCCTTCTCATCGCATTTTCAGTCAGGATACGTCTTCCTTCAAATGAGCTTAACTGCTACAAGTCTGCTGAATCGAATCACAGTACTTTGGCACATGTCCACACCATCTGGTCTCCTCATCATCCCAGTCCTCATCCCACGCCTCCTTGAACGGGTTCAGAGCCATATTCAGAGCCCGCTCCAACTTGTCGTAATCACCCTTATGGGCATCCTCCACAACCTCCTGCATCACCCAAGAACGCAACACAAACTTGGGATTAATTTCCCGAGACCGCTTCTTTCTGTCAGCGTCGTCAGTGTTGTTTTCAGCCGCCAGTCGCTTCTTAAAGTCAGCCAAAAATTGTGCCAGCTCAGTTCGAGTCTGAGAGGGGGTCTTGATAGCGTTAATGTTCTTTTCGGGGCTGATAAACTGCTCCACGTCGGCAGTGAAGTCGGCAGGCTCAGTCTTAGACTCATTCTCTCCGGAGAAGAAAGCGAAGTCACCGAGAAGTCTGAAAAATCGATGGTAATCCAACGCAGAGTCCTCCAGCATGTTCAAAACGGGAGTCATGAGCTCGTCAAAGTCCGTATCTCGCTGCTCCAAAAGTCCGTATCGCTTGGAAATGAACTTCTTGTAAGTGTACAGGAACACAGCCTTGTACTCTTCGCCAGCAGAAGTGATGACAGACTCAGCAGTCGTCAGAAGATCGTTCTTCTCGGACTTTGACAAAGTCTCAAGATCAGTACCCTCGGCAACACCCAGCAACTCTGCCAGATCTTCTCCAAGACGCACCATGTTCCACCAGACAGCAGTAGGCACGTTTTTGTAAGAGTACCGCATCAGACCGTCATCGTGGTTAGGAGTGTAGTTGGGGTCAAAGGCGTCCATGAAGGCATATGGGCCGTAATCGATGGTCAGGCCGAACACAGACGTGTTATCTGAGTTGACCACACCGTTGAGGTACCCAAACACCTGCCAAAGAGCACACATGTAGGCGTTTCGAGTGACAATCTCTCGGTACAGCTCCACGTACCGGTTGGTGTGCTTGAAGGGGATGTTGGCCTTCTCAATGGCCTCCTTGGTGAGCTCATTGTCCAACAGCTTCTCCTCTCCTCCAAAAACGTCTTCAACGACGTAATCAGCCAGGAGCTTCACACCAGGCCGGTCGCCCCGGTTACGCAGCAGGTCGAAAGTACCCACTCGCACCCACGACTCGGCGAACCGTGCCACCACTGCACAAGGCTCCTTGCCTCGTCCTCTTCTGGCAGTAGTTCCAGGGAGCTCTGCCAACGACAGCGCTCGGGTGGTGGGAATTCCCAGAGCGTTGACGTACTCGGATCCGAGGAACTCTCGAATCGACGACCGCAAAACGGCCTTTCCGTCTGCAAACCGCGAGTACGGCGTGAGTCCCGAACCCTTCAGCTGCAGCTCGTAACGCTTGCCGGTTACGGGGTTGTAGGTCTCAAACAGCGAGAGTGCACGTCCGTCACCCAGCTGGCCGGCCCACTCGCCGAATTGCCACCCGGCATACGCCTGGGCGTAAGGGAAAGGATCTCTGAGGTAATTCTTACCCATCACAATGGCCTTGAATTCCTCTGACGTGGCCTCTGAGGCCTCCAAACCAATATCCCGCAGCGCCACGGGTGAGACGGCAAGCATTTTGTACTCGGGACGCACCTCAGGATACACCCATGTGAAGTTGCCGGATTTCAGGTATCTGTCTTTTCTGAGGAGTTCTTCGGGGGCTTCTTGGACGGATTTGATGGTGGGAAAGAGTGCATCCGGGGCCATGCGGGCCGTGAAAGACGACGTCTTTTTGATGTTCTTGAGTGTCGTTAACATTGTGTTGTGATGAAGAAGAAACGAAGGAAGATGCAGGTCAAGATTATGTGGGTGCAGGTTAGAGTTTGTGGGGAAGGTTATTGGTGGAAGAGAGGGGAGTGTAGGAGGTGGAAGAGAGGTGTAGGATGTTAGATATTTAAATTGGTGGTCATGGACAAGTAGTTGTATATGCTGTCTAAACCTGAAGCCCGTGGGATATATATTGCAACCGTTGAGTGGGGTGTTCTGATTGTTAACCTTTGTTCCTTGCTGTATGGGCTAACGGAAGAGTGGGGGTTAATTGGTGGCGTTTTGAAGTTGAAAGAAATATTGTTTGGTAGGATGAACTGGAAATATATCTGGATCAGTTCCATTCAATGCCACCTTCCTATGAGCATGCTCAACATCCGAACTAGATCTCAGATTAGATTCAGATTTGTAATACGAGACTACAAAGAGGAGGACAGCTTAGTTGCTCGATAGTCTGGATGTAATTTGGTTCTTGTGGTTTAGTCGAGACTGGTTGTTGTCCATTACAATTGTCTTCGTTGATTGCTTCAAATAAAGGCCATGGGGGTTGCACAGGTTATGACCAAAGCAAGAAATTGAAAAATAATTATCATCATATAATTACCACATCACCACTTAGCTCAGAGATCAAACAATACATCCTCACCTTCTGTCTATCATATCATAACAGTCTTCTCTGTTCAATCCTTCATTTCCAATTAAGCTTTTTTTCTACGCGACTAATTGAAAAGTACGCGTCACGATCCTCTTCAACACACTCCACCACACACACAATGCCCGCGGTTCTCCCGATAAAACTCACGCCGTCGCAAATGCGGCCCGTGGCGTACCGAATCTTTTCCAAAAAACACGGTCTCAACTTGAAATCGTCGGGTCTGGATACGCTGACGGATCTCATTGGAAAGCATTATGGAACCGAATGGAGAGGTGCTGAAGCTGCCAAGATGATGGAGGAGATTTGCCGATTGTGGAAGGAGCAGGAACTGGGTGTTTTTGTCGAAGGAAAGGAACTGGGAAATCTGTTTGAAGAAATCCAGGCTAGTAAGAGAGCCAAGGAGAAGGCCAAGGTCCAGGTGGTGTCTAAAAGTGTCGAGTTGGAAGGCCTGGAGGAGCTGGAAGATGAGCCTGAGCAGGTTGAGACTGTTGCTGATGTTGCACCTTCAGTGGATGTGGTTTGGAAGGAGTTCTTCAAGGTCATCAGTGCATTTGAGCAGCCCTTGTTCCACTACAACCACCGTCAACAGCGATTTGAGAAGCGAAAAACGCCTCCTACACTTTTTGCAAACGCTCAGTCTGCCTCTAACATGTTCCTTGCTCGGTACCATCTTATCTACGACCGTTTGCAGCGAAATGACGAGACTGCCGAGCTCAAATTCACGTCTGTGCGTTCCCTGATTGGCCGAACAGGTGAATTTTGCATTTTTGGAATGCTTTCCAAGAACCCCGAACAGAAGATTTGTCTGCAGGACAACACTGGCCGAATTCTGCTCATGTTGGCACCCGGTAGTCAGCCTGACCCGGGTGTTTACTACCCTGAAGGCTCCTTTGTTATTTGCAATGGAAGATATATCAAGTCAGGCAACCAGGAGCTGTTTGTTGTCACTTCCATGGGTCCTCCTGTAGCTGAGAAGCGTCTGGATACAGTGAGAACATACGGAAATATTGATTACATGGGACTGCATGGACACCCTCATGGATCTCAAGTTAGACGTGTTGAACGACAAGTGGACGCTTCTATGGTTGCTGAAGAGAAGAGACTGGTGGGCCAGAAGGTGATTGTTTTTGGAGGAGATATGCATCTGGACAACCCATTGACGCTGAAAGCTCTACGGAAAGTGTTTTCTGCGATTGAGACTGATCTTCAGGTATCAGGAATCAAGAAACCGCTTGCTCTGGTTTTTTCTGGAGACTTCACATCCCAGTACCAGCCTCCTCATTTGTATAAAAAGGGATTTGACAAGCTGGAGGAGCTTTTCAAGGAGTATGAGGGTCTAGTGACAGGTACTAAGGTCGTGTTTATTCCTGGACAACGAGATCCATGGACTAATACGTTCCCTACAGAAAATGCAGTTGTTCCTCTACAGCCTCTTCCTGCTACTATGATCAACCGAATCGCAAGGCTATGTGGAGATGACGCCTCTATGACGTCCAATCCTTCTCGAATTGCGTATTTGACGCAGGATTTGGTCTTCTACAGAGATGCTCTTAGTGAGCGACTGCGAAAGTGTAACCTCACTCTGGAGTCAGCTAAAGATGAAAATGAGGAAGAGGACGATGTGATTATCACTGATGATGCTGAGGATGTCAACATCGATGATACCATTGATCTCGAGGGAGGACTCAGTCAGCTCACTAGACCTTTCGATGTCAGTACTCCTCTGAGCAGTCAGATTGGACCCACTAACACCCTCTCTGCTAAAGAAGTGGAGGCCAGAAAGATTGTGCGAACACTCTGTGACCAAGGACATATGTCTCCTTTTAACAGACATGATAGACCTGTAGCATGGGACTACGACGAGACTCTATGGTTGACACCTTTACCTACAGCTTTATTCATGATTGATACACATGCCCCGAAGTACTCTCTGAGATATGAGGACTGTATGGTTGTGAACCCTGGTCCGTTTTTGAACAGAAAGGTGGCCAACTGGGTGGAGTATGATACTGCTGAGAAGACGGTCAAGGAGAGACAGTTGCATGTTTAGGGAGAACAACACACAAGTCATAGACATTTATATATAATACAAAGCATGAGATTAGTAGGAACAGAGTATCGAACTGACCAAAGCTGTACATGAAATATTCAAGTCTTTAGAGCATTGTCAAAATTACTGTATGCATAGCAGAACTGCAAGTAAACATGACCAGTCGAATGAATCAAGAAACGAATCAAGAAACGAAACAACAAATGCACATTCATACACATTCAATCATCTCAACAATATTGTCAGAGAGCTCAACAGCTCACCCACTTCCGTAATACATCATGACTAAGCAGATGCAAAAAGATACCCACCAATTGAACAGAAGTCCAACAGGCAAAAAAGAAGCCCGACGTGGGGCTTGAACCCACAGCCTTGAGATTACTTAGAATAAGAGTCTCACGCTCTACCGATTGAGCTAGCCAGGCGGTGCGAAATCGAGAAAAAAGCGAGTAGTCTATCGGAGGTTGGATTATGTAATCCGGCCGATCCAGAGGCGGTGGGGGTTCAAGGGATGGGGTGTAAAGTAATAGTGACATAGTCAATCGAATGAGGCAAGTTTCAAGCAGGTTGATGGCATACTCCAGCGTCCAGATTCAATCTAGCTTATGCTATTGGAGATTCCCAATGGGGTCTAACAGCCCCAGAAATACTCAAAAAAATGTGGCAAAAATCCAATTAAATAAAAGACAGTCTGTTAGAACCCGTTGAATCTCCTATACATCGAGAACATAAATTTTACACATTTATCCACTGCCCTCTGCCTGGCTCAGATGTGATTGCTGGTTACCCTACCTGCCAGCCCGCTCTCCTCCCAACACATACAGTTTAATCATGTGGATTGAAAAGATTAAAAAAAAGTAGCTCCCAACTGCTCCTGACACACCTCTTAGTCACCACTCCACACCACCACTTGCTTCTCGCCCTCTCAGCATGTTTGGAAGCAGCAACACGGGATTTGGCGGCGGCTCCACGTTCGGCAACACCACCAACAACTCTGGAGGCGGCCTCTTTGGCTCCAACAACAACAATGCCTCTTCTGGCGGCGGCATGTTTGGAGCCAAGCCAGCCACCAGCACGTTTGGTAGCACTGGTGGATTTGGCGCTTCCAACACAAACACCGGAGGCAATGCCTTTGGCGCGGCCTCGTCGTCTCCCTTTGGATCTTCTACCGGCGGTGCTTCTGGACCTTGCCCCGGAACCACTGTGACGCCCTTCCAGCCCTTCACCGACAAGGACACTGCCAACGGCAAGATGATGACCAACATCTACGAGACCATCACCATGATGCATCAGTACCGGGATTGGTCTCAGGAGGAGCTGCGTTTTGCTGATTACCAGCAGGGTAAGCAGTACGGCACTGCTGGCGCCACGTCGACCAACACGTTTGGCTCGTCCAACACGTCGTCGCCTTTCGGATCGGCCGGTCAGACCAACAACTCGCCGTTTGGCACGTCTTCCACTTCTGGAAGCAACGCTTTTGGAGGCGGATTTGGCGCCAAGCCTGCTACTGGAGGTCTGTTTGGCTCCAACACGACCAACACCAACACCTTTGGCAGCAACAACACCAGCAACACTGGAGGCTTTGGCTTTGGCAACAACAACGCAGCGTCCAGCAACACCGGAGCGTTTGGCCAGAACAACAACGCCACCTCCAACACTGGTTTTGGAGCCAAGCCCTCTCCTTTCGGCACTTCTTCTTTTGGCAGTGGTAACGCTGGAGGCGGCATGTTTGGCAGCACCAACACCAACCCTGCCTCTACTGCCTCTGGAGGCTTTGGTGGAGGATTCGGCCAGACCAACACCAACACCAACACCAACACTGGTTTCGGAGGAGGCTTTGGTCAGAACAACAACACCAACACTGGAGGAGGGCTGTTTGGCGGCAACAATGCGGCAACCAACAACACTTCTGGCGGTTTCGGCCAGAGCTCCACTTCTGGAGGCTTTGGTTTCGGCCAGAACAAGCCTGCCACTACTGGATTTGGCCAGACCAACAACACTGGAGGAGGAGGTTTGTTTGGACAAAACAACAACACCAATACCAACACCAACACCGGCGGCATGTTTGGCCAGAACAACAACACCAACAACACTTCTGGAGGTGGACTGTTTGGTCAGAACAATAACACCAACACCTCTGGCGGAGGACTGTTTGGAAACAACAACAACCAGAACACCTCCAACAACGCATTTGGAGCGACCAACAACAACAACACCTCCGGCGGCGGTCTGTTTGGCCAGAAACCCGCCACCACCGGTTTTGGAGCCACAAACACCTCCAACACCTCGGGCGGCCTGTTTGGCAACAACAACGCCAACACTAACAACAGCAGCGGCGGGCTCTTTGGACAGAGCAACACCAACACCACCAGCAACGCGGGCACTGGATTTGGAGGAGGATTTGGCCAGAACAACAACCAGGCCGCTAACACTGGTACTACCGGTGGCCTGTTTGGCCAGAACAAGCCTGCCACGGGAGGTCTGTTTGGCAACACTGCCTCTACTCCTGCTGCCAGCACTACCACTGGTGGCGGTTTTTCTTTTGGCCAGAACAATAACGCTGCTGCCAACACTAGTGGTACTACTGGCGGCTTGTTTGGTCAGAACAAGCCTGCTGCTACAGGCGGGCTGTTTGGAGGTAACACTTCCAACACCGCCAACACCTCTGGTACCACTGGAGGAGGTCTGTTTGGCAACAACAACGCCTCTGCTCCTGCTGCTTCTGGAGGTCTGTTTGGTGCCAAGCCTGCTGCCACTGGTGGCCTGTTTGGTAACAACGCTGCCAACACCTCCAACACCGGTACTTCCGGCGGCCTGTTTGGAAACAACAACGCCAACACCTCTGGCACGTCTGGCGGACTTTTTGGAAACAACAACGCCAACACTTCCACCGGCGGAGGTCTGTTTGGTAACAACAACAACTCTGCGTTGAACAACAACAACAACAACCAGAACACCAACCAGACCCCCTCTCTGACTGCATCCATCGATCAGAACCCATACTCCAACAACCCGTTGTTCTCAGGTCAGACTCCTCCTGCTCTGACCTCCTCTGGTTCCAACGGTACTGCCAAGGACCCTCTCACCACCTCTCTTACCTCCAAGAGCGGTGCCAAGGGCAGTGGATCTGTGGCTTCCGCCTCGTTCCTGTCTTCTTCTCGACCCCTGTTCCAGCCCCGAAAGAAGACCTCGGCTATTGCTTCCGAGCACCCTGCCCACCAGCGGTCGTACCCCGACGACCGGTTCGAGCGAATCTCTCTCCCCGAGGTTGCTCCTGCTGGCAACACCTCCGTGTCCAGCGTCGGTAACTCGTCCATGTCGAAACCCCGACACTCGCTGTTTTCCCCCAAGACGGACGAGTTCCTGCTGGGTTCGGACGCGTTTGTGCCTCGACGTGAGGTCCGAAAGCTCGTTATTGATCGTTCCGGCGATGAGGCCGAGCTGCGACGACTCACCCAGGGTGACGAGCCCGAGCATGAGGAGCCTGTTGATCATGGAACTCCCTCCAAGGCGCCTCTCAAGTCGTCGCTCAGCACCCCCAATAGCCAGCAGCGAAAGAAGAGCGTGTCTTTCTCTGCTGCCGGCGACAACTCGGTGCTCAACGGTCTGAACGACCCGGATTCCCTCGAGATGGCCCCTGTGTCGTCTTCTTCTGGAACTCCCTCGTTCTTCCCCAAGTCCACAGCCTCGCCTATCAACAAGGCCGTGGAGCCTACAGCAACCTCCTCTCCCGCAGCTACTCTTGCTTCGGATGAGGAGGTTGTTGACGACCAGGGCTACTGGTTCTCTCCTCGGCTCATGGCTCTCAAGACCATGTCTTCCGAGCAGCTCAAGGCCGTGCCCAACTTTGTCGTCGGACGAAAGGGCTACGGAAAGGTGCAGTTCCTCAAGCCCGTGGACCTGTCCAACGTGGATCTGGACGAGATCCCCAACAACCTCATCACGTTCACCAAGCAGACGTGTGTGGTGTACAACGACCACGAGGAGAAGCCTCCTATTGGCGAGGGGCTCATGGTGCCGCTGAAGATGACGCTGTACAACTGTCGGCCCATTGCCAAGGACACCAAAAAAGCCATCACGGACCCCAACCACCCTTACGCCATTCGGTGGATCCAGCGTCTGGAGCACCAGAAGGGCACCCAGTTTGTCTCGTACGACCTGGAGACGGGCACCTACGTCTTTGAAATCTCGCATCCTTAGAAGAAGGAACGTGTATGTAATTAATGTAATGTATGTATAATGTCGTCGTTAGTGTGGTTTGGCTTCGCCAAAAATGAATGGGTTTCGCGTTGTAACTTTAAATTTCATTTAAAGTTCTAGAACCTCACCATGGGTTAATTCTCTGAAGGGTTACAGAGCATATTGTATACAGAACACGCTAATTGGTTGGTAATTTACTGTATGTGAGGTTATGACTCAAGTGTATGGTGTGAATTGAGCTACGTGGCAAAAAAACAGCCTCCTTTGTGTATTTTTACGCCCTTTGAGTGTTTAGTTGAAATGTTACTTATCTTCTTAACTAAAAAAATAATACTCTGATACCCCAGGGTTCTGCTAATTTCTCCCATCGTACGACATTGACAGCAGTCCTGTAATTAGCTGTAATGCAACATATTATTTGCTGTGACGACCTTTTTTTTTTTTTTTTTT
>ULGX01000001.1:756413-833360 GCA_900519075.1 Yarrowia bubula | reverse complement strand
CCTTTTTTTTTTTTTTTTTTCATGTGCCTGATTCTCGTCTTATAATTACGTGTGCCGTGATTGTCTTACCCTTGTGAAGTAAATTGACCCCACACAAAGACCCCTCATAAATTCCACAGACACCAAATTAGGAGATCGACGTCGTAAAAGAACAATCGGACAAAGGATCATCACTTACCGTCAGCCCCACAACGGGTATTGTCCAGCCAGTAGAACCCTTTTTTTTCTTTTTTCGCTTTCCGGGAAAAAAGAAGGTTGAAACGCGCGCCCCTGAAATGTACGCATTGTGGTGCGTCGCTGTCATTTTTAAGATGGTGTGCACGTGTCATGGAGGTGAAGCGAGGGTGTGCTGGTCACGTGATCTGCCCTCCTTCTTTACGCATGGCATCCCTTTCTGGGCACTTTTAGACCGCTTGATCCACTAGCTCCCGGATGTATTTTCCAAAGTAAAAAATAAATGTAGGATTGCAGCTTCCGCTTTCAACCCAAATTCAATCCGAGAGTGGAGTTAAGGGTGGGAATAGATGTTGATGTAGCGGGGTCAACAGATGAGATAGGGGGATAAAAAGTAGATATTTGGGATCTCCAAGACGGGGACATTATATACCCGCCGATAAACCGACAAAAATACACCCACATCACCGTCCCACCTCCTCGGCTCACCCTAACCCTAGCTGCACACGTACGCGTGAACAGTGCATTCTTCACCATCAAGACGTCCAACCTCACACACACGACATGGCGAAAAAGAAGTTGAGAGCCGGCGAGGTGCGCCGAGGCGCTGCTGCCGCTGCTACAGCAGCCAACGGCACTTCCAACGGATCTACCGCCACTACAACTACCACCACGACTCGATCTGGAGACGCTACTCCTCCTGCTCCTCCGAGAGCCCGGAATCGTCCTAGAGCCGGGCAAATCAACACAAACGTCGGAGGTGCTTCCAGCGCGGCGAATTCGCCCACTACCAGCGGTCCGTCGTCGCCCAAGACCCCCAGATCGACCCAGAAAGTCCCCTCTGTGCCTTCTTCTCCGAGAGTGTCGTCACCCAAGACCAGTGCTCCCTCGTCGCCTCGAACCAGCGTTCCTTCGTCTCCCAAGGTGCTGGCGTCTCCGCGACCCGGATCATCGGGTTCTACGGCTTCCAGAGGCCCTACCACTCGAAAGGTGGAGGCTGTGGTTATCGATTCATCGGACGACGAAGACGAGTTCCACGATACTGAGGCCGTGGTGATCGATTCGGACGACAACGACGACTACGACGCGGTTATTGAAACCGTCAGCCAGCCTGTACTCTACAAGGCCAAGGTTGTCCAGAAGGCTGAAGGACAGACTGCTCAGACTGCAGTGTCTGGTATCCCCCAGATCAAGATCTACTCGCCGCACAACACCCAGTCGGAGTTCAAACCGAGCGAAGACGAGACCGACGAGGAGGTGACCATGGGCTCCAAAAAGGTGGAGTTTGGAGGAAAACTGGAGGACGTCAAGGAGGTGAAGGAGGTGAAGGAGGTGAAAAAAGCGGCTTCTGCATCTACCGTGCCTCCCCCTGTGGTTGTAGCACCACCAGCTCCTGTTGCTGCTACGCCCCCGCCTCCAGTGGCTGCTACTCCTCCTCCTTCTAGTCCTGTGATTGACGAGCCAGTGAGATACAAGGATCGGTTTAAGAAGGCCTCCAAGGAGTCTCTGAGGGAAGTGAAACCGGAGCCCGCTAAGAAGCCGGAGGTTATTGATCTGGATGAGGAGCCTGAGGTGGTGGCCAAGGCCGTGTCTTCCCCTACTCCTGGTGCATTTCCCACTCCAGGAGCTTTTCCTACCAAGGAGGCTACACCTACTAAGCCTCTTAAGACGGAGCTCAAGAAGGTGGAAACCAAGCCTGTGCCTGAAGTGAAGCCTCTGAAGACTGTTCCTAAGGTTGAGAAGGCTGCTGAGGTGAAGCCTCTCAAGACTACTCCCAAGGCTGTTGAGGTGAAGCCATTGAACACAGCCAAGACTGCTGAAGTCAAGCCTCTCAAGACAGCCAAGTCCGCAGAAGTTAAGCCTCTGAACACAGCCAAAGCAGCTGAAACCAAACCGGCTGCTGCTAAGTCTCCTGAGAAGGATACTTCTAAGCCGGCTGCATCTGTCACTGCTGCTGCTGCAGTTACTGCTACCGTTGCAGCAGGTGTTGCAGCCTCTGTCGGCACTACTGCTGCTGTTTCTGAAGCAGCATCCTCAGCCACCGAAACAGCCCCCACCTCTGCACCCTCCACACCCACCAAGACCACATCCTCGGCTTCGGCCTCTCCCAAGAGCATCCTGAAAGCACCCAAACAGCCTCCCCAGCCTCCCGCTATCCGGGCTACGCACACCACCATCACGGACCCCATGCCCGAAGACTCGCTGCTCTTCTCCGTCTGCATTGTCGGCTTCCACCACTCTCTGGGCCCCCAGATCGAAGAGTGGTTTGGCCCCGAGGACTACTCGCATCTGTGGCCCAATCTGCCGTTCCAGGCGCTCAGTGACGGCTCGCACTCACGTGAGGAGGACTTTTCGTACTTCACGCTGCTGTTTGACGAAAACAACAAGAGCGCTCCGGGAGCTGGAGGGTACTCTGACGGCCGGCCGTTCAACACCCAGACAGTCACGACGCTGTTTGGCATTGCGTGCAACCGCCAGGTGGGCGTGACTGACGCTCTGAAGCAGGACTCGGCCGTCACTCGAAGCACGGTGCAAAAGTGTGTCGTTGTCATCTGCAAAAAGCCGATTTGGGGCCCCATGAAGGACAAGTTGGCGGTGGTCACTCGAGCCTTCTTCATGCAGCCCACCTTTGACGACAAGTCCATCATCCGGTCGCTGTTTGACTCTCTGGCCCATACGCTGACGCTGTCCAAGTTCAACCAGGACACGTCTTCGGACGTCTCTATCGGCATGTCTTTGTGTGAGCTGGTTTCACGACTCAAGCAGAAGCTGGTGGTGGTGTTCAAGGCGCTGCTGCTGGAGAAACGGGTGCTGTTCTACGCGTCCAACACTGAGCTGCTGTGCACGTCTCAGTTTTCGCTGGTTTCGCTCATTCCCAACCTGATTAACAATCTGCAGGACTGTGGATCGCCTTTGCTGCATTCCTACGAGTTTGGCCTTTCTCGTGCTACATCTCTGAAGACGTCGGATCGACAGTCGCTGCTCAACTTTATGGGTCTTCCTCTCATGGTGTTTGGAGAGGGCGGAATGTTCAGTCCATACATTCCTCTTCAACAGTTGGGTGACTTGGCACTGGCAAGGTACTACCTGGTTGGAAGCACCAACTCTCTTCTCCTGCAGCAGAAGAAACAGCATGCTGATGTGCTTGTCAACATGGACGATAACACAGTGGAGATTCTCAACTCTACACTCAAGTCGCCGCTTTCACTATCGTCCTACGATAAGAAGTGGATTGATCGAGTTGTTCAGGCTGTTGACACGTCCTCTGGGAACTCGGCAGCTACCACTTTCCATGGTAACGAGGACTACGTGAGACTCCAGTTTGAGGACTACCTGATGGGTCTTCTTTCTGCTGTCAAGTACGACAACTTCCTTTCAGCCCATGGATCTGCTCCTCCTCCTGAGATGCTGCTCAAGGAGGTGCATGGCAACCCCATCAAGCACTTTTCTCTGGACTGGGTCAACTGCTGGAGAAAGACGCAAAACTACGAGCTTTTCAACACCTACACTGATGGGGAGCTGTTTGATATCGTTGAGCCTCGGCATATGGCCGATGCTGGCGTTGCTGAGAAGCAAAAGTCGCCGTTCAGTGAAGTTGGCAAGGCTTGGGCTGGTTTGTTCAGCAAGAACGGATCAAACACGGCTCTGGACAAGACTGACAAGGAGAAGTCTGTATCTCCTACAACCTCCTCCGTCTCCCCCTCAGTGGCTACTACAGTTGCTGCTGGTCATGGCGAAACTGCTTCTGTTCAGTCAGACACTTCTGTCAAGACACATCGGTCGTCAGACTCCACCTGGTCCATGCAGCAAAAGTCGACGTCCTGGTTCAGCCGGTTCTCTGCTGCTCCTCGAGACGAAGAGAGTGAGCCTCTGACGCCTCCTCCAGCGGTGTCTGAGCGTCCCAAGGCACATTCGGAGACGTCTCTCAGTGGCTGGGGCAAGTGGGCCGCTAGCAAAAAGGTGGCTCTGTTTGGAGACGAGAAGGAGGACAAGGATGGAGACAAGTCTGAAGCTGAGACTGTCAAGGACGGAGGAGATGAGGAGGACGTGGTTGTTGTTGAGGGTGATAGTAAGGAGGTGGGTCCTAAGGACGTCCCTTCGCCTTCTGACGTTTCGGTTGAGGAGATTCAAATGCAATTCGACGAGTCTCCCGTCAAGGCCAAAAAAGAGCCCACCTCGGCATCCACATCGCCCCAAAAATCAATCAAGGAGCGGGCCGCAATGTTCCAATAGATTAATGATGATATTATAGATGTTTGTAGCCTGTAACGTGTTTCAATATTTGACTGTATTAATTAATTGTTATAAGTTATCTATCGGGTAATTATCTCACATGCAATATGTAAGATAAGCCCGCAAATCGGTAAATCGGTAAATCCTTCTCTGTAGGGTTTCTCTACTTTCCAACGTGGTACCAATCAGTCTCTGATTTGGTCTCCAACTTGCTCTTGAGCAAAACAACCGCCTGGCACATGGCCAAGACAGCCAACATTAGAATAGCGTAGACTGCGAAATTCACCGAGAACCGCTCCCAGTTGAAATGGAAGCCTTTGCTGGGCTCCTGGGGTTCGGGGACGTAAACTCGAGCCACAATTTCGTCGCTCACAAGGCTCAAAAAGTACATCACCACAAGTATCACCACGAAGGTGACCCAAGAAAACCGTCTGGTTGTCTTTTCCTCGTTCATGTCGAATAAATGTGTGTTGGAAGGGGGAACGAGTGTGACTACAAGTAGATGCAGGATATATCAGGAGGGTGTTGTTACATAGGCCCACCCCGTATTTATAAGGTTTGCACTAGCAGGCTGGCACCTATAGAACGTAAAGGTGGGCGTCTGAAGTATTTCACTACAGCCAAAGCTAATTCAAAAGAAAAGAAAAAAAATCCGAGCGGAAGATCATATTCCTAAAAATACCAGTACAATAGGTATAAGCAGTATGTATATATTCTTAGGTGTCAGTACCGGTACCAGACACGCTACTCGTCCTATACAATACAACCTGAATGAGTATTAGGTTTATTGCTCCAGCGGAAAGGCGCCAATACTGCAACCCAATGCAAGATCGCTCGAAGTGCCGTTCTAAAAAAAGCTTGGCATTGGCCAGCAGCGGTGTCATATGCGTGCCGTAGCTTAACTAATCATTTGCGAAATCGGTTAATGGCATCATTTGTTTTACCACTTGGTAGATGCAACTTTTCTACCTGTACCAACAATACCGTTCATACTACCTGGTACAGTATGTACTTACCGTAACCTCTGGAGCAAACCCTGGCCTGTAATGGAATAAGCAATTTATGTGCAAAGAAAGGGAGTTATGAAAGAGTACTGTACGAGTACTGTACCCAATACGTTTCCCAAGGGATGTACATACTTCTGGGTCGAAACCCCGAATGGTGTAATGACCACCGATTAAAACTGGAAGTACAGACAATGAACAAACGAGTGCGTGGACTGTTTAGAAAAAGGGCTACGTAAGTGGCTCGCGGTTAAGTGCGACGACCCGCTGTATAGAGCTTATTGAATTAAGACCAGTTTCAGTTTAATGTACGTTTTATGTTATTGTAGAAACAAAATCATGAGAGATATCAATTACATGACGGAAATACATATAAGCCAGCGAGTTTCCCCATGTCATAGGTCCACCACAGCTAAGATGATGTACTCAGAATCAGCCATCCTTTCTGAAGAAGTCTTTGACGACGCACCGCAAGACGAGAAAAGTGAAATTCTCACAAGAAAACCAGCCCCCAAGAAAAGGCCTTCCTCAAATTTCTTCTTGTTGCCGCCTTCTTGTACGGACTCTATCTTGTCTGAAACTTGTCGCACGCCAGCGACAATGGTGTGTTTAGCTCGACTCATGGACTGGTTGTTAATGACCAAACCGTGCAGTCCGTTTCACTTTACGAAAGAGATGGGTTTCCTTTTAATGTCGCTCGATTTGGCGTCAGAGCTGGAGCATATGCTGCTATAGGCCTGGCCCCCTTGTTTTCAGCTGGATGGTATGCAGCTGGTTGCGTAATACTTACCCCTATGAGCGCACTATGCTGGGTTGGATACATTGGAGCTCTTCTGACTGCTGCTATTGGAGCGGCATTGCTGGACGAAACCGGGGCGACGACAAGCAATTCCCAGCGGGATCTAGGAGACCAAAATGGCTATGTGCAATCCATCCAAGAACTCCTCGCAGCCAACGGACACGAGTTCCTGGGCTACCAGACTGTTGACTCTGGTATCCCCAGTTATAAAGTGGATCTTGCTGGCCGTTCAACCTCTTCTGCAAGTGCTCAAAACCAGACCGCCGAGATCGTCAACTGGCGCAGTGGCAACATCACCCGACTTGGATATTTCAATGTGGGGGAAGCCCTACCTCGACTGAACACGGCTTTTGACTTTGGAGAGCACGGTACTTTGCGAGCCACCCTCCATGGTGCCGGAATCGACCCGGATAGAGCTCTCAACAAGAGAGCTCAGTCTTTCCCTGTCAACTGGGTCTCCTACCAGTGGGATAACATCAATGTTGATCTCACACGCGATGTCGAGTATGGCGATGAATTTAAAGACTGGGACTATGACGAGTCTGTTGGTCCCTGGTTCAGTTCCAACCAGGGTTGGAAGTACTGTGCGAGTGTCGCATACAACCCCAATCCAGGATCCGTTCCTGCCAATGGTGAGCAGCAGAATGCGTTCCATGGTGAGATTTACTTCAACACCTATGGTGGAATCGATTCCGAGTGCAACTTTGGTAACGACGGCACTTGATGGTATATAGTAATATCATTGTAACTCTCGCTTTCGTAAAGTACAGTATACCAGTGTAACTCCGTTCTTGCAGATATTTGCTGTGTTGGGTTTCATGAAGAGATTAAATTAACTTTGATGCGGCTAAGATGACGCACATCCCTGTACGACACATCATTTCACGCTTGCACATCTCATCGAGTGGTAAACAGCAGCTTACGATTCTTTTTAGTTTCTTGATTCCGATTTTTCTGAATTTTTGGCTTTTTACTGGACTTCACTCACACCATGCAACACCAAAAAGTCACGGTCGAGGAGCTCAATAAACAAGAGTTTTGGGACATCGAGCTTCTGCAAAAGCTATACGATATCATGCTTGATGATGACCACACTATAGTTGCCTGCCAATCATTGCCATACGTCTTTCGTCTGCTAGTCCCGTTTCAGAACTACTCTAGAAAACGCGTGCAACAAGAAAAAGACCATTATTTCAACGATCAGGGGTGGTCTGAAGAGCAGCTTACCAAGCATCTTGCTCCTCCTAACATGGTCGGCACTCTGGATGTCTGTTTGCAATTGGAAATTTTGGGAACCAACAAGAAGCCTCCGAATGATGCTGATTATCGTTCTGTCGCTAATCTGTTGGTTTTGGTGGGGTTTGAACTTGTGTGGAAACTCGATTAAACATCCACAACTTGACAATGATATATGGTTGACTTTAATTAAAGGCAGTGATGTCAGTCAAACACTTTCACTTACAAGAATACTACAATTACATGTCTACTGTTCAAGTAAGCGTTAAAATATTATTATTGTAGGTGTAAGGGTATTATCTGATTACCAGCCGTCGCAGACCTTCTTGGTCTGGCAGGTCTGGCAGGAGTTGACGGCGCCATCAATCTTGGGGATGAGCTGCTCAGTGAGCTTACCGTGGCCGATATCGATGCCACCGCCAATGCCGCCGAGGCATCCGCCGAGGTCAACAACGAGACCCTTGCAGGTTTGGAGGAGAGTGGCGATCTGGGTGAGCTGGTCGTCGGAGCAGGACTTGGAGATGAGCTTTCCGATGACAACAATCAGAGAGTTGACGGACTGGATAGTCAGGTTGATGATGGTGGAAAGGCCAGGAGCACAGATCTGGGCAAGAGCACCTCCCTGCTGGAAGATGACGGAGCCCTGGATGCCGGTGATAAGGGCGGGGACAGACTGAGAGAGTCCCTCAACGGCCTTGGTGCAGGTGGCCAGGGCGTTGGTGGTGGAGGAGATGTCTCCGTGGAGAGTCAGAGAAGAGACCAGAGAGACGGCGCCAGAGATACCGACGGAGCAGTCCTGGATGGTCTTGACGAGCTGGCCAGCTCCGCCAACGGAACCAGAGCCTCCCCAAGAGCCAGAGACCTCCTTGGAGCCAGATCCTCCCCAAGAGCCGGACCAAGAGCCAGAGCCGCCCTTAGATCCTCCCCAAGAGGCCTCCTTGGAGCCACCGTGGGAACCTCCCCAAGAGCCAGATCCACCGTGGGATCCTCCACCGGGAGCGGGAGCAGCGAGCGCAGTAGCAGCGAGAGCGGCAGAGGCGACAGAGTACTTGATAGCGACCATTGTAGTAGTAGTGAGTGTGAGAGCGAACGAAGGTGTTTGATGCTATATTGAGGAAGGGTCTGGGCGGGTTTATATAGATTTGAGAATGAGGAGTTGGTACGGTGGTTCGGAGGTCGGCACGGACCAACAATCACAAGAATGAGCTGGGGCTTCTTCTGCACTAGGCCTCTGTTGCAGATGCAGGTGGAGCTGGCGGAGACAAAGGGTGTTTATGGGGTATATGTGGGTGATGGAGTGATAATTGGGGGTATTCGGCTATACGGTTGGAATCGTCTCGTCAAGAGGATTCCAATGGTGTGGTTTTTATCCACTTTACTCATATATATCCCCCGTTCGGTGGTTCTATTTCCTGATGGGCCAACCGTTTAAACCCTGACGACATGAAACAAAATCCAGATACAGTACCAGGTGCAGCACAGGTTATCGTACTCGTAAGTTAATCAAAGAATGGAGAGTTGGAGGAATAATTATGGATCCAGACCAGGCCAGGGTCTCCACTTTTTTGACACAAGTGTACTGGTTCCTTGGAATAAACAAAAAAATAAACAACTACCGCAACCCCTCTTGTCCATCCTCACAGAGATCTTCACTTCTTAACTAGATAGCAGATCACCGTTTACTCACCAACTCTATCCCCGGAATGCAGTGAAGCTGTTTGGCCATCGCGCCTGCTTTTCGTTCTACAGCAACGGGAAAAACGACCAGAAGCGTAATGGGCCACGGGCCCTGAAGGTCCAGTTCAGCCATGTTGGTTTCCTCTTTGGGTGTGAAATGGGGCTGACGTGCCCCAATTTTTGCGTTTTTCGAGGACGGTGTTTCATAAGCTAAACTTAAGGTGTCACATCTATAAGGAGAAGGATCGTCATTGGAGAACGAGACAATCTAAAAGAACAAATGAGGAAATGAATCAGTGAATATTTGCCGGTAGATTGCAACGGTGGTGAAAAATGATCACTCTACATATATATTTGTGCATTTCTACCCCCACCCCCAGTCCTGTCACTGTGCTGTGTAGAGAACCCTCCCTACATGTGCACGGAGTGTACCTGAGTTGGCGCGTGGGTGTGCAGACGCGTGGTCTATTTTTGGCGACTTTGGGCGTTTTTTTGGCGCCGGAACTGACTTTCCGAGCGTGCATGCTTGGTTCACTTAGTCCAGGGGAACAAAGGAACAGCGAGTTGACTAAGTCCCTTTTGCGACATTTTTGGCCCGTTCGGACGCCAGATTCAGTTTGGCTGCGCGTTACGAAACGGTTTCATTCGGGGGTTCAGACGGGAGAAGCAGTGAGGGTGTGTATACAGTGTGGTCTTCAGGGTGTTGTTGATGTCAAAAATTTATTAGGGTGTTGTTTACAAGGGTTCAAAATAAGGGCGGAATAAGGGTGCTCGGCTCAACCTATTTTATTGTACTGTAGTTAGCTCAGTAGCCCCGACTAGCGATAAATACAATAAACCGAAGGAAATTAGAAGAAATTATGGGCATATGGGAAATAAGAGAATCTGGAGACATTGCAAAGCAACCATCCAGTCTAAAACATCATCCAATGCAACTCCGCGGTTGTGACAGATGATAGACAACAGTGAAACTCCCCACAAGTTCTCAACTCCATGTGTCTCAATCGCTTAAAAAAAGCAACGTGCAGATGAAGCAGGTACGAGCAACACTCTAGAGCTGCGTTTCAGTGGGTAATATCTGTAAATGTCGCGTTTCAGTATTTGTACGGTTGCTCTATGATCACCATGGTGTGTAGGACAGTATTCTGGGCGGTTATACCAGTCCCTCTTTCTCAAAATGGAAGTAGTACTCGTAGTAATATGCATGGACTTTTGAACCGATTCAGTGTAGATAACATGTTTCATCTCACGTTTAGACTCTCGAAATCATTAAAAACAGCAGATTGACGACGCCATTGTACAGATACGATGTAGGCTGAGCTGTTGTTTTAATGCACAACTGCTATAGTACGTCTGTATACGACCAATGGCGCTTAAACTGACGTTTGCTGTTTTTGCAGCTCTTGAAAGGGTGCAGTATAGGTGGTTTGACTTCAACGGTTGCTCCATACGATACATGAGCTTGGTGTCTTTGGCTCATAACCCCACACTGTGACAAGACGGAATATCGGCGTGGGGACTGGCTTCTTGGGATTTAATTGATGTGAACATTGCAAAATCATTTTCCAAATTTCATTTTACTTGATTTCGATGTCTTCATTTCTGACGACACTCGTGTCAAGTTAAAATTACCCTCAACTAATGTCTTCAGTAAACTCCAAACAAACTCCCAACTACTGTCATGCATGGTAGACGTACAAAAAGTGTAATCTGGAAATATCATCACCAACCTCAACACACCACAACACACCAACATGTCTCAACCGATAGAAAACAAAATCAAGGGCATGAACGCCGCCCTCGGCAGCATGTCGTCCATGTTTGCCGACTACGTCAACACCGTCAAAACCGACTATGAGCATCAGATTGCCCAGCTCGAAAAACAGGTCACAGCTCTCAAAATGGGAGAGACTGTGGACTCGATATCGGTCACAGATCCCCGTGAGAACCTCCCAACCTTCCCTCTACCCATCCAGCGTCAAAAGTTTCTCGATCTTGTTGATCTGGACAAATCTAACCGCATTTACGTGTACTCCGGAGAGGTTACCGAGTCGCCTTCTCTGTGGGCCAGCAGGATTGAAAACGTGATGAAGACGTTCAATTTTTCCACGTGCATTTTGGAAACAAGCCAGGTGGCGTCTCGGCTATTGGCGGGTAAAGCTCTGCAGCTGTACAGAAAGGAGAAAACGAGTGTTCTGGCGTGGGTCGAACTAAAGAGATTGGTGCAGTCGTTGGATAAACCCGTGCTCAGAAGTATAGCCGTTCACAAGGAGCTGACTAAGCTGGAAGATACAGATCTGCCTATTGAATACAGACTGAAAATGATTCGACACTGGGAACCTCAACTGGACCCTTCTCCTTTGGGAGACAGAATCGCAGAAGTGATTAGAATCATTCCGGAAAAAGAGCAAGAGATTATGAAAGCCGTGGAGGAGGGTATTAGCAACTTTGACCAGTTGTTGGGAATGATTGGACCTAAGGAGGATGAAACAGAAGGGGTGGAGGTGGCTGAACCTGAGCCTGTGTTGTCTTATAAGCAGAAGAGAGCTGCCAAAGATGTCAGAGATAAAAAGTGCACTTATTGTCATAAAGAGGGACACAAGTCGAGCCAGTGTTTCAAGCGACCCAAGAGATAGAGAGAGGACATTATTTATTAGCAGCATGCATCATTATAGAATAGAGCCAGTATGAATATTGAAATGTGGTTTACAGTCACCGGCATGGGGCTACTGACAGAACAGAAGCATAACTGCTTATCGTGACTTTATCGAGAAGTCATAACATATGCAACGTTCTCCACTCCGGGTATGTAGAGTATTATCATAAACAATACTATTGTTTGCAGATCGTAATACGATCGAATTCTGAGACGATGTGCCTGATTTCCGCATAATTTGTGATGCTCCTCATGGAGATATACAGCAACACTGTAGCTAGCAATACGCCCAACATCGTATAGTAGGAGCAGCCAAGTCTCTGTGACAGATATAGGGAAGCCACAGTCTCCACTCTATAGCCGAGCTCTTTAGGGAACCCGTGTCTTGTGTTTATCGGTGAATCGGCAGTTATTACCTGGCGAGGGTTATGATAAATTCTTATTTGCAAAAACGAATACAAATAATATGTACAAAGCACAAAGCACATAGATTGGAGTTTCTAAGCTATATGGCCACCTGTCACTGAGTAAAATCACCCCATCGGCTATTATGATAAAGCCGTTCTGGTTCTGGTTGCTCTTTCATTAAGCTCATGTTCCCCACAAAGCCTGTCGGTGATTTGGTTTCATTTAAGACATTTTCTAGGTTTGTAGCGTTTTCCGGATACCGAGAAAGGCCAAAGTTGGAGTTCGCCACTAGTCGGGGTAACAAAACTAGCCCATAAACGATGATATATCAAGAAAAATCGACCTGTTTTTATGTCTCTTGGGTCAAAATATCGTGCTGTGCTTTCACCATGTTTCTGTATTGTCTGTGCCTCCTGCATAATCCGGAGATGTCCGTCAATTACACGACTTTAGCAGCATAGCCACTGAGGTTATTCCGAGGTGGGGTACCTGACCAAGAAAAAAATTTGCTTTTAGTTAGTGGAAGCATTAAGTGTGGGGGTGCCTTCTATTGCCTCGGCCAGTCAGGAGTGAGGCATTACCACACTTGTATCTACAGCTTTTTCATGTACCAGGTCCAAGTACATATGACTGTCTACCGTGTGATTGCTGGATGAACTATCTCAAAGTTCACATCAGCTAATATTTAAATATTAAAGGTACGAAGGGGATCTGCGTACTCTATTCAGCCGGGTGGGGCTTACGTTTAAAAATGGAGTCATAAGCGAATACCCTGAGTAACTACAATAAAAGCCCCTCTACAAAATCACAAAAGCCGTTAACCGCTCATACCCGTTGCCCAAACCGTTCCATTCGCTAGCTTATCTCTTATCTGTCTCATCTACCCCCACGTCTCATGTCAAGATTTAGCCCATTTAGACATCCGCTATGCAAGCTCGGGCGAGAGGCTGAACCCAAACGCGAGGTTGGTTTGTGACTCAATCGAGAGGTGGGCTGTCATATAGGTGTTTTGGAGCAGTTTGAACTGTGAAAATTCGTTTCTGGGCGCTGTTCTTGTAGTTGTATGTAATGCCTTTGTTACTGCCCGCCAAGCTCATCCCATCGCTTGGCACTTGGTCAATGCACCAGTCACTCAGCTCCTTGCAAACTCAATAAAATGCGGGGAACCCAACAATTGATCTGAGACTTGTATAAAAAGGTGCCTGGCGCTCTCCAGTAGTCTGTATCGACAATGGATAAAGAATCTCTCAGTCACGACGAATACGAGACCGGGATCATTAAGCCTGAGTACCCTCAGGGACAGGTTCCTCAGCACATCATTGATGCTGAGATCGCACAGCTGGCCGAGAAATACGGCGTCAACCAGCGCAAACTGATGATGAAGGTCGACTTTTGCGTCATTCCAGTTATCTGTGTGCTCTACATTCTCGCCTTCCTGGATCGAGTCAACATCTCCAACGCTAATGTCTACGGTATGAGTAAAGATCTCAATCTGCATGGAGACAGATTCAATGTTGCACTGGCCATTTTCTTTGTTCCTTACGTCGTTTTCGAGATGCCCAGTAACTGGCTCATGAAGAAGTTCACTCCTCACGTGTGGTTGACTGGTTCTATGCTTCTCTTTGGAGTCACTCTGCTAGGTCAGGGTTTTGCCAACAACTACTCTGCTTTGCTTGCTACTCGATTTCTGCTCGGTCTCTTTGAAACTGGTATGTTTCCAGGCTCCTTCTACCTCATTTCCATGTGGTACCGTCGAGAAGAGGCTCAGAAACGATACTCATTCTTTTTCTCAAGTACTACCCTAGCTGGAGCTTTTGGAGGTCTGATTGCTGCGGGTATTCACAATCTCGACAAGGAAAAGGGTCTGGCATCTTGGAGATGGATTTTCATCATTGAAGGAGCGTGTACTGCCTTCATCTCCATTATCATGTTCTTCCTCATGGCAGACTTCCCTGAAGACGCGAAATTCCTCACTGAAAACGAACGACAGTTCATCAAGGAGAAACTCATGGTTGGAAACGCCGGAGCAAGTGAAGCTGAGCGACCCATGACTTGGAAAGATGTCAAGAGTGTGTTTTCAGACTGGAAGGTGTGGGTCATGGGCTGGATGTACTTTGGAACCATTGTGCCTGCTTACGGTTACGCCTACTTTGGAACTGCTATTGTCAAGACCCTTGGATACTCTGACGTCAAGACTCAGCTGTACTCTGTTCCTCCTTGGGTAGCTGCTTTTGGTCTGTCTATGATTGCAGCTGTTTTCTCAGATTACCTCCGACACAGGTTTTACTTTGCAGTTTTTGCAGGTATTGTAGCTATAGCTGGTTTAGCTGTGGTTATTGGAGTCCACGATCATATTGGTACTCGGTACGGTTCTCTGTTTATGATTTGTGCTGGTACTTACACCGCCATGCCTCTGTTTGTCTGCTGGACGCAAATGAACTTTTTAGGACATCACAGAAGAGCTATTGCTTCAGGATGGCAGATTGGTTTTGGAAATTGCGCCGGATTTATTTCGACGTTTGTCTTCCAGGCCACAGATGCGCCTTTCTACACTCCTGGATGTGCAGTTTGCCTGGCTTTTGCCTGTCTCTCTGTGGTCATGATGTTTGTCTATGCTGGAGGAATTACTTGGGAGAATAGACGAAAAAAGACCCCGGAGTATATTGAGAAGTTTAATGCTCAACCAGAGGAGGATAAGCAGATTGCAGGAGAAATGACCCCCAGTTTCTTTTATTATTATTGATATGTAAATTAATGAATTGTTATTTATACGACCCTGTCCCAATACCGTATTGCTATTAATTTGATTATAAATATATTACTTCTACGTCAACTTCTTCATTCTAGCAGCGGGATGTCGACTGAGCTCCTGGTTATTAGGTGAAGCGTCTGACCTGCTAATCATTTGTTTCAGCTCAAACAGCACCTCATCATCCTCCTGACCCAGGAAAGTGATGGCAGTACCTCGCTTTCCAGCTCGTCCAGTTCGTCCAATTCGATGAGTGTATGACTCAATGGAATTAGCCATCTGGAAGTTGACTACCAACGACACATTGGGAATATCCAGACCTCGTCCAGCCACATCTGTAGCCACCAGAACATCCACCTGTCCTCTTTTGAGCTGCTGTACAGCCTGTTCTCTCTGTTCCTGCTGCTTTCCACCATGAATAATAGCAGTTCTCCATCCAGCAGCAGCCAGAGCATCCGAAACAGCCTCACAGTCACGTTTATAATTAAGGAACACAACAATAGGAGGTCGGTATTGCCGTTTCGAAATGATATCCAGAAGACGCCGTTTTCGTTTCTCGTCATTGTTGAGAAACTCAACCAGCTGGGTAACAGTAGAACCAGCTTGTCCAGCAGCTCCAATAGTAACGATTCCAGGTCGTCTGAGATACTTTTTCGCCAGCTTCTCAATCGCCACAGGCATAGTGGCAGTGTACATCATCGTCTGTCTGTATCTTCTTGTAGATACAGCAGCGAGGTTTTCAGCTTCGTCAGAGTCAGGTTTGGCGTTAGAAGAGGGCAGTGAAGCCAGCACCTTTTGAACCTGCTCTTCGAAACCCATATCCACCATTCGATCAGCCTCATCCATGACCACATAACAGCATTGGTTGAGAACAAGCAGTCTTCTATCAATAACATCAAGAAGACGTCCTGGAGTAGCCACAATCAGTTCAGCTCCTTCTTGAACCGCCAAGGCCTGCTCCTGGGCTGAATATCCTCCTACTACCGACACCACCTTGAAACCCAGAGGAGTACAAAACTTGACAGCTTCATCTTTAATCTGCATAGCCAGTTCTCGAGTAGGAGCCAGAATCAAGCCATAAGGACCATGGACCTTGGAATGCTCGTCTAGTTTAGGCAACTCGCAAATATAACTAATGAGGGGGATGAGGAAAGATGCAGTTTTACCAGAACCCGTCTCTGCCACTCCAATAACATCTCTGATACCTAGAGCAATAGGAATGGCCGCTCTTTGAATAGGTGTAGGCTCTTTGTATCCCATACGCGAAATTGTATCTCGTACAATCCTTGGAATCTCCTTACACTCATTCCAAGACCGCAGAGGTGCAGGAATGTTTCCTCCTCCCTTAGTAACAATGCTGTAGTCCTCCTTGAAGATACGCCAGTCACGAGACGACATATCCTCGACCCTCTTATCCGACCAATGGGTATCTTCCAAGTCTCGCTTTTGCTTCTTTGGCACGTTTCCTTCAGTTGAGTCGATACTGTAACTTGGCTGGTATGCCTTTGAAGTATCATCTGCAACACTCCAGTCGAATGAAAATTTACCCTGGGTCGATTTCGGCTTGACTTTCACGACAGGCTTCTTCACTGTCGTATCTTTAACAGTTTCCTGGACAACTGAGCGTTTCAGGTCGGTTGTTGATCGGATATCCTGAATGTCCTTGACTGTCGGTTCTTCAGTCGCTTGATTTTGTTTAGCTCTGGCCATTTCTGCTCGCTTGGCCTTGGAGATGAATTTGGGCTTGGCGGCATCCTGTTTCTTGGCTTGCAGCGCCTTGAGCTCTTCTATCGATACTGGCATGGTGATGTTGTGAATGTAAAGTTTGGAAAGGATATGCATGGTGAGATCAAGGTTGGATGGGTGGAAGGGGATGTATGGTTGGAGGGGTTAGGGGGTATTTTGTGGGTGGATTTTGGTGTTGTTGGAATGAGGGAGAGATGGGGAGTTTGGCCATAGTGTCAGATTTTCAGTAGCTGTTCTGTAGCTTTTTGTAGATAGATGATTCCATATCATCCACTGTTTTGTTACAACTTTAGTTAAAGGAAGAGCTGTATTGAGAGACCCATACCAGGGCCATATTAGCACTGACAAAGGTTATTGTTCACTGTTACACTCCGATTATGCTCAATAAAACAGATGATGTAATTAATTGCAAGATTTTTACAAAAATTGACCTTCATTTGGAGTGTTGTGGTTGGTTAGTAAAGGTTATGGTTATCATTGAAGAGAAGACAGGAAGACAGCTTTGAAGAATATAAAGATACCACGATGACCATACAGTAAAACCAGTCTCTACAAACAGCCTATCATCCCCACTGCTCACCCCCAAAGCAACCATACTCCAATCATACCCACATCGCCACCTCGACACCCACAGATTATGAGTACCCAATTTTTCCACCACAGTCCCATCCTCCTCCAATCCACCCAATTGACTTGCATCCATCTTTCCCTTACCCCTTTATCTCCTCCCAACACACTCTTCCACTTGGTCACCCTCCACCACCACTCTCCAAATAAGGTTGTCGCCACACATCACCACACTAATCAATCAGCTCTCTCTCTACCACACATCAACATGACTACAGACAACCCCGTGTTGGCAGACATCAAGCAATCGTTCGCGTTCCTGGACAAGGCCGTGGCCTCCTTTGACCAGCGCTTTGTGCTGCGAGTTCTCCGAGGCCTCCCTGCTCTACGGAAAAAGCTCACGCCAGAATTGCTGGCCCAAATCGCCGTCCTCACTTACCCTGCAGACGACGAGCGACGAGCGGGCTTTGTGGCGCTTGCCGGCGCCAGCCCCAGCGATGAGATGGACGTTGATGGCGCTTCCAACGACTCCGCCACCGTGGCTCCTCTGCCAGAAATCGACATGTACGTGTCGCTGCTGTTCCAGGCATGGCTGCTTCACGAGAACCGCATCGACGACCTGCGCAAGCTGAGCGAGCACGTGGTGGCCCGTCTGCGCACCTACAACCGACGGTCGCTGGACTACCTGGCCTCTAAGATCTGGTTCTACCTGTGTCGAGGAGAGGAGCTCAGTGGCAACCTGGAGGGCGTGCGACCTGTTTTGCTGGCATCGCTGCGAACCGCTACCCTGCGACACGACCCCGAGACGGAGGCGTCGCTCATCACGCTGCTGCTGCGAAACTACCTGCTTTGCGCACACGTCACCCAGGCGTCCAACCTGGTCTCCAAGGTCAACTTCCCCGAGAACGCCGCCAACGCTCTGGCCGCCCGGTACATGTACTACCTGTCCAAGATCCGGGCCATCGAGCTGGACTACACAGCTGCACATGCTCACATTACTGGAGCCATCCGAAAGGCGCCCCAGACCCCCCTGGCAGCCGGCTTCCTGCAAGCAGCACAGAAACTCAACATTGTGATCGAGCTGCTGATGGGCGACATTCCCGAGCGATCCGTCTTCAAGAGCGGCCGGGAACAGAGCCTCAAGGCGTACTTTGAGGTGGTCAAGGCCGTGCGGGTGGGCGACCTCAACCAGTTTGCCGACACAATCAAGCGGTACGCCCCCGTGTTCAAGGCGGACGGCACGTACTCGCTGGTGCTGCGGCTGCGACAGAACGTGATCAAAACCGGCATTCGAATCATGTCGCTGGCGTACTCGCGAATCTCTCTCAAGGACATTTGCATCCGACTGCGTCTCGAGTCGGAGGAGTCGGCCGAGTACATTGTGGCCAAGGCGATCCGAGATGGTGTCATTGAGGCGACCATTGACTCGGAGCGAGGATTCATGCAGTCTAAGGAGGTGCTGGACGTCTACTCGACCAACGAGCCGCAGCAGATGCTGCACGACCGAATCAACTTCTGCATCCAGCTGCACAACGACTCGGTCAAGGCCATGCGGTACCCCATGAACTCCAACCGCATCGATCTCAAGAACTCGGACGAGGCCCGAGAACGAGAACGTGAGCTGGTCAAGGAGATTGAGGAGGGCGAGTTGGACGACGATGACGACGAGGATTTCGATCTTTAGATAGCTAGCATATTAGATGACATGACATGGACGAGAATTGTAGGTGAGATTATGTTGTAGATGAACTTCTGGGTTATGCTCTTTTGGAAGAAAGTAATCCTCGATAGGCTCAAGTCAACAAAGCTTCTTAGAGTAGTGTATGAGAAGAGTGGTCTACACTGCTCAGTGGGAGGTCATGAGTAGTATTTGCCATTGTGGAGGCAAATTAAAGACTTGTATATTATTGGTTGTCTCAGTTTGCTGTTGTATCGCCTATTATCGATCTTCCCGTGTCCCATTGTATGCCCTTTGACAAACTCTAAATGCGGTCATGCAAACCACCATGTACTGCAATATGGCGAGAAGTATCTCCAACCTTGCACACCACGGCAAACGGCATTAACAACACCACAGACACCACCACATCACAGCATACCCCTACAGCATACACACAGCATAACACACGCCGCAAATGACAGACATCAAGGTGACTTTGGCGGTGGAGGATCGGGCGGAAAACCAGGAGCGGCTCAGCATTTCGGAAATCGTTCCTCGGATCGTGGCCGAGCGCAAATCGTTCGTCGACGTGACCGAGGAGTCGCTGCTCGAGGAGATTGCCAATTGCGTGGCGGACTCGGACGATCACGTCAAGGACGAGGTCGATGAGCCGGACGAAAGTGTGTTTGACCAGCACCGTATGAAGCTGCTGGAAAACGTCAAGGCTGCCTACAACGAGAGTGCGCTGGCGCTGGACTTTGTGTCGCTGCTGATTTCGAGCGTTCGGCCGACGTCGGCTTCCACGTCCATGTCTCCACATCTCAAAACACACATTCCGGTGGGTTCTCTGGGAGCCGATCGGGTGCCTGCTCCTCAGGTGGTTAACGAGCCTGGAGTGGGTATTGGCTGGAAGATTGAGTCACTGACGAATGCACGTGACAGTCTCAAGAACTGTGCCTCGAGGCTTCGAACGGAAGCCACCAAGGAAAAAACTTATTGGGAAGGAGTGGCCGCTATCGCTGCTACGGGAGAAGTGCTGTTCAAGGTCCGAAACTCGGATACTCGGGGTCTGGGCATCAAGTACGGCTTTGGAGACGCCGGTAGTAAATACAGAGACCCTGGAATCGGCGTTTTGAAGCGATCCAACGCTGGAACAGTGGACTTTGAGCCCAAGGAAGAGGTGCAAAAGAAGTTTGTCAGAGTGACTATCAAATCGGAAGAGGGAGATGTCGTCAAAAGTGTGAGTGACGTGTATACGCGGGATTCCAAGCCGCCTACAGACCCCACTCTGGCTGCTATTCATGAAACACGGCATGCTCTTTTTGAAGAAGAGCTGTTTTTCGAGACTGCTCGAGAAGCCAGACTGTTGACGTCCAGAAGAGTCACTGTGGCTGATGGGTGTGTCACTATCGATCTAGGAGATGGTGATATCATTGTCATTGAGTGGGTAGAGGTTCCAGCTGAACCTGTGACTACTTTCTCAGCTTCCCCTGCTAACCTGTTTGTGCTGGCTCTTCGTCTGCTATTGGCTAATGCACACAGACAGCAGCTGGAGAAGATGAGAACTCCTCCTGCTCCATTACAGTCTAAAGGTGGTCCTAACCCCAACCCTCCTTTGCCTATTTTGAGACCTCTACTGGCTCATATTCTACACAAGCGGCTAGTTTCTCGAGCACGAAGATCGTTGTATCTTTTGTCAACTACTCATGCCGGTCTCAGTTTTGATATTACCACTGACAGCTCTGGAGAAACGTCTTCTCTAGGTAGACTGATGGCAGCTCCTGTATCCAACCTCAAGATCAAGTTTGGAGATAGAGAGAACGCCAAGGTGGTGATTCCGTCGCCTCTTCAGACGCATCAGAGCATGTTTGATGTGACAATGTTCAAGGGAGAGACTCAGGAGACGGTGACGAGTCATACGGGATTCCATGAGTTGGTGGAATTGGAGGAGTGGGTGAGATGGGCCGCGGAGAAGGCGAGTCTGACGAGCGAAGCGAAACAGGCGAAGTAGAATGATGCATGACGAGCGAAGCGAGTCATGTGAGTTATGCATTGAGAGAGCCTTGCTCTAAGATCTGATTGAATAACGACCAACACTGTCATAACAGACTGACGAAATATACATATACATACATACATTAATCATATCTTCATGTCCTTTTGGTGGTGGTTCCCGGATGTTAAACATCCTCATATCTACACAGAATATATCCAGAGAAGCACTGTCATTCAACCTGAATATTTTCCACTTATATTATTTGAACCTGATCTACCTCGGCTATCAGCACCTTGTGCATATTCCGTGCAGTGAGAAAATTACTTGTAATTAGTTAATGCCGAACTCTTCAGAACAAATGTTATTAGCCATACACTAACCCTCTGCCATAATACAGACTGGTGTGTCAGTACACCCCAACAAAATCTTCTTTGTTTCCTTTGTTCATTAAAAGATGACCGTTTTCCCCGTTAACACCGTTGATGACTCTTGCACTGCATTGGAATCTTCTGGATTGGTCAACATTAATCACCTGTCATCCCAACAGCCAAGCCTATCGTAGTTGTGGAGTAGTTACCGAAATAACTACAAGTATTGTGCAAACGAGAACTGCAAATTCATGATCCAACAAATATTCCTCACTCTCCTTCTATTATAGCCCCATCTGTTGAGCCGTCTCGCTAACAATTGCACGTGAGACAAAACCCAGTTTCCCCAATGCGAGGCAATAAGCTAATAATGCTAATAATCCGGCAAACGGTCGGCATAGTCTAACAACTAGTTGGCACAGGTACCAGACTACAGCGGGGAAGATGAGTGATCAATAAATGAACATCTAGACTCACGTGACTTGGCAGCACCCACTCAAACACACGAACACCCTCCACAAGACCCCCCACACTCCCTTTTCACACCTCGGCGCACCCCACATTATCCTCGGCCTTGGGCGCGGTAGCGGCAACCTTGTTTCCATCTGGCCAGCTCTGTTGGTAACAAACTTTGTGGGCGAGTCCAACGTGAAAAAGTGGGTGAGCTGGGGATCTCTGGTGGGAGTAATATAGGTGCTAGAGAGATTTTGGATGCACCAAAATACTCGCCGGAGCGGGGGCTACATTATGGCACTATCGCGGTCTCCACAGCGCCTCGGAAATACCAGTAGTCTCCGGGGTAATTACCCCATTTGTAGGGTTAGGGTAGAGCGTGGGGGAAGCCTAAATCCCTGAAGAAAGCGGTGGCATTGCATACATATGATTTCATTCTCTTCACCACACATCTCACTACTAGCAAAATGTCGTTTATGAGAGGAGGAAGCGAGTGCTCCACCGGGCGAAACCCCCTGAGCCAGTTCACCAAGCACACTGCCGAAGATCGGTCTCTTCAACATGATCGGGTGGCGGGTCCTTCTGGTGGCCGAGTTGGCGGCATGCGATCCAACACTGGCGAAATGTCGCAGCAGGACCGGGAAATGATGGCCCGGTTCGGCAACGCTGGCCCCGAGGCGGCATCGTTCAACTACGAGCAGATGCGCCATGAACTGCACAACATGGGCCCTCAGGCCGGCAATGTCCCCGGTCAGCAGGGACAGGCTGCTGGAGGCCAGTGGGCTCGAGACTTTGGAGGCCAGCAGACGGCTCCCGGAGGAGCGCCCCAAGAGACACAGAACTGGAACGCCGAGTTCCAGCGGGGTGGATCTCCTGCTGAGGCTATGCAGCAGGGAGGACCCCAGGGCCAGATGGGTATGGGAGGCATGCCCATGTACGGCATGGCTCGACCCATGTACTCCGGCATGTCTGCCAACATGGCGCCGCAGTTCCAGCCGCAGCAGGCTAATGCCCGAGTGGTTGAGCTGGACGCCCAGAACTGGGAGGAGCAGTTCAAGCAGATGGACACTGCTGTAGGCAAGGGCAAGGAGGTGGAAGAGGTCACTGCTGAGACCGCCACCGCCACCGAGACCGCCACCGAGACGGAGACCACCACCGAGGACAAGCCCATGGACATCAAAAACATGGACTTTGAGAACATCTGGAAGAACCTGCAGGTCAATGTCCTCGACAACATGGACGAGTGGCTGGAGGAGACCAACTCACCTGCCTGGGAGCGAGACTTCCACGAGTACACCCACAACCGGCCCGAGTTTGCCGACTACCAGTTTGAGGAAAACAACCAGTTCATGGAGCATCCCGATCCGTTCAAGATTGGAGTTGAGCTGATGGAGACTGGAGGACGTCTATCCGAAGCCGCTCTGGCGTTCGAGGCCGCCGTGCAGAAGAACACGGACCACGCCGAGGCCTGGGGACGTCTGGGAGCTTGCCAGGCCCAGAACGAAAAGGAGGATCCTGCCATCCGAGCTCTGGAGCGATGCATCAAGATTGAGCCCGGCAACCTGTCTGCGCTCATGAACCTGTCTGTGTCGTACACCAACGAGGGCTACGAGAACGCTGCCTACGCTACTCTGGAGCGATGGCTGGCTACCAAGTACCCTGAGGTTGTTGACCAGGCTCGAAACCAGGAGCCCCGTCTGGGTAACGAGGACAAGTTCCAGCTGCACTCTCGAGTCACCGAGCTGTTCATTCGAGCTGCCCAGCTGTCGCCTGACGGAGCCAACATTGACGCTGATGTCCAGGTTGGTCTGGGTGTGTTGTTCTATGGAAACGAGGAGTACGACAAGGCCATTGACTGTTTCAACGCTGCTATTGCCGTCCGACCTGATGATGCTCTGCTGTGGAACCGTCTGGGAGCTACCCTGGCCAACTCTCATCGATCTGAGGAGGCTATTGATGCTTACTACAAGGCTCTGGAGCTGCGTCCCTCTTTTGTGCGAGCTCGATACAACCTTGGAGTGTCCTGTATCAACATCGGATGCTACAAGGAGGCTGCCCAGTACCTGCTTGGCGCTCTGTCCATGCACAAGGTGGAGGGTGTTCAGGATGATGTGCTGGCCAACCAGTCGACTAATCTGTACGATACGCTGAAGCGGGTGTTTTTGGGCATGGACCGACGGGACCTCGTGGCCAAGGTGGGTAATGGAATGGACGTGAACCAGTTCAGAAATGAGTTTGAGTTTTAGTATATAGGAATGAATTATTTAAGTGGAAGCACATGAGCGATAATGTGATACTTACGATCATGTTGGCTGTTTTAGCTAAGATAAGAAAGTTATAGTTGCAGATCTATATCGTATTCTGGTAAATATATTACGGAACACATGGTGGCTCTGCTGTGGCTTGAGTGTGGCTTAGAGTGATGCTTGATAAGGCCATCAGTTAAGTTAGAGGCAGTGAGTTGTTAGAAGAGTAATCAATTGGGTGTGAAAAGTTGTTGAGTCTTTGCTGTAATATTTATTCTGAGCTTCAGATATCGCTTTGGACAGCTAGTAGCTAAGTTGCAATCTATACTCGGTGAGATGGCCAGCTACCTTTATTGAGCGATACTATACAGCCATTGCTCGCTCCTACTGTATACGTCCACATTAAGCAACTGCAACCAACTCCATTATATATACTGTATAAATAAATCCACCTTCATCACCTCGCTTCAATACTCTCCCCGCTTACCACACTATTAGACCTGGGCATGGATCTCTCACTGTTTCCAGAGACCGTGCCAAAGATGAGTTCTCTTGCAAACCCATCAGACAGCTGTTCAGCGTCCAAAATCGCACTTGGAGCTTCATCTTCAGACCCCAGCAGGTCGTTCCGAGACCTCAACGACCCAGAGCTCTCACTCCGGTCCGTGTAGTTTATTGGTCTGTCTGAAGCTGTATTCCTAGCACTTCGTCCTCCAAACAGTCTCCAAGACCAGCCTGTCCACCCTGACCAGCCCGTACTAGCCGTCACCGCTAAGCCCGACAGCCATTGACGCACGTTTGTGTCTCCTACAGAGTGTTCAATGCCAAACTCGCCGGAGTTTGACGCTGCAACATACTCTCCAAACTCATTAGCTGCCTCTGCCTCTTCCTGAGAAAGCAGCCCTTGCGTCTCCTCGTCCTCCTCATACATATCGAACTGGATGGTGTCGTTGCTTCGATCACAGCACCCCAAACAGGCACTGTACCATTCTTTGAGGGTCATGGGGTGTGCCGATCGTCAGAACCAGATGTACTTGTAGTGCAAAATGTCGTTTCTCTTTGTCGAAAGTAGTATCGCGTCGTTTTGTGGTTGCTCAGCGCCGCTCCGCAAAGCTCGTCGTTGGGTCGTCTAGACTGCTCGTCTCTAGACCGTTATCTTAGTCGCTTCTGAGATGTGTGGGGTCTCTCGGCTGGTCTGCAACTTAGTCTAAAACGTCAAAAACGGCAACTTGATGAACTTTACTGGGATGGGGAAAGGGGATTGAAACGGGGTGAATGGAGACCCAAATAAGACATGCGTTAGATGGGTAGAATCTCCTCGTCACCAGCTACAACTTTCCCGTATCAACTACCCTGGTATCTCGCAAACTACACATTCTAGACCAGGCTCTTTGTTCAACTCATCATCACTAAGCAACTCCCAATCTTTGACTGGACGGATTTGGTTATACACATGTACAGACGGCTAACCTCCTATTGCCCCTGATAATTTCGGAGCAAGTGAGCATACCAGGTACAGCCGGTTATACAGTGCAGATCTTTTTTAGTCTCGAAAACATCCATTTTCTCCACTCTCGCAACTCGACAGGTGTTGAATTACACACCATAAATTACACTTCCATACTGGAGGCGGCGTCTCTCCTCTAATTATGACATCAGCCGATTAAAAAATGAAAATTAAAAAACGCAACAAAAAATAATTTTTTTTTTTTCACCGATATTATTCACAGCCTCCCTGGCAGCTTTACAAGCTCAATTTGTTCATTCACGATTTATCAATTTTAATCAATTTAATCAATTTTATTATTCATATATTTTTTCCTTTCATCACCACCATCTCCCTCATCTTCTACTTCCTCCTCCTCCTCCTTTATGGTGGTTATCACCTCTTACTCCCAACTGCGTACAACTCCAATCTATTACTACATTGATATCCTAGCTTACTAGTCGTTCCTCGTCTCAACTCGTCTCAACTCATCACTCCATGTCATTACTTCCTTACCTGGTATCTACTGGAAGTTGAAAGAGCCCTGCTGCTGCTGGCCGCCAAATGCAAATGCATCACCCTCGGTCTGGGGCGCGAGGTCGGTGTCGTCCACACCCTCCTCTCCACTGAAGTAGGTCTCGATGATGGTGTAGGCCTTCTTGTAGATGGCCTCGTTGTCGTTCTGCTGGCATGCGTGGATAGCCTCCATGCCGTCCGCGTCCTCAATGTACAGGGCGTAGTCGTTCTGGCCCTCGCCTCGCTGGTGTCGATCCGACTCGCCGACTCGCAGAATGTTTTCGAGCGCGTCGAGCGAAATCTGGATGATCTTGTTGTCCATGGAGCCGAGCAGGTCGCAGAGGGGCTTGATGCAGCCCTGCTGGACGAGGTATCGGATCTGGTCGGGCTTGGACAGACCGCCGGAGGTGGCGTTGGAAATGGCCCAGCACGCCTCCTTTTTGGTCTTGACCTCGCCGGTCGACAGCAGCTGGATGAGTGGGGGGATCAGATTGCTGTCGATGACGGACTGGATCTGGGTGGAGTTACCGGCGGTGATGTTGGAGATGGTCCAGCACGCCTCCTTTCGGATAGAGTCCTTGGGGGCAGTCAGAAGCTGCAGCAGGGCGGGGAGAGCGCCGGCGTTGATAACAATCTGGGTCTGCACGTCGTCGCCGGTGACAATGTTACCGACAGATCGCAGAGCAGGGGTCTGGACAGACGTGCTCTGGTGGCCGAGCAGCTCGATGAGTCGTCGGGGAATGCCAGCGTCAACAACGGCCTGGATCTTGTTGGTGGTACCGTCGGACAGGTAGGAAATGGCCCAGCACGCGTCGATCAGAACCTCGTCATCGTAAGAAAAGATGAGCTTGGCCAGAGCGGGAAGAGCGTGCTTGATGAGCTCCCAGTCGGGCTGGGGGTACTTGCCTCGGCAGAAGTTGGACAGGGTCCAGGTGGCGTTTCTGATCATGGACAGCTTCTTGGTGTTTGTGGCAATGTTGATGAGCGGCTGCAGCGCGTCGCACTTGAGCACGTAGTCTCGGCACTGGGGGGAGTCTCCGGCAATGTTACCGAGAGCCCACACGGCCTGCTCTCGCACGTTGGTCTCGGGAGAGTCCAGCAGGTGGACAAACAGAGGCACGGCGCCAGAGTCCACCACCACCTTGGTCTGCTCGCTGGTGCCGGAAGCAATGTTGGTCAGGGCCCAGGCGGCCTCAAACTGCAGCAGGTTGTGGGGCGACTTGAGGAACTCGACAAAGTACTTGACCACGTCGCACTGGATCACCTCGTTGATGGGTGGCGACCGCTCCTTGGACAGCAGCTTTCGGAACTTGGTCGTGGCGTCCAGCTGAGCCTCGAGATTGTTGCTCTGGATGTTGGCAATCATCTCGGGGAACGACTCCTGCCACTGCTGGTTGGAGTTGGCAGACTCGGCCTCGTCCTCAGAGTCGTCGCCGGCCATGAGCTCGCTCATGTTTCGTCGTTTGGACAGCTGTTCCTCTCGACGGGCCTTTCGGATTTCGACCTGGGCCTCATCTCGGCGTCGTCGCAGCTCGTCCTGGCTGAATTTGTTCTTGTCCTTGAAGTCCGTCTTTCGGTGCTCGGGCACAAATTTCTCGCTCATGTTGTGGTTGTCACGGGATGGTGTGGTGGTGGAGTGAAGTAAAAAAGGTGTGTCTACCTCAAGCTAACTTTTTTTTCCACAGCGCACTCGCACGCAAACACACACAAACATGGTCCTTGGGACTTGTCCAAACCTTAACCTTACCCCTGGCGACGATTTGAAGGCGTATCAATGGAGGTCTTTTGAACAGGGATGAAGCTGTGTAGGGGGTAGAAGGAGATTGCCTGTAAGTTAATGCGATTTATCTGATTTTCTGGCATTTTCCCGAGCTTTTTCCAATTGTTTTAACCACCAATGCATCTGCCTCAATCTGCAAAATTGACATGCGCCATGTTAATGTAGCCGTAGACTGTTTACAGTGGGGGTGCGTAAAGTGCATTTTTTCGTGTCCAAAAAGAGATGGCTGGATGTGCAACAGAGACGCACGATTTTTCTGCATTTTTCTGTTATTTTTTGGCGTGTTTTGCAGTCCTCAAGACTGGTGGAGAAAGCTCACACGTACAGCTAAAAATACATCCAGGCGTGCCTCCACGAATTTTCATGGGAATCAACCAGATAAAAAAGAAATAAACCAACTCCTCCTTCTCAGTACAATGCCAATGCCCTACCACCCTCCTTCTAACCTCCATATACCACCTCTGGTAGGTGTAGCAACTGATGATTACATTTGGAGCTTGCAGCAAGCAAGATGAGATCAGAGGTTGTATCGTACAAACAAGACACAATGATAGGCAGATGGAGGTTAAATATCCATATATAACCGTGATAGAAACGATCACTGATGCCTGCTCCACATGGCATCACTAAAAAAACACCTCAACACTTGTCTACCCCTCCAATCTCTCTCATCTCCCTCACAACTCTATCCAAGTGTATCCACCCTTACCAAAGACACGTAGCTCAAAAAGTAGGCTCTTCCAGAAGGTAATTTCTGGAGAGCTAAATGCAGCCTTGTCAGTGGGACGTTAATTCCTCACTCTCCAGGGTAACATTGGCAGCCCTTTCCACGGAAAATCGAGATAGCGCCCACTGCGCGTTGCTAGGCAACCGTTGTTTATATTCAGGACCGGGTACATGGCAGCTGACATGCCCTGGACTGCACTGGTTTGCGGTGGGAGCTGCTGCAGGCCGGGTAACCTGCTGGAGAGATCAAGGTTTGTAATTTCCCAATCGGGCCGGAGATGCATTTGCGGTTGCTGGGGTGACGGGCAGTATATTAGTAAGCGGACATGTAGGGGATACGGGTCATGTGACTTTGTAACAATGAGTGATCATGGTCTTGTATGGAACGTTAGGTTAGTGTTGTGGAGATTAGCTAGTGCTGTGAATTAAGGAGGGGGCGTTAATTACTGTAAGACAGTGTCACGAGACCATTATCAATACGTGCTAAGAGTATCAAAGGGAGTTTTGGGGATTAATATCTGGTCCCGAGCGTTCATAAATAATTTGTCTATTCATTCTAGTCTATATGCTGTTGTACATCTAGGACAGTTAAGCACCATGAACAGTGCTTCAGTCCTAAATGTAATGCTGTTAGTATGTAGCTCACGTAAAGCCGGGCACTCACTAAGAAGCTACGCTTCTCGTTCGTGCCGCTTCTCGTTCGTGCCCTAGGTGAGATCAATCACCTCCACCTCACTCGCCTTCTTCTCTCCTAGAAAAACCACATCATCATCATTCTCATCCACTTCCTTGGAGATCTCTGCATTCTCACTGGCACACCATTTCGTATCTGCTATTCTCTTCTCCACAGCAGCCAGAATCTGGTCTCTAGTAGGCTTTCTAGGCTTCCTCTTACCAGGTACAGGAGGAGGAGAAGGAGTAGAGCTTCCAAGAACATTTCCTGAACCAGTAAACCGCAGAGATCTTCCAGTTTTCGGTTTAGTCACTTTAGAAACTGGTAAAGTAGCTTTAGTACCCGGCAGAGCTCTTCCTCCAGGTCTAGCTCCCAAGCCAGGAATACCTGCTATTCCAGCACCCAAAACACGTCCTCCTGCACTTCCCAGGGTCTTACCCGGCCCTAAAAATCCAAACGGAGTGTCGGGATTGAATCCACGAGCCACAAGTCCATAATAATCGTCCTCCAGCACTTTCAGGTACGCGTAGAACTGGGCATTATGAGGCCCGTATTTGTTGTGGCAGAGCTCGTGCAGAAGAGTGCCCATAATGCTTTCAAACGGCAGAAATGACTGGTCATTGTAATGCTGTCTGAGACGCAAACAGACCTTCTGACCGTAGTTGACGTTGAGTCCTAGCAGGTTTTCGTGGGTCGGAAACATTTCACATAATGTGCCGACTTTGAAGCCGTGGTTTTTCATGATAGGCTGGACGAATCGCGCTGCGCGGGTGATGATTTCGAGCGCATACTCGCTTTGTGGGCGCTTCTTGAGCACCGTGATGTTGGAGATGAACTCCATGGCATGTCGTGATTAATTAGAATTTAGAGGTTGTAAAATCGTGCATATAATAAATACCGGGAAAATAAGAAATAAGGCAGAAATAAAAGAAAATATGGCACTAACCACAATGAAATAGTACCAAGCAGAACTCATATTCTTAGCTACACTGTTTCAGACACTCCAGAATACTGCTCACTCACATGCTACATTTGTTCAACACCCTCAGCTGCTCTTTATTCCTTCCCTGGAAAGTCCAATTTCCAGACCCATTTTAAGGCGTCCACAGTTTCCTGGAGTGTCAGTCCAGTAGCCGTAAAGCACTGTAAAAAATACAGAAAAATGCCAAAAATACACAAAAATACCACTTCTCTGCAAGGACTACACCCCCACATTCCAAATTAACATCCACCTAGCACAACCTCTGTCAAGCCACTCATATCACATCCACCATCAGGTGGCAAACTCCCAATGGAATCAGAGTTCCTCCATCTGACCATCTGCATGTGCTGTATGGTCTCTTCAACAATAGGGGCTGTTTGAACCCCAATAAGAGGGTTGCTTTGGACTGATCAAAACCACCTTTCTTCCCTTTACATCCAATCAATAATGCCTCCATATCACCCTTCCAACCCCAACCCTACACACACTCTACCAACAGCCCTAGCCATCCCACCCCAAACTCAATTCCTTATCACGAGAGACTAGACTTTGTTTCGCTATATAACATTAGCTCTTCCTCCTACTCTCCTGTAACGCCACCATGACGCCTCCAGACGACCCCATAGCCAACATTCTGGCGGGAGTCAACAAAATCAAACACAAGGCGTCCGTCATCATCACGGAGAAAATCGGCGATGTTGAAGAGACTCAAAACCAGGTGGGCACTTGGCTGCTCAACAGAAAAAAGGACATTCAGTCTGTGCTGACACCTCCTAAACTCGACAGCTTCACACCGGGGCCTCCACCACCCCCTCCGAGCTACTACAACCAGGTGACTGGGTTTGTGTCTGCTCACAAACTCGCTGTGGGCCTTGTGACCCTCACTGCAGTATCTGCCTCGGGATACTACATGTGGAACAACCGCATCTTGCCAGGAGGACTGTTTGGCAACCGAAAGCAACCACGACGCCGGGCTGTTCGTGCGGCTAACGGAGCTAGAACCGAGGTTGTGGTTCTTGCAGGCTCCTTCCTGGAACCCATCGTTAGAGTCGTGGCGAACGACCTGGATAAGAGGGGTTTCATCGTCTATGTGACCACCACATCCGAGGCTGAAACCGCGCTCATCGAGAAGGAAAACTCGGCCGATATCCGGTCTCTGAGTGTCAACACCCAGAAGGCGGATGTGATTAAATCCACAATGAAGGAGTTTGGCACCTTCCTGGCCACGCCTCAGGTCGCCTTCCCCAACGCCAAGCCCCATCATCTGCGACTGGCCGGCGTGGTGCTCATTCCGGACCTTTACTATCCTTTTGGTCCCATTGAGCAAATGCATCTGGAATCGTGGAACTCGGTCATCAACAGCAAACTGCTGGCTCCCCTAGCCCTGCTGTCCCAGGGTCTGCTGACACTCGTACGACAGACCGCGTCCACACCTAACCCTGCCAGACTGGTTATTGTGACGCCCAACATCACTGCTGCCCTGTCTCCTGCTTACTCAGCCCCCGAGGCCATGGTGGTGTCTGGAATCAACGCTCTGGCTACTTCTTTGGACCGAGAACTTGCCCCTCACGGTATCAAAACCACACACATTCGTCTGGGCTCGTTTGACGTGTCTCATGGTCATTCTCAGTCGAAACAGCTGGCTTCTGCCATCCATGCTGATCTTATCACCTGGTCGGAGGATATGCGAGCAGCCTACGCCAACTACGGAGGAACCATGGCGTTCCTTTACGGTTGCAGAAGCACTCGAGGTTCGTCGTTGAAGCGACTCAATTTCGCCATTTACGATTCTCTGACGGTGAGAAGACCGAAACGAGTGTGGCATGTGGGCTTTGGGTCGCGAATGTACGAGATTGTGGCTGCCGTGCTGCCCGAGTGTGTCTTGTCGTGGTTGATGCGATCCGGAGCCGCGTTGCGAAAGCGGTCGTTTGATAAGGAGTTGAACGGTATGTAAATAGAGCATGAGCGAAGCGATTGTTCCTGCCCAAGGGTGAGCCTAGCGAATGCGTGAGCGTAGCGAACACTCTTTGATGGAGAATAACAATATGATTCTAATGAATGTAGCAAGTGTGTGTTACACTGTAGGCCAGAATCACATATTACAGTATCAATTGAGACTGTCTTCCTTATCATGAGCTGTCATGACGCCTTTTACAAATGCTTAATTTATGGCTGTTTACCAACTGAGTGAAAGGCTTCTACAACCCCCTCGTCTTTCTCATTCTAACATATATTTGTCTATCTTGCGCTTCTAAAGCTTGGCCTTGACCTCCTTGATTCGCTCGGCCTGGTGGTCTCGAGCAGAAGCCTGTCGAGCGATATCTCGGGCCTCCTCATCGTAGTAGTTAATACAGTGGTCCAGCACGGGAGCGAACATGGTCATTCGCATCTGGCCGTACGAGTTCTTTCCGACCGAGTTTCGGACCTTGGCCACAATGGCCTCGACCTCGTCCCAGCCTCCAGCGGCATCGATAATACCGTCCTTGAGGGACTCAGCTGCAGTGAATCGGTGGCCCAGCATGGTGATCTTTCGGCCGATAACGGGTCCGTACTGGTGAGCATGAATGGACATGAGCTGGCCAATCAGAGGGGCGTCAAACTCGATTTCGTTCATGCACAGCCAGCCCTTCTTGTCGTTCTGGACCTTGAAGTCGTGCGAGTTGGCGAGAATGAAGCCTCCAGCAAAGGCGTGGCCGTTGACGTAGGCAATAGTGGGCCAGGGGAACTCGAGCAGAGATCGCTGCAGTCGTCCAAGGTACCGCTCAAAGAACCGCTCGGTCTTCATGGCAGCCTCCAGATCCAGACCGTTGGAGTAGAACTTGGGGATGGCAGAGGTGGTGACCAGAGGCTTTGGCTCGTCCTCCTTGGTGGCAAGCAGGTAGGCCAGAGCCTCGACAAAGGCGTCAATGAAGACGTTGGACAGCCGGTTGTCCTTGGGCGAGTGGAACTCGATGAGATAGTAGTCCTCAGTGTCGTACAAGCTCAGCAGCTTCTTGTCATCGGGCTGGGTCTCGCCCTTGGGAGGCAGGGGGAAAGACGCTAGAAGGGTTCGTTCGGCGGGCATTGCTGAAGTGAGTGTTCAGTATGTACGAGTACAAGTATGTACGGGTATATAAAGTCTGGAGAAATAAAGTACATCAGAGTTCGACTTCCCCACAGTGCGGTTTTCACGTGGCGTGGGTCAGGAGGTGGGGGATATAGATACAGAGGTGTAGAGTAGGGTATGGGGGTAATTGAGAGTGTAAAAAGCGATTGGTCGGGTTGGTTTTCTGTTTTAGCCCTCCCTCGGCAATATATTTGTTGACTCTGACTCCTTTCTCTGCCGAGCCGAAAAGCCTATTTCGTATCCAACTCTATCCTCCACACAATCATGCAGCTCCACGTTGGACGTTGGAAAAAACGGGCAAAAATACACAAAGAAAAGACCCTGCTTTATCAGACCCAATAGCGAAATGAATTGTACAATTGGGTTTGTGATCACTCATCGTATAGTTTATGAGTTTTGTGTTTGGTGATGTTGAGGTATTGCTCGGTAACCGTGTTAAGGCTGTGATCTCTGTCATACTATCCTTGCTCAATTGGTTATCTTAGACCGTTGTCTCCTGCATCGAAACGAAGCTAGAGCTATTAATCCGCTAGTCATCAAAAATACGAGTATTTCTGTGCTAATGACGACCTCAAAACCTCGGTACATGATAGTCGCAACGGTCCGGGGTTTAGGTTGATGTATGTGCATAGTGAGACTATGGGGAAATGAAGGGGAAATATACAGAAAATGTGGACAAATATAGAAAACCCCCCATATTCGTGCTCAAATTCATTAGTGTATTACCCTACTGCCCACTTATCTGTAGGTCATTTTTCCATTCAGTTATTACCAATAACACTGACAACCCGTTCATAACGTGAAAGTCCGATCAGACTCAAGATTATCCGGTGTGTTAGATCTACGTTCTAGTATGTATTGGCGGACGCATTAGCGGGTGACGTTAGCACTAACGAGCTCTTAGCTGCTTTCTACAGTACGCAGTATGAGGTAGCTACAAGTAGCTAAACATGATCCATGTACAATACTGGTTGCAGCTTCAATATTAGCTTGTTCGATTTGCTCATTTTGTTATTTTGCACACCCAATTACTCTTGGCTGATTAACTTCAATCACAACCTCTCACAACCTCGGTAAATCGAAGAGCAAGATCAAAACAACCCCTCTTTCGAACAACTCCATGTGATTGCCATAGACTATAGTGTAGCCTAGAGTATTCGGCATTGTCATTATCATATACCATAGACTATACTAATTACTCCTTCCCATCCCACTTGTTCATATCCCACTGCAGACTTACACCCTCAATTTTAATAGGATGGGAGACATATGACAACCTACCAAACCTCGTCTGTTTCTCTTCAAGCACGTCCTTACCCTGTAACATCTCCCTAGTCACCTTGTCAGTGTTCAGACACTCATCACTCTGCCCTAAACCTCTCAAGTACTTCATTACACCTTCCAGTGAGACTTCCACAAAATACGATCCTCCTTCACGTGTTTGTTTGAGCCGAGAGACTAACATACCGAGAGCCAGAAAGTAGCCTGCTGCATGGTCCAACACCTGACAAGGACAGACTTTAGGCGTTCCTTCAGCTAGCCCGAAATATTGTCCTTCAGAAACATTCATTCCAGATGAAGCTTGAACTAATGAGTCGAATCCTTTTTTTTCAGCCCAGTCTCCATCGAAAGCTCGTAGAGTGCCTACCACTATGCCAGGATTGTCGTTATAAAGCTCGTTCAGAGGTGTGTTTAGCCTCTTCTGTAACGAGCCAGGTGCATAAGATTGGATAAACATATCTGTTTGGCATATGAGTTTGTGGAGTGTTTGGAGGTCCATTTTTTGCTGCAAGTCCAAACTCAGCCTTGTCTTGCCCTTGGTGAACTCCAGATCGAGTTCTGAAGCTGATGGAAGGTCAGGTGAGGTTATCCATGTACTATCTGCTCCGTGGGCAACCAGAACTTTACCACATACTGGAGCAGCAATAACGCGGTTGAGTTCAATGAGTTTGGTGTTGGATAGAGGGAGACCAGAAGAGAGAGGTTTAACTGGAGAATGTCCGGTTTTGGTGATTTTTACTGGAAATCCAGATAAATCTAGTGTGTCAGGGTATGGTCTCACAGCAGCAACAGGAAGATGATATTTAGAGGCAGCCTTTTCAAATTCAAGAGACATCCAATTCAGTAGGGCCTCTGAAAACATGTTTTTCAGCTCTTCCACGGGTCTACCACTGTCCATATCTTGTCCTACAGCTACAGCATAACTGCCTTTGATATGATGAGTATATCCATCATGCACTCTCACCCAGCCGTCCTTAGTCCTCAAATGACCCCCAATGGGGTACAAAGAGGACGAGGGTAAGGGTTGGTCGTCACACCGCAGCAGCTGTTCACTGTGAAATTCAGCCACCGAGTGTAACTTGTCCACAGTAGCTGTCTTGCTTTTATCCTGCATCAACTCTAGAGACACAGCAGCTACAGCCGATATGAGTCCCTGAGATAAAGTGGCTATTTTGAAAGATGAAGGAGGCCCGGGGTATTCATTTCCGACTAGTTTGACTCGGTTGGAAGGGATATCAAAGTGGGTAGTGAGGTCCTGGTAGACGTTCATGTTGTTGGCGATGAAGTTGGGATATGAAAGTTGGTATGATGAAAGTTAGAGTGACGTCATAGCCAATATTGGGGTGATCTGATATGGCATAAAATATATAGTCTATGTTATTGGTATACATTCTGGGTTTATTAATTAGTTCCTGGTTGTCTTATTGACCCTTATTAACGGCTATTTTAGCTTAACAAACTGTACTTTATGGAGCATGAGGTTTACTCTGAACCACACAACAGCACATGAGATACCAAAGAAAAACACAGAAAAATACCAAAGAAAAACACGAAAATGACAACACTTCACCACAGATGCCCTCTGATACACCACATACACCACATTGCGTTCATTTCCATTCATTTCTGCTCATATTTCATTTCGCATAAACTACCACACTCCTTCTTAATATGCTTCAATGTACCCCAGGGTACGTTTCTCCAACAGCAACTTTTATACCTAATGGCAGGATCTAGGCCCTTATACTACAGCCAAATGTCTATATAAACCCGTGAAAGCTCCCTGAAAAACCTCATCATCCACCACCACCACTACAATGAAGGTCCAGTCCGTTTTCTTCTTTTCTCTTGCTGCCATTGCCGCTGCCTTTGAGGCCGGTATCACTGATGCTGACGTCGAGTTTGCCGTTCCCACTCCTGTTGACCAGGTTGAGGACGTTGAGCTGCCTCTGATCACCGGAGACGTTGTGTTTGACGACGCCACCAACGAGTACGAGTACTCTGAGGGCGACTTTGAGGGCAACACTGACGAGCAGCTCGCTGACTACTTTGCCCAGGACTATGCTGGAGACCGAAACTCTGAGCAGCCCGAGGACATCCACAAGTTCATTGAGCACATCAAGGAGAAGAAGTGCCCCAAGAAGAAGTGCCTCAACAAGATTGTCAAGACCAAGACGTGCTACCTGACCCTCTACAAGCTCAAGACCAAGACCATCAAGAAGCAGTGCAAGCCCACCAAGCAGCCCAAGAAGCAGATGTCTAAGAAGCAGCGATGCCCCGATTGTGGTTCTACCGACTGTGGAGGAGGCAACCAGTGCCCCAAAAAGAAGCAGCAGAACAAGAAGCCTCAGAACAAGAAGCAGCAGAGCAAGAAGCAGCGATGTCCTGACTGTGGCTCTACCGACTGTGACGGTGGAAACCAGTGCCCTAACCAGGACCAGAGAAAGAAGCAGCGATGCCCCAACTGCGGCTCTTCTGGATGCGACGGTTGCTCCGGTAACAACCACTCCCAGTGCCCCAACTGTGGCTCCCGAAACTGCGGAGGTTCTTGTTAGTTTAGTTTAGTTTTTGTTTAGTTAAGATATTAGAGTGTAAGAGTACGAGCATCGAGTCCGAGCATCGAGTTCCGAAGGACGAGATGCGAGCTGTACCAGTAGAGGCAGGTCTTTCTGTTTTTTGTATAAATGTATTCTGTTGAGACTAATCTTAGTGAACAAAGGCTAAGTAAACCAAAAACCTTAACAAAAAAAATTTCCAAGTTGGGACAAAATCTGAACTCTGCCATATTGTACACATAATGGGTACCAAAATGATCCACGAAGAAAGACTGTTTTAATGGTAGTCTACTCATTAGTGTGGTGTTGAATCTACTGAAGTTATGGGTGTTTTAAAACAAAATTAAAATTAAGGTCAGGTGTCAGAAGTAATATCACGAGAAAGTAAAGACGACATAAGAAAGAGCTTATCTGGAGCATTAAATTGGTATATATAACATCACCATGTCTATCTACACGTTGTCTTCAAAACCACCTTTAAGTTCCAACTTGTTAATTATCAACATTGGCTTTCACGTGACACTCAAACATCTAGCCAACAGCTATACTTTCTCAATCTCACGTGCCACTCGTATAAAACACCGTTTTGAACTACCCCTCTTTTTTCCCCTCGTTTTCAACGTGCTTCCCTTATACCTTCCTTATGGAACATGTGCAAGGTGTGTTGATTATCTGATGAGATAATCTGAGTGAAGAAACTTACACTTTGAGAGCAATGCGTTTTTCTCAGCCGTATTGCTCTTATAATATACTATTCTGGTAAGTTAGAGAAGCAATGTAGAACTCAGTGACAGATGGATACATTGAGACCCGAAGACAACAAGTAGAGACTGAACGATGTCAGATTCGGCTTGAGACAGGTGGATGTGTTGCTGTCAATCACGAAGTAACAGAAAAATACAACCACCACCAATTATTGTCTATAATGATATGAAGACATCTCCAATACCACACCGGTACTGTATCACCAAACCCCAGATGAACAAAAAGAACTGCTCTATATGAAAATCCCAGCTCATTATAGTCAACATCTCAACTCTCCAGTCAAGTCTTCTCCACACTTCATCTTCATGCACTAAAGTACGGAAATGTTCTATACGTGTGACAGCGGAGATCCGTACCCTGGACTTGACTCTTGGGGCATGTGTAAACCTCCTACACCATGTGAACACTGTACCATCATTTAATTCCAACCACATATAAACCCCCGTTGTCCCCTCCTATCTCACTAACCATTCGCTTCTCGCTCTCCTCTTTCACTATGAAGTTCTCTACCGCCACCCTTGCTCTCGCTACTGTTGCTCTCGCTGCTCCCGCTCGAGGCGACTACAACCAGTACTCTGTCTCAAACCTGGACCAGTCTCTCTACCAGTGGCCCCAGTCTGACTACATGTACCAGATGGCTGCTCAGCGAGACAACCGAAACCTGGCCATGCGAACTGACGGTCGAAACCTGTACTTTGGTGATGCTCGAGGTGATGTCAACGGCACTCCTCTGCGATCTGTCAATGTTTACGTTGATATCAAGGGCGACCTGAACATTGCTTCTGACGGCTCCAACGCTCAGCAGTACGTTGGTGTCAACGACGGCCGAATCGGTCTGTCCAACCGACGAAACAACAACTTCAACCTGCAGCGACTGTCTGACGACCGTGTCTCTTGGAGATACAACGACCAGCAGCTGTTCCACGCCTGCCCCGTTGACCAGTACGGAAACACGTACGACATTGGCAACCAGCGATCTCAGGACCACCTCTACCAGGTTTTCACCGGCCAGGTTGCCTGTGCTGACCCCATTTCTGTCTCCCTGAACGGTAACCGACAGAACGGTAATGCTCGATACCAGGACTCTCAGCTGCGAATCAGCAACAACCAGCAGTTCCGAAACTCGCAGATTGTCCAGAACAACGGCCAGCTCATGCTCGTTGACAACCGAAACAACAACTACGACCAGTTCCGAGGTCAGCTCTCTTACCGAGGCCAGCTCGTTGACAACCAGGGCCGATTCGTCCAGCTCGGTAACAAGGCCTCCATGCGATTCACTGACCGAAACCAGGTCCGAAACGGCCTCACCGGATTCTCTTACAACAACAACCAGCTGACTTACCAGAACCAGGGCTTCGTTGCTTGCCAGGTGCAGAACGGCATGTGGGACCTGCGACCCGTCGCTGTTGAGGCTGCCGCTGCTGGATGTTCTAACGCTCAGTACGTCCAGATCTCTATGGAGCCTCTTTACTAAACGGTTAGTTAGAGACTGACTTTTGGCCTAGCCTTTTTTTTTTTTAACCAATAAATTATTACCAAACAATATTGTGAGACTGTTGTAGTTGTAGCCTCAGGATCTGAAATCTACTGTGCTCATATGATACTTGCCGACCTCAACCATACGATAGTTGTGCATCTATTATAATATAATTATATCCGTAACTTGCTTGCTTGTAGCCTTTCTACCACCCTCTAACTGGAGTGTACAAGTTAATTCATTTGTCACTTGAATTCAACTATTCACACTACCGGTACTGCACTGTCCACTTCTGTATCGACACTAAGCGATATTTCTACAGTATTTCCTAACATGAAGATCTTCAACTTAGGAAGTAATTAGTTAGAAGAAAGGGAGCAAGATATAAACAACAATGGTCGTCAGTTTCGACATTACAGTTGAGCCTAAAGTGGCTATTCTCTACTTCTTGGTAAATGTTGACAGAAAAGTCAGAAAGCCAATTTTACATGGTCACTAAAGGTGCTACTATGGTCCGAAAAGCCGTTACTGTATTTGATATCAAAATGACTGTATAGTTAGTCTCGTTTCAACAAACTACATGCGAAGTGCGTCTACAATATCACAGAAGTTGTAAACTTTGAAACGACAACAGCAACTGCAATAATCACGAGAAGGCTTAGAAAACACCATATTCGATATCCCACGACCTCAATTAACACACCCATACCAATTTCAGAAATTCTCAAAAAAAAAAAATTGGACTCCGAAACCTAAAATATTTGTTTCACTATTTAGCATCCGTCGTGATGAAGATCATTATAAAATTATCAAGTCGTTAAAATGATCTCCAGAAGAATGTAATTATATTGAAAGGTTCCAAGTTCCTCTGAGATAATTTTTGCAGGAGTTGTATGATTCCTACAATGTCTGAACAAGATACTTCCCCAGGCACTTGAAATACACCCAACCATAACCACATTTCTAACCAATGCCCCCATAGCTTAAATAAACAATACCTTGAAGTCTCGAACCTCTTCCATTCCTCCAGGATATGTGTGGATGGCTTGAAGATTTGTAAAAAGTGAACCCCAAAACCATTGGTATAGAAATGATGTCCGTTTTCCGATCAACACAATAGTACCATTTATTCTGTGTTTACTTGGGTTTCTCCTCCACAACTGATATTTTAAGTTTCGGTGTCCAAAATTATTTCTTTTTAAGGATTTTCTGGAATTGGTATGGGTTGATTCCTTGGGATGTGGTGATGTCGAAAACGGTTTTTGCTAAGCGTTTTCGAGCGTTGTGCTCTTGCTGAGTCGTTTTAACTTGTTTATGGTATATCTCGTAAGATACGCATATTACAAGTTTCTGGAGTAGACCATTGGAATCACACGCCTCAGCCAGTGCGGATAATACTAACATATCTGTATTTTAACAGTGTAAACAGCATCTAGAGACCCTGGTCTTGCCTTTTTTCAACTCCCTGTTAGTTAAATATGTATACTCTATGTACAGTATACTCAGGTTGTACTTGCTATGTGTTCAGAGTGCTGACAGTCAGTATCTACTAAAGATGAAATATGGAATGTTCTTCGGTTACAGCAGTTGAAGGGTAAACTTCTTTATGGTGAAGTATTGTTGATCACCATTGTTTGTCCTGTATCTGTTGTCCTTGGACACACTGCAGCTTCTTTTTTAATATCTTCTTTCATAAGATGTCAAGCCCTTTTTTTTTTATTCATTCCTTAAAAAGTTGGATGTCCCGCTGGTCGCTTCGATTATCCATATTTTGTTCAACGTCAAGTAATAAAAGTCAACTGGGAGTCTGTGTTTGGCCTTCCCGGACACGTAGAGTAACGTGAAATCGCCCAAAAGAATCTCCGTAGCCCAGCGATCAAAACAATATCTCAATACCCATGTTTAGGTGGCCATAGCACTTATTATAAGCGTTATCCGTAGAAGTGTTGTTGACAAGTTACTTAAAGTCCGTACGATGTTGGACTTCATTTGACTTGCAGAAATAGTTGAACATGAGACATGCATAACAAAATCACGTCCAGTCAAGTGGTCTCTAACTAGGCCAATAAGTATCCGAAAATACCAATACTACAGTTAAATTAATGAGCAAAGTCAGCAGATTCTTTTAACATACCATTGACTTCTTCATCTTGAATGCCGGAGAAGATCCAATTTTCTTTTTTTTTACTTACGAAAAAACGACTCCCTTTGCCACACGATGCTGCACCTTCCGATACCAATTAGCCAAACTTTGACACGCTTACAGTTCACTTTACGGCAATTGATAAACTCATCTTATCTCGCTCAAAACACCTGCGATTGGGCTGAAACTCCAAAATACACCTATAAACCACCCCCAAACCCCCCAGTTACTTTTACCAAGCCCTACTCCAACTTTCACCCCACCTGTTTTGTTCACCACCAACCAACCCTAACTTGACTTCTTCACTCAACATGGAGGTGTTTATCGAGGCGGTTCTTGGAGCGGTGACACTCAACAATCACGTGGACGAAGAGGATACCCACCTCGAGTACTTCTCCAACTGGATCCACGCCAACCAGCACAAATGGAGCACGATTTCGACCAAGGAGTACCAGAACCGCGTGGACATATCGGAAGAGCACCTACTAACGACTACGGGGAGTGGATTCGACGACTCCAAAATGGAACTGGAAGTGACCACTGCGGCTTTACCGTGGCTGGTTTTGGGAGGACACGTCTTGTTAGGCTTTACAAAGAAGGTGGACGACATTTCCAGGCTGTTGCAATACTGCGGCTTTCGGCATTTCGACAACGACACACTCCAGAGCATCGTCGAATGGAGCACGTATCCGGCAAGGCTCGGACTAGACGATGTACAGCTCCGCACACTCGGAAAATCGTTCAGATTGCTACAGAGAGCGAGTTCGAAAAAACTCAAGTCGTCGGGTATGAAATGGAGACGGTTGGGGTACACTAAGCTGACGTGGGAGGCGATTTACAAGCAGCATTTGAGCACCAAGAACCTCAACCCGCTACTGGATACCCCGGGCATCACTTTTTTTGCTCTCATTTGCATCGGCCATGACTTGTACACTGTGGTGTTCATTGATGGTCTAACTACGGCTTTCCCGTTTTCTCGCCCATTTCACGCCAGTTCGGTCCCGCTTCTCGCCAATGGCATTGCTGGCGCTCTACATCAGATGATTGAGAAATACGGCCAGCCTGCCTTCTTTGTGCTACTCAATCCGCTCAGCAAATGGCTACAGGCAGCTATGGAGTTGGCATTATCTCGGCACCTACCTGAACCGCTGATATCCGAGTTTATAGCCCCCACAGAGCTCACGACAGATCCCACATGTACTCCTTCCCGTGTCAGTGTTTTCTTATCGTCCATTCACATCACTCTGGAAAACCAGAAACAAATGATAGATATGGACCCGTTTCCCATGCTCGAAACCACCGACCCCTGGAAATCGACGTTTGTGGAAAACTTCCACTGGGCCCAGGTCGATATTCCCACTACTCACCCTGAGGTTGCTGTTTCAGACCCCAGATTGAAAGTTCCGAAACTGAAACGACTGAGTTTGTCTAAACTGCCTACGCTGACGATAGATAATGGTACTAGGAGACTACTAAGGTGTGTGCCGCCATCAGCGAAGCAGGGTCTTCTGGTGGACACAGCTGCTCAGGAAGATGAAGGGCTGGCGAAAAGGTTCGCAGAGTTGTATGAACTTAGTCTAGGGTTCATGTTGCAACCTGGACGCGAACGGAAGGCTCCTCCTATGGACTTCACGTCTCGCAAACTGATGCTGCACATGTGGGAGTGTGTAAGACGAAAGGATTCTCATGAGTCAGAAATAGATCGACACGAAATGTCCAGCATTCTGTCGAAATGTGACGATCTGTTCAGACGGCTGGGGTCGAATGAGTCGTTGTGGTGCAGTGAAGGCATTGAGATAGCCCGGGGTTCGGATCCAGGCGTGATCCAGTTCCACACTGTAGCTCGAGAGCCGTATTTGTGGTGGAAGGGAGGGGAGTTGGCTGAAGGGTTGCTACAGGGGTTTTCTGTGAATGATGTGGGGGTTAGTATGGAGGAGCCGGTGAGGGAGAAGGTGACTGTGCATTTGTCTGATGATGAGGGTGTGGAAGAATCTGTGAAGAGGAGCAGGGAGGGTACAGTGGATAGTGAGGAGGAGGAGGCGAGGAAGAAGAGGAGGGTGAAGACTGTTGAGGTGAGTGAGGGGGAGGAGGAGGACGAAGGTACTAATGGGGTTGAGGAGGACGAAGTGGCCGAGGAGATGGCTGAAGGTACTACTGTGACTCTCGAGGATGTTGAACACGAGAGCGAGGAGGTAGTTGGACAGGAGCTGATTACTTCTGAGGTTGTTGATGAGGTGGAACAGGAGGTTGAGTCTTTTGAAAGTCCTGAGGACGAGGACGAGGGTAGTGGGGCTGAGACTGACGTAGTCGGGGATATTGAGAAGATGGTGAAGGGGGCTGAGTCTGATGATTCTGATGAGTCTAGTGCCTCGAGTGAGTCTGATGAGTCTAGTGAGTCTGATGAGAATGATGAGAATGAAGACCAGGCTCCTAATGCTACTCAGAGGCCTACTCCTCCTTTGGCTACTCAGAAGCCTGCTTCTCCTGTGGCTACTCCTATTGCGACTCAGAAGGTCGATGGCACTCCTAAGACTCCCCTGTCTAAGAGTCTCATCAGTGCCACTCCTGAGAAGGCTCCTGAAAAGACGCCTCTGTCCAAGAAGATTATCAAAGCTACTCCTGAAAAGGTGGTGAAGACTACTCCTGAAAAAGTCAATGGTTCTCCTCGGAATCTGGTCTCTGAGTCTTTCCGTACTGTACTTCTCCCCAAGTCCCCTGTGAAGCCCAAGTCCCCTATGAAAGCTATGTCTCCTGTGAAAGCCAAGTCCACTCGTGCTACACCTGAGATGACTCCTTCGTCTAAAAGGGTGATTCAGGCTACTCCTGAAAAGGTGGCCAGTACTTCTCCTAAAAAGTGGGAGGCCAGTGGTTCTTCTGAAACGATCAGTGGTCTTAAGAAGGGACATTTCAACCCCCGTGAGAAGTCCAGGTCCAAGTCTCCCAGCAAAGACAAGGCTACGCCCAACAAGATATCCAAGACTACTTCCAACAGGTCTACTCCATCATGGACACCACCTACTGGGTTTAGAACTCCTTCTTCGGTGTCAAACTCAAACACATCACGAGTAGACATGTCGACTTCGTCAGCTTTCGAGACCATCTGCTACAATCCATCTCCTTGTAACGCGCACAAAAAAGACATGCGCCACTTTGTGTATGAGAAAAACCACCCACTGATGAAACGTCTGGAAAAGTATGCAGCGCGGAAAAAGAGTGGAGTAAAGCATGATATCTCCAGTGTGCTGAAAGATAGCTAGTATTTATTAATGTATATTGTATAACGATAGAGACCGTGTTTGGTTACTGTATTTTAATATGATGCCCTTGACTGGTTTGATCCAATGGTGTCTATTAATTACTTCACCTCTATTAATAATTTGTCACAGCATAAGGAATGCATATTTAGAGTTTCTGATATTAATACAACTCCTCCTAACTCTTCATAAATTGGAGATAAGTACCAGTACTGTACCGGTACTACCAGTACAGTCTCACTACAACTACAACTACACTGGTTTGCAGACTCGCACCTACGGTGCTCGTCTGCCTATTCTTAATAAAATAAATCAATTAACAAACTACAACTCTCCACTGAGAATTGCCTCCACCACAAAATTAATATAGTCCCTCTTCGGCGTCAGGGAACATCCAAACCGTTCCTCCAACGACCTTCTAATGCTCTTCTTGGTCACACTCATGAGATCCGCCGTTCGCAAAATGTCTCTCACACCCTCAGTGATTTCTTCGTTGGAAGGCAGGTTGTGAGACATGACAGGAGCGGGGTCTGGAGTAGACAACAAGCCCACCTTGGACTCGTTCTGATGCATAGACACCTCATCCATGAAGGGTGACTCGTTGTAAGCATCGTACGACGACATCTGGTCAAACGTAGACCGTCGATCATACTGCTCATGGTCCTGGAGCTCCTCCTCCTCCCAGTTTTCAGCCTGGTAATCTTCCCATCGTTGCATGGGAATCTCAGCAGGGTCAAACTTGCCTTCAGACGAAAGCACCATCTTCTGACCCTTTTCTCCCAGCACAACTCGAGTGTTACCCCAGGAGAAATCGTCCATGTGCCAGAAAGAGTAGAGAGGAATAGCCAGCGAGAAGACAGGAATGGCCAGGATGTAAATGAACATCCATCCAATCATCTCCCATCGTCGTCTCATCAGGAAAATGATAGCCTGCAGACCGTAGATGGCTCCGAGCAGCGCAATAGAAGCAATGGGAATGTTGCTAGGGTCACTGGCAAGTCGGTAGATGAGGTAGACGATGTATCCAACCAGAACGGGTTGAACAATGGTCGACATGAGATCCAGGAGAACAACGAAACGCATAGAGAAACAGCAGAAACCACACAGCTGCTGCATAGGCACCAGCTCCATCAGGTTATGGACAGTGGAATTAATCCATCGTCGACGCTGAGACAGGAACACAGACCACGTGTCAGGAGCAAAAGTCCACGCCTCGGCTTCTCGAATGAACTTGGTCTTGTACATGGGGAAGTGCTTGAGCAGCAGAGTGGTCAAGTATCGATCTTCTCCAAGATGCAGCAGGTTCTTCAAGTGCAGAGTATCAACTCGGTTGATCATGTAGTTGTGGACAATGGCATTGGAGACAAACAGAGGCTTACCAGTATCGAGTGAGACAATTTTGTACATGGAGAAACAACCGGGAAGACAGGTGACACTACCAAACAGCGACTCAAAGGCCTTGGCCATGTTATGCGAAATGTAGTACTCGTAGACCTGCATCATGGTGACAATGGTAGACTTGGCGTTAGACAGAGACGTTTCTCCACACAGAGCAATGATTCGGGTATCGTGAAGGAAAGCAGAGATCATTCGAGTAGCAGCATCAGGAGCAACCTGAGTATCGGCATCGACCTGGAACAGGTACTCGTAGTAGGCAGGGTTGACACCAATGACATTCTGAATCTGATGGTACAGTTCCAGCTCCAAAGGGTTCATGGGAAGACCATAGTGGACTCGGTTGAGGAACCGCATAACCACCATCTGAGAGTCTCGCTTACCTCGGTTACCGGGTCGGTTCACCTCAGTAGGCCGTCCCACCTTGACCACAACGACAAAGGGTACAATGTGGCCTCCAACCTCATACAAACCAGAGAAGACCTTACCCATGTTGTGCTGCTTGGAACCCTCTCCAAGAGACTCAAACGACAGAGCCTGAGCATCAACCTCCGGGGGAACACCGAGAATATCGAGCACAATTCGAGGAGTGGGTCTATCGTTACCAGCTCCAACAATCATACCATCACAAACAACAAACAGCAACTTTCGCTTATCGTCGTACTTGGATCGAGCAAGAGAGTCAATGGCTCGTCGAAGCGACTCTTCGTCCTCAGTGTACGCGGGAATCTGGCAAATGTAGAATTTATCCAGATCCTCAGGCTTCTTGGGCTTGGAGAACTGAAGAGCAGCAACAAACTTGAAGAAAATGACAGCAACGAGGAAAATGGAAATGGCCAGCAGGAAATACCGGGCAAACTCACACTGGATCGAGTGTCGAGTATCCAGTTTACCCACAAAGAACAGGTTATCGAGACAGTCCTTCATATCCAACTTGGCGTTACCATCAAGCTGCAAGTTGTCCCAGAACTTGGACAGATCACGACCAGAGTACTGCTGGAAGAGACTGACAACTTCATCGGCAAGGAATCGAGTGTCAACGTCCTTGCTGGGAGACTCCCCACTCTTGGCTCGAAGACGCATATCTCCAGTGACATACTGGGTCAAGTCGTAGACATTGTTATGCAGATAAGCGATGGTCTTCTGCTTGTCAGCCTGCTCCTTGATGTACTTCGCGGTGATACCATTGTAGCCCTTGAAGAAGTTGATTCGCAGGTTCTTCATCTGCTCCATGTACCAATCGGGTCGAGAGTCGTTCTGGAACGCTCGGAAATCGTGGTACTGGGCATTCTCGTCGGTGTAGTTGGAAGTGGAACCCATCACAAGCATATCGTCAATAGGTCCGTTGATACCGTTACACACGGCAGAGATCTGAACAGGGAACAAGTCAGAAGCATCCTTACCGGCGTACTTGAGAACAGCAGAAGAAGAGACGATGGGAGGGTAGTGACCAGGTGCAAAGGATCCAAGGTCAAAGACGTTACCTCGGATTGAAGTGTATGCCTTCTTTGGATCGTTTTCAAAAGAATGAGACTGCAGTTCCGAGTTGGAAAAGACATGCTGAGTAGGACAAATAAGAATAGGGAAACCGACCAGGAACAAAACAACAGCGCCACAAGCAAGCCAAATGAGCAGGTTGATTGCCAGCTTTTCTCTCCAGGCAATTCGCACATCCTTTCGCTTCATGCCTCCAATCCACTTGATGGCGGCATCAGGAACCCACCACGTCAACGACCACACAATGAACATCCAGAACTTTCGCTTTCCAGACACACTGAGCGACTCCACCACATCATCCTCAGCTTCACCAACCTCCTTGGCTTGAAGCTCACCGTTGGCGTTGTATCTGAACATATCACCGGTTTGGCCAACCACAGGGTTACCATCTTGGTCATAGTAAAAGGCGTCTTCAGGAGAAAGACCAATGTCCCTGTTCAACACATCCTCCATAGCATGCTCAGTGGAATGGGAAGGATCGACCATATTCTTCCATGCTCGCTCAGATAGGAACACACCAGTGAGACCGATTCGAGCATCTCTCTCCTTCCAGCCATGGTGTCCCACGACCTGTGCACTGGTAACTCGATCATCTCCTCCTTCAAAGGTATCATCATCGTAAATCTGCTCTTCGTTCTTAGCCAGAGCAATGAATCTGGCAAAGGGAATGAACATACCGACATCAGTAGTCTTCACTCGCTGTGTGAACTCGGTGATACCAAAACACTTGATCTGCTGTCTGACACACCGGGCATCAAACTGGCCAGCAATACGTCTATCATTGGGCTTCAAGCAAATGACAAAGTACGGGTTGGCCTCTTCAAAGGCGTCAGTGAGAGCTTCAACCGACGACACAAACTGTCCACACGCATCGTTACGTGCCTTCTGCTTTCGTCGACCTCCATTGGCATCCTTACGTCGAGTGGACTTTCGAACCAGAGACGGTTGTCGTGCAGGCTGAGAGTTCAACGAGGCCTGAACGTACTCGCCTCCAAAGTCCTTGTTAGCATCAGCATGAACAGCACCGGTGTGGAACAGCTGTCTGAGGAAAGGTGATGTGGAATCACTGGTGAAGACGGCCACTGTGTCTCCGGAAATTGACTCGGCGTTGTCTGCAAGAAGATGGTCAGTACCATACTCAACCTCTCCAGCAAAGTGACGAACCAGGAAGGATCGAGGAGAGGAGGGTGATTCAACAACTGTAGACTTGGAGAATCGTTTCGACAAAGAGTCAAGCAGCTGACTGTCTGACTTATCTCGTCTAGAGTAATCATCAACAACAGACAAGATACCAAGAGAAGGCTTGTACAGAGCTCGAACAATGTCAGAGTTGTCAAAGTACTCTGCGGTGGGCACCACAATGTCTTCAGACTCCAGCAAATCAGTCATGTTCTCAAAGTAAATGGACTGAACAAACTGGTAAAACTTTTCGTTGGCAGCATTGTGCAGCAGTCTGTCAAGAGTAGGAACAGCAGGAGACACGTTGAAACCGGGGAAGTCGACCAGCGTGATACTAGTCTCAACGAGGTTGTTCTCCTTCGTATCTTCATCGTCAGAAGTCTGAGAAAGCAGAACGTTGATCTGTTCAAGCACCCAAGAGAACAGCATGGCGTAAAGGCACCGGGCTAGGGTATCAGCAGACTCCCGTGCTCCCTTCTGGTCCAGCACGAGTGTTACCCGGTCGTTTCGCATCATCACTGTCTTGTACACCATGGCGTTTTCCAGCACGGTGGTTCGGACTCCCAGGAAGTTGGCCACCAGGTTGAGAGTCTCGGGGTTGGCAATCTCAACAGCAGGGCCGCTGGTACCGTCGTTTCCAGTCGACTTGAACTGGATCTGACCCAGATGCAGAACGGCAGCCAGAATCTGCGACATGTTGGCCATATCGGATCTGGAAAAGCCGAGGGAAGCCATAGCGCCCTTCAAGTGGGTGAACCGCTCAGCGTCGTTGATTCCAGACTTGACCTGGCTCTGGTGGCCGAGGTATCGGAAAGATCGAGCTTCAGAAGGCTCAGGAAGCTCCAGGTACTCTCGTTCGGTGGAAGAGATACCAGCCAGGAGGTAGTAGAAGACGTGAAAGTTTCGCTCGGCAGTAGGCACCTTGGTGATTCGAGATCGCTCCAGACGGTAGTCCAGGAACGAGGCACCGATCAGAGTCGAGTCTGCGGCGTATTGCAGTTCGGCGACTACTCCAGCTCGTGACGCTTGGGTGGATGTCAGGGTTTTCGAGCAGGTGAACGCGGAGGTGATGAACTCGGCGTTTTTGATTTTGGTGGAAAGGGGGTTGTTGGATAGGGCTGGGTTAGTACACGGTAGCAAGGGCCGAACGTCCGAGCGGACCCAAAAAGCGGTCACAAAATAAAAAAGACATACTGTAGTGTGACTGGAGGCATGGTGGTGAGACCACTCACTGTCTAGTAGAGTCAACATTACCATCTAGTGACACTGTACTAGCATCTCTAAACCTGAGTAATGTGACAAACTCACTGGAAACAAGTCCCCAGAAACCATTGTAATGCCACAAGCAACACATCCCATGTCACATTGCACACCCCACTGCTCTAGACCAAAAGCTCAGTCTAGATACTGCTGATGTGTCATGGCACTGGCATTGTGACACTGTCTAAAACCACCACCAATGCCACAAATGACATATCCTCTGTCACCCGCTAGTCTCTCCTACCCCGACAACCTGCTGGTTGTCAAATTCGTTAGTACTCACTCAAAAGGCCAAACAAAATATTGTTCTTGAACTCGGTCTTACCAGAGCCACTTTCTCCCAGAAACAAAACCAGCTGCGACTCGCCCCGTTTCACCATTCGGTTGAAAATCTGAATCGCAAAAGCGTTCAGAGGCTCCTTGCGCTGCTCGTCCATGGGAGTGTAGGTGTTGATCATGACCAGAGTCCGGGACGAAATCGTGGCAAAAGGCATGCCCTGATGGTACCGAGCGGCCAGATGGGACGCCAGACCAACGTCCGACATGGCCGACGGAGGCAACTGCGACAAATCTGTGACGTTTGCCGTCATGGTGTTGTGTGTCGTGTGTGTTGTGTGTGTGGTGATGAATGAAGGAAGGACCTAATTACAGTATCAAAGTCCAGTCCCAAAATAGCTAAACATAATAGACTGACAAAAGTTAATCTATAAATAGGCCTGACACGTAAGCTGGGATCATAAAGCGGTTTAGTGAGTAACTGCTCGGGTTCATTTGACCAGTCAGATCCGCCTCATTTTCATTCACCCTCCCTGGTATTTTTTTCCCCGGTCTCTGTTGTGTACACCAAAGCCTATATGCACGGCGTTGTCCCGGCAACGCACTCATGCACGCTTTGGGACACCTCTAAATAAGACCTAAGATCATCATAACATGGCAAGAAAGAAATAACAAAAAAATGCCAAGTGCCAGGTGTTTTCCTAGGAAGTATTCGAGCTGATTCCCTTGTGGTTCCTCTGTCGAATACCTCATAATTCCCTAATTACCATGTCTCATTGTACGCCTCATATTACACACTGCCTCATCGCAACATGACGGGAAAAGGTTGTTTGGTAAACACTGATGTACACCCAGAGGCCAAATGTGGGTTGAAAACTAGCCTGGTGTGTTTTTAATGGGCTTCTGATGGGCTTCTGACCATGTGGCCATTTTTTCAGCTTAAAAAAGAGCATTTTCAGCCTACAAGTAAGAGGTGAAGGTATACATGTGTCGTTTGACCTTCGTAAACAATGGCATTATGCCTCACAAGAGCACCTCAAAAAAAGGAGAAACGTTGAAACAGCCTCAAAAATAAGGCACGCAAATAAACGGCCCCACAAAGAACACAGGCACCACCACAAAGAAATCAAAGCACTCCTGTTTTCATTCCTTGTAATTTCCGTGTTATTCGGTTACTCGTGCAAAGTATATTTTTGTGGAGGCCCGAATTTTTAGTGCGAAAGGAGTAATATTCCAGACTAGACACGGGACAACTCGCTGGATGCAGGTGGTTTGAATATTATCTTCGGCAAAAATATTTGTTGAACTTTGTTAAGAAGAAGTGCTACAGGTTTGTGAAAAATGAGGTTCCGGATGTGGTAAGGAAGTAGGGAAATGTGGAAAATGAAAAGAAACATCTTAAGATTAATATTAACAGCAAAATATCCCAGTTATTTTCTCAAAGCGGCCAGGATACACCACACCCCCAGGATTTAAACTCCGATTTACTTAAGGTTTAGTTGGTGACAAAACGGGGTATTGTATGACAAAATAGGGGTGCAGATTGGTCATCCCCAGATTAAAATAAATACGTAATAAATAAATAAATATGTAGCAAAAGCTGGAATTACTAAGAATCGAACAGGTTTACCAGGCACTGCACTGGTAGTGCAATTAATACAGAAACCAGCCTACCAGAAAATGGCACCAGCAACGAGCCAGAGCAACATACATATAAGACTACAGTACTGGCATTTTTGATTAATAAAGAATAAAATTAGTATGTGATGTTTGTGATGTGCGATTCAGAGTCTTGTGACTACTTCTTCATAGTCTTAGTAGTGTTCTGAACAAGAGATCGCTTAGCCTGAGAAGGCTTGGGGGCAGTGAGAACAGAGGCGCCGAGAGAGATGGTGAAAAACTGCATTGTGAGAGATGTGAGAGAGATGATGTGTTTGATAGATTGTAGGAGGAGGATTGAGGTGGTTTAAATAGTTCTCAGGTTTCCTACAGCTTTCCAGTGGCAAATTTACCTACAGTCTAAAAATGCGTATACAGTTTTCAGCCGTGCTAAAGTGACGTCTGAAATGCACGTTTACGATCTAAACTGCTCGGAGTCCGAACCGAGGTGGAAAAGAGTAGCGGTTAGTGGCTGTCATCGGAGTCCGGTGAGACGAAGAAAACGGTGGAAAAATATATAAGAAATGATGGATATTCGTAGTTTTGAGGTGTAGATGAGAGTGCAGAGTATGGGGTTGATGGTGTATGTTGTAGGGTGTATATTAAGACTCTTAAAGTGTATTAAGTAGATCAGATAAAACTGTCGTCATCGGTAAACGGCTGATATTTTCACTAGTGTCTTTTGCCACTAACTGTTTGCACAGCCTCTCTGTAAAGGGATGGATGATGCATATGAAGACGACAAATAGAACGGGTTTGATTGGAGCAATTGAGTCCTATGCATTTCTACAGCTCTTTTGCAGCATTTCTACCACCTTAAAATACCTGCTATTACTTCCCTGGAGCTCAATTGGCTGTAGTCGCTTCTCCTTAGACTGTTCTAAATATACCACACCACCGAGGACAATAAACTTGACAGCTGACAGAGATGGATTTTTTTACAGCTTTTCTTCCCTGCCGGTTATTGATTTGATCATTACAAACATCTGAAGCTTACATTTTGTACATTCTTTCAGAAGGGTACATTTTAATCATCTTTGGTAACATGACAGAACTACAGCACATGGCCACCAGTGGAACATCTAGACCACCCGATGACTGCTGTATTATTTAAATACACGTATTTTACTCGCTGGAACTCCAGACTCACTCATTTAGATCCACTTATCAATACCTCGTTTCTATAGGTTACTAATCATAGCCGAGTCCTTAGCGCTGAATAACACCCTAACAGCAGAAGCCTCACACAACACAAAAGCATGGATACATTTCCAAATCCATACACCCACTCATGCTCAATCATACACCAGCCATCCCTCTTTTCTCCATATTTTTCCGGATTTACTCTCGTCAAATTTTCGCTTAATTATTACACCTCCCACATGTCCTTGTCTCACTCCGCCAATCCCACCCAGCCATGCATACACAAGCTGAGCCACGGTCACTTGTAGCCTGAATAATAATCAAACGCCGTTTTTGTGTTGTAATATCGAATAAATATATAGCAAGCAAGATAAAGAACAATGGCGGCTACCAGGTACAAAGAGAACAGGCCAATCGGCGATGCAGCAGATTGATTATGTTTGATTACTGTCTCTCTTTTATCGGAAATTATTACTTCAAAAAACGAAAGCAAAATTTGAATAATCACATATCCATACTCAGATAGATCTACAATCCCGTACCTGCTACAAAAACCTTCCAAATACGCCTGTTGAAGAAACGATTCCCCACTAGCATACCTCGCTTAACCAATCAAACTCCGGATAACACGTATTCATTAACGTTCGGAAAAAAAAAAAAAGCGCCGCTCAATTAAACATCGCGTTGTATCAAGGTTGAGATTTACGTTTGAGTCATTTGGTGCATTTAGTGCATAAATTGGAAGCCCGCATGCAGCCCAGATACTCCTCCAAACTCACATACGCGAATATGCAGCTAACTAAATAATTGGAAGAATACACAAGAAATAGTTACAACACAAATAGGTGACTATCTACAATACTACACAGAATCGGCTTACTATTGGCCTACTCTCTACTGTCGTCAGTCAGGTCTTCGACCGTCCTTCAGTCATATACACAATAAATAGTTAGTTACAAAAATGGCTACAACCAGCCGCCTCCCTGCTCCAAGTACTCCCGGGCAATGTTATCCCCGGCCTTGGCAGCACACCTCATCCAGTGTCGAACAATCGCCATACGCGTGGGATCCAGCTTGTCCAGATCAGACGACGCACACTGCGGCATGTCCTCAAACAGCTCGTTCAGCCGAGTGAGAGGCATCACACTCAAGCTGACATCGCCAGGGTGACTCAGCTGCATAATGCCAAGCTCACGCTGAGCCACGGCATTGCCCTCCTTGGCGGCAATCGTCCACAGCTCTCCACACTCCTTCATTCCAAATCCAGAAAGGGGAGAAGAGCCAGTAGAAGAGGACGAAGGAATTGCAACGCCGCTGCTGGTGGCCTGGAAAATCTCGTTCGCAGAGTCCACCATGCACTCCACAGCCTCGTGCTTGATAGACAGAGCAGCGAGGACAACGTCCCAGAACATCTTACCAGAGTAGGAAAGATCCAGGTTGTCGAGGGGAGCAAAAGCGGCAATCATCTGCAAGTCTCGGAACAGAGTCTTGGGTCGAAGATCAGATCGGAAAAGACTCTGCAGCTCCTCCACGATGGCATCAGCTCCAGGATCGGATCGAGTGCCAGCTGTCAAAGCAGCCACAACAAGCGTCTCCAGCTCGTACAGGCATTGCATCTTGGCATGGGGCGAAGTGACAGTCGAGAACTTGGACAGAATCTCACTATAAGCCCGCTCATAGGGGAAAGGAGCAGACAGCGTGTTGCTGCAAATGGCACCAGAAATCACGGGAGTGATGCACGAGGGGATGGAAATGGGGATTCCATCGGGCAGCCGCGCCTCCACTGCCGCGTGTGGAGTGTTGGGAAGAGTCAGCTTGAAAGTAGGAGGCAGAGGCGAAGGAGCTGCGGTTGCAGAGCCCAGGTTTGCCGTCTGTACACCCAAAGGGCCTGCAGAGTTGACCTTCACGGGAGTGATAGGTGCACTGGAAGCACTGGTAGCGGCTGAGGGGGGAAGGGTCAGCCGGAAAGCGCCTCCTTGAGCAGTAGATCGCATGGAAAAGTACGACTCTGTGGGGCTGGAGCAGGTGAGCTTCTGAGGAGTGCCCATCTGTTCACAGGAGGCAACGGCCACAGTGCTGACTGTGCCAATGCTGAGAATGGACGACCGGTGTCGTAGAGCCCGAGGAGGCGCGTGTTTCACGGACAGACACGCCTTGACGAGATCAGAAGACAGCCACTGGTCGGTCTCACTTCCAGCAAACCACCCTGTGCCAAGATCCGAGTAGACAATGGACACGAGGAACATGTGGAGATCCTCAGAGCACTGCAGAGTTCGCTTCTCAGGGAACAAAGGCGATCCTCCGACCGTCAGTTCGGCAATAAGACGCTGACAGAGATCGTCCACCTCACAGTAAAATCTGTGCAACCTTTCCTCTCCCTGGCACAAGTTCTGCTTGCGCTGTTCCTCCAGCCACCTCCTTGTGGCATCACTCTCTCTGTCTGACAGCTTGTTTGAACCAGCAAACGTCGCTGGGGCAAACATGGTAATTTCAGAAGGCAGCGAGATAATGCTCTGTCGCTGTCGTCGCTTGTTGTATCCGAGAGAGAGCCGCTTGAAGAATGAGTCTCTAGAAGCGGTAGAAACGACCGAAGAAGGCCGTCTCGACTTGCTATCTAGACCTCCAGCAAGTCCGCCCATACCAGGGCCAAACGAAGGCATGGATTCGGGGTCGGCGAGCTTCTGAGCCACACATGACGCCCGAACGTACACCTCAGAGTTTCGCACCTGAGTCACGTACCACACCTTGTTTCGAAGTGTTCCCATCGCCTTGACCAACTTGGCTGTCTTATCACGGAAGCTTTCGATTGACCGGTTGTACAGACAGACCTCCGTCTCCAGACGCTCACACTCGGTGGTGTACTGCTCCAGCTGCACCTCGAGAGCACAGTGGAGAGCAAAAATGTCGCCCGCCGTGATGGAAGCGTCGTGGAACTCCTGGGCCTGGTTCCAGTTACCCTGTGACAGCTCTTTGGCAGAAGCCTGAGCAAGAAGAACAGAGACGTCTTCTGACGAAGTGTCGTAGTTTCTGATGAGCTGGTGCAGCGGCGAAAAGTACGAGAACGCAACTGTGTGAGGCTCAATGTTGAACACGTGCCAGGAGGTGAAGTTTCTAGGGTACGTCACTCCCAGTGACTTGAGCTCACCAGGGGACAGAACCACGTACGAGGGGTTCTCGTGGGTTCTGTAGTTGATGTGCTGAGGGGTGCCGGAAGTGAACTTGCCAAAGATAGCATGCGTGGCTCGAGTTCCGGGCTCCTGGCTCAGCGCCGCCAGCTTGGTGTGAATGCTGGCCATCTGCAGCCGCTGGGCAGGCGAAATGTAAAAGTTGTGGCACATTCCGTACTGCTCGGGGTTCACCAGCATGTCTTTCACGTAGACGCCAAAGTAGTATTCGGCGACCGTAGTGAGATGTGTCTTGTCGAGAGTACACAGAGCGCTGGTGAACTGCAGCCATTCCGTCGACAAGTATGAGAACTGTCCCAGATGACGAAGGAGTGTGGTGGCAGCGTCATTGACGTTGCACTGCGACGCCTGGTAGATCTGGAGAATGAGTGTTTCCAGCTTGGAGTAGTCGCAGGTGGTGTATGTGTTGTTCAGGAGCGCCAAGGCCTGAGTAATGAACGCTGTACGGGGCAGGGGGTTAGTGGATGCAGAGGTTGTGTTTGTGTTGTTAGTGGCGGTGGTGTAAGACCGAGGAGTTGATGCATGCAGTGATTGTTTGTGTTTGTGGTTGGTCTGTCTGTGTGGTTGAGCCTGTGGTGCCGGCTTGGTCTGTGTCGTTAGTTCCTCCTTTTCCTTGTACTGGGCAGCTGCGTTGCAGACTGCCGCAAAGTACGTCATGTCACCGTCCAGCTTGTGTAGTGCTGCCAGAGTGACGTAAATGTGCCGGGCTGTGGAGTTGCGTGTGCGCAGCAGTTCAGCAGCCTTGGCCGCTCCAGTGTCTCCCTTGAGTCTCTGGAGCTGTGTCCATACTTCAATCTCCTGGGTTTCGGAGAGTTCCGGTTCCGGGTTGACTGAAGGGCGCGGTTCCGCCGCATGCGCCACTATCCGTTTGTACTGCTCGTAGAACTCGCGCGACTCGTTTTGGACCTGTGAGTCGCACAGCTTGCGGTGGTTGGCCACCGTGTCGTAGTATCGTTTCTGGGCGTCCACGTTTCGTAGAGCGGCCTTGCGCAGTCGGTAGCGCAGCTTGAGAGTGGTGTCCTCGTAAAGCCATGTTTTGTGGTCGAGAGCCGAGAGCTCAGCGAGAGACACGCCTGGTGCCATAGTCGTAGAGGGGCCGTGTCCGTGGATGCGGAACACGCCCGAGTCGCGTAGAGATGTGGTGACGGTAGTCATCTGTGTTAGTGTCAGTGGCGATAAGGCGAGCGTTTAATGACACCCGCCATGTGACCTCGAGGGCGTGAGAGGAAGAGTGGCAAGAGCGTCAGATGAGGCACACATAATAAGGCAGGTGGCGACCCACCACCTCGGGTCTGTGAAGGTGTGGTTTTGTGCACTCTGCTCTCAAACAGGTATGTCCCCATATGCGCTGTATCTGTGTCATGGGGCTCAAAATAACTGTGGAATGTGTGTGTCGTGTGTGCCTGTGTCGTGTGCTTCCTCCGATTGTGTCTCCAACCTCATTTTCCTGCTCAATACTCACATTCAAAACCTATGCCATGCCATGGAGAAGTGTACAACCATCAAGAGGAAGAGCCTGGCGATAAGTCATTACACATTATACTCCTCTCCAAACCTAGACGCTATTAAGGTGTCCTCAAGCGTCGAGGTAAACAGAAGAAGGTTTGGCTCTTTGTTTGTCTCTCACACGGGGTGACGAAGACATGCAGCTACCATGTAGAGTGGTTTTTGGGAGATAATGGGGCGATTCAACAGTTGGCGTTAGCGAGCTGTGGTATGGAAAAAAATAAAACGTGAGTCGACACCATTACCAATGGATAAACCTAGAGAGACGTTATAACCACCCTGTCTCCCCCCCCAACCTTCATTCCTCTGAGCTCATTTAACTCAAAATGAAAAATGAATCAGGCACAAAAGTGGAGCCTGATACTCACAGCACAGACAAGGTGGGCTGCATGACCGGTGCAGCGGCGATACGTGAATCACCGGAGGTGAGACGGAACAGTGCAATAACCACGGGTGTCGTAGCACAGTGCAAACAGTGGATATAAGTCGCTCAGGTCACATCATGTAACCGTGACATATACTAGTGTTTTAACTACTGTACGGTAGGATCTGTACACCCGGTAGGCTAAAGACGCTGGGTTTGGCGCAGCTAACGCTCTGACGAATGTGGAAATGTAGCGCGGGTTGATAAGAAAAATAGGGTAAAAAATATGACTCAGTGAAGCGAATGTGGAATACGATAAGAAGGTAAAAAGGTTGCATTGGGTGTATCTGCACTGCACTCATCAAGGTGGGCCGTTTTTTACCTGCATTTTTTATTTTTGCGCCCTTTATTTTTGTATTTTATTTTTTCTCTGGTTTCCTTTTATTTGAATCCATCCCTTGGCATACGTCATGTTTCAAACCTTGGGCCGCATGGCGTTGAAAAGAGTGTGGGGTGTATACTATAAATAAACTATCGAGTGCCCCCTGTACATGGCGATATAGCCCGGAATGATGTCATCCTCTAGCGTAGTAAAGCACACATGACCCCTATCTCGTATATATATGCAACTAGCGCTACAACACAGTGTAGGCTGTAGATGTTGCCTGCACTGCGGTTAGTAACGTCACAGCAGCACCAAAGCTGTGATGTTTGTATCGTACATTCCACAACTATTATTAGCCACTGTGTTGAACCCCACCTGTAAACAAATGTCTTCTCGTACAGCGGTAGCCCAAAGCGGTAGACCCGGAGATATAACCAGGGATATTATCTACAGAGCCCTGGAATAACTATATCAGATGGCATATTGCACATATTATCAGGCTGTGGACGTTGGGAACAATGGAATGTACACACAATGGAATGCTGGATAAAACGTAAAAGCGGGAGAAAAGGGATACCGGAACAATAGAAAGAAGGGGGGTGCACTTTTATGGGTAAAACGACTTACTGGTACGGTGTACTGTTCTCTGGCTCAATATTTCCAATTAACGCTAATACAGCTCATCAAACACGGAGCTATAGACACACTAGCGACGGCACTAAAGAGATACGCTAGCCCAGCGTCATATGTGGTCCAGGTGTGTATAACTACAGGCAGAGAAGTGTCTGTTTCCGGAGAAGACGTAAAAGGGCGATACAAACACCCTGTCAAAATGTCGGGACGCTGTAAACAAGGGTGTGGGTCGTCTACATGCTGTATTACACCGTTGTAATAACCCAATACTAGGGTAAGCAGCCATTATAGCCTACATACCATGAGGCAGTGCCACAGTAGCCTACCAGGTATCATTTTTTTCCTCTAATTTTTCCCATTTTTTTGACACATTTTGTTCTCCAAAATAACGTGCTCGCTTACATTGACGTCAATGTCATGCACCCCACCCCACCCCACGTTATTTCGCGAAATAACTTTTGACCCGTCAGCTGAGTGGAGGTATCAAGCAAAAACGTGGACCCCCCTCCATGTTATGGAGAAGATTGACTTGGTTGTTTTTGGTGGGACATTTTTTTAGCAGCACCTCTTATCGCCAGTCAACACGTGCCGCCTCACCTTAATGCCCCCACTAGCCATCTAAAACATGTCTTTCCACGCGTCAAGGTTTCAATATATGCAAGCTGATCCAACCTCAACAGGGTGTGCAACATACAAGCATGGAACGGCAGATCTGCTAAAAAGTTTCACAGCAATGCCAGGGGTATCGTGATCGACACTGGCGGCTGTTAGTCGGGTTTTTCCACAGCGTGAATAATTTTCTATCCGGCTGTAATTATCTACAGTGTTGTCTCACCGGATATTATTCATACAGTGCAATACAGCCTGACAGATACAGTGCATTTTCAGGGGCATTATTCATCCTGTACCAGGTACGATAGAAGGCACAACTCGTATGTTCCTGGCTAAGCAGCAATTGCGATGAAAATTATGCAGTAAAAAGAAATAAAATAACTACCGGCACAAGTACGGGAAAAAGCAAAAGGAGCAGCACGACAGCATGAGCAGCCTGATCGACCTTCCAGCCTTGTGAGCAGCCGCATATTCTTAATTAACGTATATATACTCCTCAATTGTGTGTGGTTGTAAGTGTTTAATATTGTTTTTTATTCATCTATTCATTTTACAGTGGGCTCCCAACTCTTGAACAAACATCACCAGTTAGTAAGCAATATAAGGTTCACCCTCATCACCCGCCGTTAGGGTTGTTTTTCCACTTACCCTACCGAAGACGCACCATATATATTTTTCGCGCTCAAACTTTTTCTTCTCAACACACAACACCAAACAGTGAGTATCCACCATATCAGCATTTTTTTACTGATGATTCAACCAATTTACACGGGCTAGCCTTGCACGGCGATGATGCTTCTGTTAACCATCTTTCGGGACTGATGTTACTATCAAATCGATTGATTTTGAGAATTTTTCTAACCTAGCAGAAGTGACGGATGTGATTCAAAATAGACCAATAAAAGGGAAACAAAAGAACAAAGAGTGCACTGTACATACTGTAGACTATCTGTCAGATTTGACAGTGCTTAGAAATGCGAGCATGCAGTAATAATCAAAATACGACTGGTCTTTAAGAGACAGATCAAAGTGAAATTTGAAATTTGGGGCGCATAAACCACAGCAGTGTAAAAATAGACAAAAAATGGGCAAACAAAAATAAGACAAAAATTGATCTCACGAATAGCCCAAAAGGTCTCATCTATTAGTGACAGACTGCAGACACGGTTTATTTTGTTTCGTTTCGAGATCCAGGCCTCATGAAGAGTAAGTTGTATGGGCACTTCACGCACCAGTTTAGCCTGCCAAGCATGAAAGTGCTAAAACATAGCCCTGAAAATGGGCGTTAGAATGGGGTGACTGGATATATTTTCTGATCAATATATGGGCTGTTATGAACGATTTTGTAGCTGACTTGGTTTGCTGACAGTAGAGTGTGGTCCTCAAAGGTTGAATGGAACTTGCTATGGTAAGATATTGGTATGGTTAGAACCGCGTTGATCTAGCAAAGATTTCCATATCAAAATCTCACCATGTATACATACAAAATGTCACACAAAATGCAATAGAGTAATCTTCTAAGACTTCACCAAGATACGACCTATACCTGCAGCAATTTCTGATCCAGAGTCACACCATACACCTCCAGATCAGTAGTAACAAAGCCCTTAGCTCCTGCTTAGCTCGAATCCAATGTCACCCTACAGTAGCTAATCTCAGGTACAGTACTGTACGATCCAGGCAAGGGGTGTTACATGCTGCTACTTGTAGGTTGTTTCATACTCACCCTGTCTATGACTAAGCTCTACAGTCACGTGACTTTTCTTTATTTCACGTGTTTTACTGCCTTGGTTTATATCCAGACTTCTTTATATGTATGCAGCCAAGGCATCTGTCTTACAGCAACGTCTTCCGTCTCCTGAAAATCTCTTGGAATTAATGATTAAGCTTTCCTAGTTAATCCGATATGAGGCATGTCTGTACAACAACCGCCTTAAGTATAAGCAGAAGTATTAGTACAGCTACTACTGTAGTCCTCTAGTGTCAGTCATAGTACACACTATAGCAGTGAATATATCCATTCGCCTTACTAAGCACACACTTACTAAGCCCAAACCTATCTTGTGCACACACTCACACGACAGTGGCCCACAATTTGCCACCCCACGTGCATGGATGCTCGTTTGTCAGGGCTTGAGCTTGTTTAGAAGAGGCAGAATAGGCAGGGTGTGTGTATTAGTAAGCTGTAAATTCGCAGCAATATACACATCACGTGACGCTTACTAAGCAATACCACCTCCCATTCCCGCTTACCGCACCCCCTGTTTCACTATCCCCACATCACGTGCATGGCAAACTGTTATCAAAGTTTAAACCTGGTTACAGCACGCGCATAGCAAGACTTCGACGGGATATCCAACTCCGTCAAAAGTGCTCCGATCAGCAAACCGACATTTTTCCCCGACTCAGAATCTCGCCACGAACACGCCACAACTTTCCGTTTTCTCTCTACCGCCATGGACACCCCGTTAACTCGAAACACATCGTCGGCGTCGTTGTCGTCTCTAGAGTACGAACATGACATGGACCGGCATCAAATGTTTGATTTCCTGGACCATCTGTCTCTTACCACACAGCTGACTAAGACTATCCCCACAAAAGCGCGTCAGAAGGCGTCGGAAATCAAAGATGCGGCGATTCGGCAGAGAAACAAAATCAAGGGGAATCAGGATATCGACAGGCTTCGTCAGCAGATGATCAAGCAGATGGAGAAGATGGAGAAGCGTCTGGGCACGGCCACGGCCATCAACTCGACCGAAAAATACACGTTTGCCATCGGATTGGTGACCATATTTTTTGTGGGGTACATTATGGGTCATCGTCCAGACTACTTACATGTCATTTACACGGTGCTCTTTTGTTTTCTGATGCCGATCCGGGCGTACACGTATCGAAAGAAGGAGTACCATTACTTTCTGGCCGATTTGTGCTACTTTGTCAACTTTCTGACTCTGCTTTATCTGTGGGTGTTTCCTTCCTCAGAACGACTTTTTATCTCCTGTTACTCCCTGACTACAGGCACGCTCTCCTGGGCAGTCATCACCTGGCGTAACTCTCTGGTTCTGCATTCTCTGGATAAAACCACTTCGGCTTTTATCCACATTTTCCCTCCTGTCTTGTTCCACGTCATTGTGCACGTTCTAGACATGGACTACAAGTCTCAGCGGTTCCCTGGAGCCGTCAAAGTCGAGTCTTGGAAGATGGTGCAAGGGCTGGTATGGACTTCTATCGCTTATGCCATCTGGCAAGCTCTGTACCATTTCTTCATCACCATTCGACGAAAAGATAAAATCAGAGCTGGTCGAGTGACTTCTTTTGAGTGGCTGAGACGATCTTACAGTAAGACACCTCTTGGCAAGTTTGTCAACGGTCTTCCTGAACCTTTTCCTGTTGTTGCTTTCACAGCTATTCAGTTTGGATACCAGCTAGGAACTATGCTTTTCTGCCCTATTTGGTACTCGTACGGCTACCTATCTGGCTGTTTCATGACCTTCATTCTCTTCACAGCCTCATACAACGGAGCTACTTACTACATTGACGTGTTTGGAAAGCGGTTCCAGAAGGAGTTGCAGCTACTGCAAGCTGAAGTGGCTCAATGGCAGGACACTAACCAGATGATCATCAGTCCGAATCTGATGCCCAATATGGCGGCCCCCGATAAGAAGAGTGCACAGAGTGTGTGGTTGAAGGATATTGAGGATGATGGACATCCTACAGCGTACCAGGAGAATAAGGATGTGAGTGATATCAAGCTCTAGCGCGACTGTGCGGAGCACACGAGTGCTGCAGTTGGAATCACATATACCGGTACTACGGTAAACAGTGTTGTCTAAACACAAGAAGCTCACTAGGAGCATTAATATATGGACATTATTTTTTTTGCCTAACGGAGCGTACGGTAGATTGACACCACGTACAGTAGTGTGTAATACAAGGATTCAGGGGGGTGTTGGAGTGGTGTACAGAAGGGCTGTAGGGAAGTTGGAACTCCTTTTATAGGAGAGGAAGCCCTAGAAAGGAAGTTGCAACAACCAAAATAAAAAAGGAAGGTCCTAATCCTTGCTGTCTAAGTCATGAAGAAGATGACACTGACATGAACTCATTTCAAAAACGTTCCTTCTTTCTACTAACATGAATACACCACCTCGAGCAGCTAGTACTGCGACGTATGACTCGCCACTCTCTCCAGTGCAGGATGTACCATCTTTCGACGACTTTCCTGACTCGCCTCTGGCGTCTGAGATCTTCTCATCTCCTTTGAGAAGACAGCATATGCCTGGAATGCCAAAGAAACGAAAAAATACCGACTCCGATGATTCAGACATTGTCAACCCTTTAAGCGATTCGGATGAATTTGACCTAAGTGACGATAGTTAGGATGATGCTCACCGGCAACGGGTCAGTGAGAATATGGATCTGATAATGATAGACGTGAGAGCTGCAGCTGAAAGGACAGCAGCTGAAAAAGCAGCACGATCTACATCTCCATCAGACAGTGAGGAGGAAGATGAAGTGGCAGTCAATTACTCTGCAGCTCTGATAAAGGGACAGGAGCGGGAAAAGAGGGAACAAGAAGAGAAGGAAGCTGAGGAACAGGAAAAAGAGAGGCTTGAAGCAGAAAAGCTCCGCAGAAGAACCACGGACGCTACTCTCAGTGAGTGTGAGAATGCAGGAATTCAGATGTTCTTATACGGTCTAAAGGAGATTGGAATTGAGCCTAGCCATGAACTTCTTCAGATCATCAAGGGTCATCATATGCGACCTTCACAGGTCCTGCCTAAGGATGGAGTTGAGCTGAAGCTGTCTAGTGAGGATATCCAGTGGCTTCTTGTAAAGATAGCTCGTGAGACTGTGAATGATGACCGAAAGGCTTTGATGGCAACATTGATAAAGTCCAGTCCTCAGCTAGACAGAAGTCAGGTAGATCGAGTCCTAGAAGCAGTTGGGTTCCGGTACTGGGATAAACACAAGGGTTTTCTTAAGGACAAGGCCAGTGCGTATTCTGTTCTAAATATGGAAAGGAATAGAGCAGAGAGCAAGCCCCAGGTTCTCTCATCTTCTCCAGAGCTTAGGTATCGAAGTTCCGAGTCTTTTAGTGACTTTTTCGATACTCTGGCTATGTTGATATCGCCTGAATGTACCGAGTTTCTGATGAGAGTGCTGTTGCTGGCATCTACAGACTCGTCATTGGAGTCTCTGCAGTCCGACACTAGTCCTGTATACTCAGCAATGGCTCGTATTCTGGAACGCGACTACTCTATCATACAAGCTGTGGAGTTGGCTTGTGATATTGTGGATCTCAAATCTGCACGAACAAGATTTTTGCAAGTGGTTTCTTGTGGTCTCAATGAGATCATGAATGAGTACGCCAAAACCTGTTGTGATGTCTTCTTCTTGAAAGAGTACATGCCTGACAAGTCCATTGCTGAACTGGCAGAGTTGGGCTCTACGGATAAAACCATTATCACTAACGTGTTCTTTGAACATCTCAATGACTTTTCCAGCAAGTCTGACAAATCGTCTTCGTTCATTCGACACATGTTCAACTTTTTCCAAAGAGCCATGCATCTGCCTTCGGCTTTGGATTGGACCCCTGATGAGTTGAACTCCATTAATCTCGCGTTCAAATCTCGAGCGGACCTTGCCTGTGATTTGAACAACTTCAAATTCATCGGTATGGCCACAACGTGGTCCGAAGTGCTGTCTAGAGAGAGAGCTAGGGTTGATCTAGCAAACTCTCAAGCTGCCTTGTTTAATTCATAGCTATATACGGACCTGAAGCAATGATACTCATCCACTTGACTTCAAATTCGTTGTATTCAGATCTGTAAGAGAGGCCATAACTACTTCTCCAGACTTCATTTTCCGTTGTTTTTCTCACCAGTCTCAGGACATTTTTTTTTTTTTAATTCTGAAGATACATTAAGCTATTTCTCCCCGTAGGGGTTTATCTAAATAATCCCGTCCAGGGCCAATTGACTCGTAAACCCACAGAACGACTACGAGTACGACCACGACTACGACTACGAGAGAAGAAGAACAACACTCTCAGAACCCCAGGGACTCAAAAATCGCGAAAATCAACACACGCTTCAACCCCTATACCCCCTCTTGTCCTTACACCACACATCCGGCAACCTGGCCGAGCGGTCTAAGGCGCCAGGTTAAGGTATCTCCTTGACATAACATCCTGGTCTCTTCGGAGGCGAGAGTTCGAATCTCTCGGTTGTCATTTTTTTCTTTCACGAGCAGCGAGTGTGTGTTCTTTTTACCCGAGTGTGTTCTTTTTACATCTACTTGTACAATCCGTTTCTCAGTGCTGTGTTGTGTTGTGCTCCATTCAACGCTACTTGTAGCCTTCTGAGACGATGGGTTTATTTTTATTTTCTTGCAGACTTGATCTTTCTCATTATGAGATGTGCATTGACCTCATATATCGCTTCTCTGTCTGTTTCTTGATGTTATTCAGCTTGCACATATGGTTGGTCACGGAACTTATGAAAGCATCTCAGCTGTGAGCTTCAAGCGTGGAGAGGACCTTTTTTCAAGTGAGTGGAGACAAGGGATCTGTCTCAGACACATCAGGTATTCACTGATATACTTGTACAGAGATATATATTACTTGTAATACATCCTCAGTTGCATGCTGCTTCTTCGTACATCTGCTACTAAGGTCCTTGAGTCTCATACATGTATCCGAATCAAACTGTTGCCTAACATATGCAGTCAGAATAGATATAGAGAATCCTGGCTGCTTTCATCTAGCTTAGGACTTGGAAACACCTTTCCTTTTGTAGTTCAGGTATCTGACTTTACAACATTCGCATCACCGTATTATCAGAGAACATACTTCAAGGCCATAAAGTGCATTCTTCTAATTCCGTCAGTTAAATGAGTTCAAAGCACTTCAAAAACACATTGATTTAAATTTACATATTCCTGAACCAGTTCCTTCACTCCTTTTCATGCTTCCCTAACCGATGCAGTTCAAATACAGGTTGCTAAAAAAGAACATATCTTATACACTCCAGGAGTTCATAACCGGTATTCTAAAGGTCAAAACAATACATCCATACTTCTTCTAAGATTTGGCAAAACCAATTTTCAATTTTTCATATCACCACCTCCCTCACTTTAGCACACACCGTTAGACTAAGCTAGCACCACATATTCTAGCCGGTCTAGCTCAAACTAAAAATATTTCATCATAAAAATACACCAGCAACAACATGTAAGCTTTGGAAAGCAAAAAAAATCACTCCTTCTTCGAAAAAAAAGAGAGGACGACAGGACTCGAACCCGCAGCCTTTGGAGGACGTCGTTCAGAAGAACCGAAATCCAATGCGCTACCATTACGCCACGTCCTCAAAATTTCTTAATTTTTCAAAAAAAGTGGCCTCCACACTGGGCGAGGCGCTGACTAAGCCGAAAATTTGCGAATAGCGATGTAGGAGACCTCAAATATGTATTGGTAGGTATTTTGAATGCTTGTAAGCTCATTATAAAAACATCTTCTTGATCCGCTTTCAGGACGTCGAGTTCTCGGCTTTTCTGAGGTTTGAAAAAAATAAAGATTTTCTCATTTTAAGGTGGGCCAGATAGAGTCATAACAAAATGTAACAAAAGAGACACCACACCATGGAAAAAAATTGAAAAAAATATATAAAAACTGCTTCACAAAAGTACGATACACAAACTGCTACATCATTTTTTAATCAATATCGTTTCTGGTGGCTGCAAAAATTTGCCCATCATTCATGTGGCTTCACGCGGCTGGAGTATCAGAGCAATGTAACAATCGCAGTACAGACCACAGTACCAGTGAAAGGGCTCTTGTTAAGAAGAGTGTAAAGTGTGAAAATGAAATATTTTTTTGGTATTTTTTTTCTCACAAAATTTCTCACTCGTCTTCATCAACACCCCACCCTTAGTTATTCCGTTTCTTCCTTTCTTGACATGTCACGCCCAACCCCTACCCACTGATTAGGTTTGCAGAGTGGTAAAAGTAAAAAAATCTTGTGATAACGTTACGTGATAGAGGAGGACGAGACGACGATTCAGCGAAACGAACGGACCGAAAAGCAACAAAAAAAAAACACATACAGTTACACAGATACACTAGACGGCACATACACACCACAACATACAGCTTACAGCATACAGCATAGACAGCATTTGCTCCACGAAAGCTACAGCATCCATCGTTCAAACTCAGACCAACAACTAATCATTATGAGTGACCAAACAAACGCCTTTTCTGCGCTGTTTGCGCCCTCGGACAAAAACTCCCTGTCGTCTTTCGCGTACAAACCTGGAGCTTCTAATGGTAACCGTCCTCAAGCTCCTCCTGGAACTTTCACCGAGGAACAGAAACAGCGTCTCCAACGGCTCAAACCCATGTTCAACCAGCTTCCCCTGGTGAAACTGCGCGAGGCTGTAGCCAACTCGACCGATTTCGACCGAGCTGTGGCTTACTTACGACGTCAGGGCAGTATTCCTGCTTCTTCAGCTCCCAAGAAACCTGCTTCTTTGGTCAACCCTCTGGCTTTCCTGAACCCCTCCATTTCAAAGCCTCAGTCCGACATGAAACGAGAGGTGTCCAAGAGCAAAAGTATCCGGGAAAAATGGCGTAAAGAGGAACCCAAGGTGGAAGCTGCTCCTGTTGATGATCTTATAGTCATGGAAGACAAGCCCAGTGCTCCTAAGCGACGACTGGTACAGGCCAAGGATCGAGCTGGATACAGATCGCCTACGCCTCTTTCTCCAGCTGCTATTTCTGTCGATATTGATGAAGTTGAAGCTGACGAAAGTGACGACTTTTCGGAAAAAGAAGATGTCGACCCTGGCTTCGATCTCAGAGTGTTGGAGTTCCTCAACAACTCGTCTCAGAGAGATTTGGTCGATCTCTCGTCCTGTTCTGAAAAGGTGGGCGAACTTATGGTGAAGAACAGACCGTACAGAAACCTGCTTCAGGCTCAAAACGTCGAGTTTTCGGACTCCGAGACGACAACCGAGAAGAAGCGAGGAAGAGGAGGACGAAAGAGAAATGCAGGAGAACGTATTGTCGACGCTGTTTCTGCTACTCTCAAGGGATACGAAGCTGTGGACTCGCTTATTCAAAAGTGTGAAGTCCTTGGAAACCAAGTGGCTAGCGATATCAAGGCCTGGGGAGTGGATATCTTTGGAGCAAAGGACGGAGTCGAAATCACGGATATTGATGAAGATGTGGTCAAAAAGAGCTCCGTCAAGTTTTTGACTGAGAAGCCTGCTCTTCTGAGTGAAGATCTCGTGCTCAAGGACTACCAGCAGGTGGGTATCAACTGGCTCTATCTGCTGTACAAAAAGCGACTTTCGTGCATTCTTGCTGACGAAATGGGACTCGGAAAAACCTGTCAGGTTATTTCGTTTATGGCTCTTCTCAAAGAGCAGGGAGAGCATGCTGGACCTCATCTGGTAGTTGTGCCTTCATCGACACTGGAAAACTGGCTGAGAGAGTTCCGAAAGTTTGCTCCTTCTCTGGTTGTAGAGCCTTACTATGGTTCTCAGAATGAGCGAGCTGAAATGAGAGATGCGCTATCTCACCCTGATAACAAGTATGATGTTATTGTGACCACCTACAACCTGGCCTGTGGAACCAAGTACGATGTTTCCTTCCTGAAGTCCATCAACTTCAACTGCTGTGTTTATGATGAAGGACATATGCTCAAGAACTCGCAAACAGACAGATACAACAAGTTGATGAGACTGAGAGCCAACTTCCGACTTTTGCTAACAGGTACACCTCTCCAGAACAACCTGAGAGAGCTTGTATCTCTTCTGGCGTTCATTATTCCTTCTCTGTTTGAAGGATGTAAGGACGATCTGGCTGAGATCTTCAAACACAAGGCTACCACTAATGACGCTTCTTCTCACATGCCGCTGTTGTCCCAGCAACGAGTCAACCGAGCCAAGACTATGATGACTCCCTTCATTCTCAGACGAAAGAAGGAACAGGTGTTGAAACATCTTCCTCCCAAGTCTCATGAAGTGGCTTACTGTCATCTGTCTCCTGAGCAGCAGACCATCTACGATGAGCAGATGGAGCGAATGAGACAGATGCGACGAGATAAAGCTGCTGGAAAGCCTGCCTCTCGAGTAGGTAACCCTCTAATGTTGCTGAGAAAAGCAGCTCTGCATCATCTCCTGTTCCGACGAAAGTACTCTGACGAGACTATCACCAACATGTCCAAGGAGATCATGAAGGAGGAGCGGTACTACGATGCCAACAGAGAGTACATTCGGGAAGATATGGAGGTTATGAGTGACTTTGAGCTGAATCGGCTGGCTCTCCAGTTTCCGGCTATTGAAAAGTACGCTCTTACAGATGAGCCCTGGATGGATGCTGCCAAGGTCAAGAAGCTCGCTGAGATGTTGCCTGAAATGAAACAGAACAATGATCGAGTTTTGATTTTCTCGCAGTTCACTCAGTGTCTGGATATTCTGGAACCGGTGCTAAACACTCTAGGAATCGCGTTTTTGCGTCTAGATGGACAGACTCCTGTTGAAGCGCGTCAGGATATGATTGACAAGTACTACGAGGAGACCGATATCACTGTGTTTTTGCTGTCTACAAAGGCCGGAGGTTTCGGTATCAACTTGGCTTGTGCTAATACAGTCATTATTTTCGACCTGTCGTTTAACCCCCATGACGATAAACAGGCTGAAGATCGAGCCCATCGAGTGGGCCAGACAAGAGACGTGAGAGTCATCAGACTGGTGTGTAAGGGAACAGTGGAGGAGAAGATTCTGGAACTCAACAACACCAAACTGGCTCTGGACAAGAGTGTATCCGGTGAAGGAGGAGAGGAGCAGGCCAAGAAGAACGAGTCCAAGATCGAGGACATGCTCATGGCCGATGAGGAATAGATATAGATTAATTGATGCTTACTAGATGTGACGTGAAATGTAGCCTCAACAAAACCTTAACAAAAACATGACATAGAAAAGAGACTAAAGTATCGGTAAAATCGGAATAAAGACGTGAATTAAATGCAGGAACAATAAATATACACTCTCCATCAAAAATATGCCCCACACCGTTAATATGAGGACAAAAAAAGAGTAGATATACTACTCCCCCACAGGGGCTCGAACCCTGGACATTTCGGTTGCTATGCCTTTAGGGTTACTAAAAGCCGAACGCTCTACCAACTGAGCTATAGGGGACGAATTTTTTGATCTGAAAAAGCGTTGGAACAATAAGAATGTAAAAAAAGCGAAAAAAATCATTTTGCTCGAAATTGGCCGAAGGTGAGGGGTAATCGGGTATTGTATGATATGGTTATATAGCGGGTCTTGCCAGGCATGTTTTAGGATAGGTTTTGTTTGTATCCGTTACGGTTTGGGCTTGCTATCGCTGCTGCAAAATTCAAGATTTTACAATTTTTTTGATTTTCCGTAATGGTACGCAATATAGCCGAAAATGGGGGGTTTAAAAGTCTCAGTGCGAGTATATGTCTCATGAAGAACTTTCCACTATATTTATTTAATGGATCTAGTATTGGTGAGTGAGATACAATGCCTAGAAAGCCGTTTATAGTAATTGTAGATTTTTTGATTTGCACTCAAAACATTCAAAACAAAGGCTAGAAGATTGAAATAGTAGAAATGTTATATGGTGATGGTAATAATCAGATGTATAAACAGCTAGCAAAGTTTTGGTCTTATTAGTGGTCTGCAAAGCGGTAAGATGACTACTGTAATAGTCATCATTATATGACAGTGTCAGGAAGAAATCAGATGCTCTATAGTAAAGAGCCAAAGTCAAACCGTTTAAGAACAGGTCTTTAAAATCAATTCCTTCGCACCTATGCGGTTGAAGTCATATACTGTGTGTTATGCTCTTACCAATATACTGTATTCGAGATTCCTATATAGTCACCCCAGAAACGCGTTGAAGCAACATCAAAGCCAAGACATGTTTGAGATACATCTATTGACCTATCAATGCGTTGCTAAAAACTGCCCTTTGAATAATATTCATTTTTGATAGTTTCCCATTTACATTTACGCTGTCTATACCCTCTCACTTTGTTTAATCCTAGAAACCTCAAATGGAATCCCAGTGAAAATCAAAATACACATTCCGAATACTTAGACGCCAACAATACCCATGATATCACTCACCAAACTCCAGCTCAAAATTTTACACTCCATTTTCCTCCTCCAATAAGCCCAACGCTCCCGGAAAACACAATCCGATATAGTGTAGGGGCTATCACATCACGCTCTCATAAGATACGTCTTGAGAACCGTGGAGACCGGGGTTCGATTCCCCGTATCGGAGTCAGCACGAGTGCTTCTTCTTTTTTCTTTTTTGAAAGGACTGTATTGGTGTCTACCTTTGTGTGTCTTTTTGGAAGCAGAAAGTCAACTAAACCTCAAGTAAATCGGATGGTATTTTTGAGAGTAGGAACAGGAGTTGATACTACGGATGTGATCATGACATTGATGATTTTGAAGCCAATAGTGTGGTAAATAGTATAGAATCGGTGGAAGTCATGTAACACCTTTTCCCGTTCTTCTAGCCTTTGCTCTAATGTTTGGATTCTCATAGATAACAGGTTCACAAATTAAAAGACTACTGTACATATCAGAAGTGTGGGAGAAACATCTTGGGAATGATATTTTCTTTAAACTACCATTAGTTGCTGTTACATTTTACTGTATAAGGGCCTTCAATCGTTAAAACAGAAATCTGATGACAAAAACTTTAAATATCAGCTTTTACGAAATCTAAATTTATGTTCTTGGCCTAGCTAATCGGGTCAGATTCGTACGTTTTAAAAGTCAAAGAAAAATAAATAATACTTTCAGCTCATTAGTTTTCCGTTTTATATGGTAAATTATCGAAAGTCGTCCAAATACCGTTACATTCAACTCACAGAGTAAGGAAGTATGTTCACAAGGTTACGGTTAACAACCTAAAGTCTACAGCATATCTTTTCAGCATGTCCAATTATAGCTCTATAAGTAATGCCCTCAGTATGTATAGCTCTGCTCTAAACTGTCAGTGTCTGCAATACTATACCAAGAGTAGCCAGATTGTGGTCGTACACTCCACCTCATTTTCAGTCATAATTCATACTATATACATCTAGCGTCTAGGAGTTACTCCAGAACAGTCCACTTGTTCTTATCCATAGTCTCGTAACCAGGACCCAGAGCAGCGACAGAGTACTCCTTGGGGTTCACCAGGTACTGTTCAGCCACTCGCTTGACATCCTCAACACCCACATCAAGCAGCTGCTGTCGTCGCTTCTCTCTCTGCTCATACGTCAGGCCGTTAGCGTACAGTGCCATTCCCTCGGATTTCACCGAAATGGGGGCATCAATACGCTGGAACAAAGACAGTTTAGCCTCCTGGAGGTCAGAGGGAGTCCACTGTTTGTTCACAGACCACTCACCGGCTTCAGAACACGTTTTCAGCGTTCGCTCCAGGTTAGGATCTCTGTAAGAGTAGTAAGAGAAGAAGCCGTCAGTGGGGTTATAAGACGCTCCACCTCCGTAGGCACCTCCCTTTTCTCTGATTTCTCGATGCAGATGCTTGTGAGTGAGCATGTTGGCCAGTACCTGCAGAGGAGCTCCGTCAGAGTGCGTGTAGGGCACACCAGGGATGGCGATACCTGCATAGTTGACCTGGAAAGGCAGCTTGAACAGGGTAGAGCTAGGCTTGTTCATGGGAATGGACAAGGAAGAAGTGGAGAAAGGAGATTCGGTGGTTTTGAAGCTGTTGGCAAACTTGTTGACCAGAGACTCGTTCTCCTGCTGCATGTCTGCACCACAAGTGACAGCAAAACGCTGAGATCGTGTGAGGGCAAACTTGGCAATCTCCTGCATCTTGGGAATAACGTCAGAGATGAGCTCGGCGTCGGTCTTGGTAGCCAGATCAGACAAAAATCGAACCTGAGCAACTCCACCGAGAATATCATCAATCTTCTTGACAGGAGAGATATCAGAGGCAGCTCTGAGCATGGCGAATGAATGTCCGCTCTGAGCCAGTGCATTGGACAGATTGGCAGTAGAGGCAGCAATCATGGTCTTGAGCTTCTCCACATTGCCGAAATCAGTGTGTCGCAGCAGCTCCTCAAACAGAGAAAACATGGTGGCCACATTCTTGTCCAGAGCAACTCCATCCATAGCAAAGTTGAGCTGAGAGGAGGGAAGAGACAGGGGAGAAGAAGAGCACGAGACAGAAAAGTCAAGTCCACCGGTCTTCAGCTTGATTTCGTCCTCAAGCTGACCCATGGACTTCTCCTTGGTACCCAGGAACGTCAGAGAAGACGTAAACAAAGGCAGGTAAGGGTAGTACTCATAAGGCAGACCTTCCAGAGAAGAAATCGAGTGGAAGTAAGTCAGGCCGTTGGTAGGAGCAAGTCGCCACTGAATAGGGTAAGGAGAGTTTGTATGCTGAAGAGACACTCTAGCCTTGGATCTGGGGATATCACTCACGTTCAAAGTGGGCAGACAGTCCAGGTTCTCAGGCTCCTCCTGCATCTTTTCCAGAGCAGCTCCAGTTTCGAAAATCTCGTCCTTGTCCTTCTGGGTCAGTGCAGCCAGCTTGTTCTGCAGAATCGCATCCTCTCGCTTCTGCACGTTCTTCTCGTGCTCCGGGTTGGGGTTCATCTGGAAATGGAAGTACCGGTTGTCCAAAAAGTACTTGTGCATAATCTTCTGCAGAAACTCGGGATCCTGCATATCCTTGTTGAAACGCTCAAGAATCACATTCCACTCCAGTGATTCAAGAGGATCCACCTGGTTGAACCAGCCAGGCAGCACTCCGTTCATGAGAGCCATTCCGAATTTGGCATTCTGGTCCTTTCGAGCCAGCTCAGTCTGGTGAATAAGACCATCAATTCGAGTCTTGTCAAAACCAGTAGCAACACAGTTCTTGATAGTGTCCATAATAACGCTCTCTACCTTGGGCAGATCACTCTCAGAGACACCCTGAAGACCGACAGAGAAGATATTAGCACCAGGAGAAGAATCAAGTCCAGTATTGGGAGAATAGCTTGATCCAAGACCAGAATCGATCAAGTTCTGATGAAGAGGAGATGAATGACCATCAATCAACATGGAGGAGATGATCTTCACACAGAACGACTCGTAAATGTCTTTAGGGCTTCCCATGAGCCAAGACATGCTCATTTTGTGCTGTTTGGAAGCATCCAGAAGAGTATCAATAGGACCATCTTCAATGATTCTGGTGTTTTCGGAAGCCTTGGAAAACTCCAAAGGCAATCGCTCAGTATTCCCGGGTTTGGTCACCTGACAATCCTTGTACTTTTCATTGAGAGCCTCCAAATGATCGCCAACAGCAATATCTCCGTAGGAAAACGTCTTGGCATTACCAGGGTTGTAATGATCAGCATGGAACTGCTTCAATCCCTCGTAAGTCAGTTCGGGAATAGCCAAAGGGTCTCCTCCAGAGTTATTCAACGAAGGATAAATCTTCTCCAAATACCGAATGTAGAAAGCATAAGCGGCATTCGACATCTGGCCCTTCATCTCGTTGAAAACAACGCCCTTGAGGATAATCGGACTCTCTTTGTCCTTGGAATCCTCATTTTCCAGTCTCCAACCCTCCTGGGAAAAATCCAGCTCTCTCAAAAGAGGAGACAGAGTAGCATCAAGATACACGTCTCTCAGGTTCTTCATATCCGTGGTGTTGGTGGTGGCAAACGGATAAAAGGTGTAATCCTGAGCAGTCATGGCGTTCATAAAGTTGGCCAAAGACCGGTTCAGCATCTTGAAGAACGGGTCTCGAACCTGGTACTTTTCAGAACCACACAGAGTGGTGTGCTCGAGAATATGAGGCACACCGGTTCGATCCGGGGGATTGGTTTTGAAGCCGATGGAGAAGACATTGTTGGAATCGTCTCGAGCAATATGCAGGTGCTGGGCTCCAGACTTGTGTTCTAGAAGGGTCGCTTCAAGATCAAACTCGGGGATGGATTTGCTTCTAAGGACGGAAAAGTCGTGGATTTTGTCGCCCACGGCTAGAGTGGACGTGGCGAACTGACGTGTCGCGAAAACGGGCTTTTTGAGCGCTTTGGACAGTCGTAACATGTTGTAGTGTTGAGTGTCAGAGAATGCGACAAGATCGAAGATGTGTCCAACTGAATAACCTTATTTGGAACCTTATCTGAGTTTTGGTCTGTAATATGAGTTAGAGTCACGTGAGAGGAAATCAGACGACGAAGTTTTGGTCATGTGACTCGGGGCTTCATTTTGACGCTACTTTTATCTTTATCACGTGCCTCCTCACCCCCGTCAATAACCGGTTCGCCGGGCCCTCGATGCGGGGAACAGGGTTAGGGTATGGGTGGCAAAGGGAAAAGGTCACGTGCTGCCAAACCTTAAATTGTTGATTAGTAAAGATAGATGAGATCTAGACAGCACCATTTTCTGGACCAAGCATACACCCAATCATAGTCATACCTGGCTCATTCGAAAGCTGAAGACTAGGGGAATCTCGTGAATATCTCAGCTAAGCTCTCTGACAAATATCCATCGAGATATGGTCATTTCAAGTATCTCTCTAGCTCAAAAACACCACAACCCAGCATAGATATCTATATACAGCTACAAACAGTCGCAAATGCTCTGAATTGGCTCATATTCGTTATGTCGGAATCAGCATACTCCCGTAAGATGTGGACCTTGCAATCTCAGGGCCTGGTCTGTTTCGGGCGTTTAGACTTGAATTTTTCGATATTTTTTTTACAAAAAATACCTTCAGAATCGTACGCCAGCGTTTGTGTCACCTCCACTATAGACCTGCGCAGTTTATGGCCAAAACAACGGGTTCTGTTGGGGGGTTAGTTGTGTGAAGAAGATATGAGCGCGTTTTCGTTTAAAGTTGGAGTAGGGTTAGGGTTGCCGAGTGGGAGAGCTGAGTATTACTAAGGCAATACAAGGTCAAAATGAAAATGAGAAAGTGATTTGTGGTCTCTGAGACGTGAATTATTGTTTCATGTTATTTATCATGTGATTAAAAAGTAGTCCTGTTTCTTGCTCTATCCCATGGTTACTCAGTATGAAGCGCGTACTTGTAATAGTCAAATGGTTATAACTGCAAAAAGCAGAAATGAACTTT